>CM017769.1:7123759-7723759 GCA_008009225.1 Acer yangbiense
CAACCAAGTCGGTCAACGGCAACTAGCCATTGACTTTGACTGACTAGGCCAACTAGGCGGTAAACCACCTAGTTGGGGCGACGGACCGTCGACTAGGGACTAGGCGGCGTCTAGTCGGGGACTTTTGCCACACTTATATATATACACACACACGTATATTAGTATAGGGGAATACTATCTATCTTTCTCATTTACCTTCCCAATTTACCTTTTCCACTCATCACTTGACACATATACACTCTTTAATTTAATAAAAAATTATCATTTTTTTCTGCAAAGCTTGTTTACGTTTTTGCCCCTTATTAATATGCACACAACACTTGAATAATAATAAATTAATTTTTAAAAAAAAAACCCTTTTTTTCTTTCTTTCAATATGTTTGTTGGATTTGCAATATAAAAACTATGAACAAAAAGAGTATATTACAAAGTATTAGAAAAAATACCATGTTTCTGTAATCAATAATGCTAAAAATCTCATCTAAAATCCCACATTTTTCATCCCATTACATGTGGCATGTGAGGTGTCAAATTGTGAGTGGATACACATTAATGACACCTACCCCATGTATCCACTCACAATTTGACACCTCACATACCACATGTAGTGGGATAAAAATGGTGGGATGTGTAGCATTACTGTTCTGTAATACACATGTAGAACTTCCATTTTTTTTTTAATCATAATATAAACTAATATTCATTAAAGTAACAAAATATCTTAGTCTACCAAAAGCATTAATTAACCCAGGCTTGCTAAAATCTAAAAAGTTGCCACTGTCTACAAAATATCATCCTTGAGAAATGCAAAATCTTTAACGAGATACAAAGTTCTCTGCTTGGTGCTTAACCGGTTATATTCTGGGACTTGTTAAGAATCACACCCTCATATTTGACCTGGAACCATTTCATGGCATCATCAGTTGTGAGTTGTGACCCTGTGCTGGATACCAACACGAGACTTGCACTTACGGCGACAGCCTACACGGTAACCAGGACGTTCCAGAACAACAAAGAAAAATTTAGTCAAATCAAATGCATATTTATCGTTTAAGACTAGGATTACTTCTTTAACTGAATTTTTGTTTTATCCTTAGCTTTGATGCGTTAAACATAGACATTATGTAATTTATTATTACATTGAAACCTCTTCAAGGTTTTTCTTTCCTACACTTCTGAAGGGTAAGTAGAATCTTACGATGAACCACAGTCTTTTTGAGAAAAATCAGAGGCTGGCAGAAAAGTGTAGCAAGTGGAAGAGGGAATTCAAAAGTGACCATGAGGTATTATTGGAACTAGTAAACGAGACCAATGAGAGAAATAAAGAAGTTGAAGTCATGATTCATGACTTGGAGGTCCAATTGGGTGAGGTTTTAGATGTATTAACCTCCTACAAGAAATAATACCAGACTCCTAGGTAATCTCTTAGTCTTTTTTATTGTCAAATTTTAGTCAAATCATATGCATATTCGTCATTTAAGACTAGGTTTACTTGTTTAATTGAACTAATTTTTATTTTTGATGCTTTAAACCTAGCCATTATGTAATTTATTCTTAAACTGAAACATCTTCAATGTTTTTCCTTCCTACACTTCTGAAAGGTTTGTAACATTTTACGGTGAACCATAGTCTTTTTGAGAAAAATCAGAGGCTGGCAGAGGAGTGTAGCAAGTAAAAAAGGAAGTACGAAAGTGACCATGACACATTACTAGATCTCGTAAACAAGACCGATGAGAGAAGTAAAGTAGTTGAAGTTAGGATTTATGACTTGGAGGTCCAATTGGGTGAGGTTTTAGACGTATTAACCTCCTACAAGCAACAATACCAGACTCCTGGGGAAATCTCTTGGTCTTTTTTCTTGTCAAAATTTATTAGAATCAAATAAATATTTATCGTTTAAGAGACTAGGATTACTTCTTTAACTAATCATATGTTTTATCCTTAGTTTTGATGCATTAAATATATATATTATGTAATTTATTATTACACTAAAACCTCTTCAATGTTTTTCGTTCCTACACTGCTGAAGGGTAAGTAACATCTTACGGTGAACCATAGTCTTTTTGAGAAAAATCGGAGGCTGGCAAAAGAGTGTAGCAAGTGAAAGAGGGAGTACGAAAGTGACCATGAGGCATTACTAGAACTCGTAAACGAGATCGATGAGAGAAACAAAGAAGCTGAAGTCAGGATTCATGACTTTTGAGGTCCAATTGGGTGAGGTTTTAGATGTATTAAACTGCAACAAGCAACAAGCAACAATATTAGACTGCTAGGGTAATCTCTAGGTCTTTTTTCTTGTCAAAATTTAGTCAAATCAAATGAATATTTATCGTTTAAGACTATGATTACTTCTTTAACTGAACTTATGTTTTATCCTTAGTTTTGATGCGTTAAACATAGACATTGTGTAATTTATTCTTACACTAAAACCTTTTCAATTTTTTTTCTTTCCCACACTTCTGAAGGGTAAATACAACCATAGTCTTTTTGAGAAATATCACCGGCTAGCAGAAGAGTGTAGCAAGTGAAAGAGGGAGTTCAAAAGTGACCATGAGGCATTACTGGAACTCGTAAACGAGACCGATAAGAGAAATAAAGAAGCTGAAGTCAGGATTCATGACTTGGAGGTCCAATTTGCTGAGGTTTTAGATGTATTAAACTCCAACAAGCAACAATACCAGACTCCCGGGGTAATCTCTTGGTCTTTTTTCTTTTCAAAATTTAGTAAAATCACATGCATATTTATTGTTTAAGACTAGGATTACTCCTTTAACTGAACTTATGTTTTATCTTAGATTTGATGCAATAAACATAGACATTATGTAATTTATTCTTATACTGAAACCTCTTCAATGTTTTTTTTTCCTACACTTCTGAAGGGTAAGTAACATCTTACAGTGAACCATAGTCTTCTTGATAAAAATCAGAGGTTGGCAGATGAGTGTAGCAAGTGAAAGACTGAGAACGAAAATGACTATGGTCATTACTAGATGTTTGTAGACTACGAGAGGTGCTTTGAGCTTACATGTATTAGTTGTTATCTAATAACAACCATGTTAAATGATAATTTGCATGCTCAACAAGTGTTTGACAATAGTCTCGAAAAGGTTTTAAAATTAAAGTGTCAACCTATTCACCCTCCCCCCCCCCCTCTCCTCCCCTCTCTCTCTCTCTAGGTTGTATAGTATAATTTTGTTGGTAATTCAGTTGGTATCAGAGTGGGTCACTTAAGGTAATTAGTGTGATTCGAGATCTACAAGGTTATTTACTAACTATGGATAACAACCTTAAGTCTAATAGTGTTTGTGTTGATTGTCCTTCTCTTGTTGATGAAACAAAAAGGTCTTAGGATATTCTTCAAGCTATCCATGAATGTGCTTCTTCATTTTCTACTTTGTATTTGTCTACTAACAATTTTTTTGATAAGCTTAAAGAGAATATTACTGAAAAAAGCGAAGATGGAGAGGAACTAGATTCCTTGGAAGGCAATGTTTATGTAGGTGGCTACCTATGTGACACGACTTCGCATCAAGTAGAAATTCAAGAAGAAGAAGATTTCTCGGAGGACAATCAAGCTAGACATGATCACTTGACTTTGCAACTCAATGAAGAGGATTGCAAATCAAAGACCACAAACTTCAACTTGATGGCAAGAGTTTAAACTCTTGAGAAGGAAAGAGATAAAGCATTGAAGGAAGTTGAAGTGATCAAATGTCAAGAAAAGAAGATTGTTGAAGACGCTCTTGTGTTAGGAAATTTAATGAGTGATTTTGCTAATAATTTGTTTTTCTTGAAGGAAACGATCAAAGGCAAGGAAGAGGAGTTAGCAATCATGAAGGCCAAAGAGTTTGGTTTGGTAAACTTCATGGAGATTCAAGTGACTTAGGATTTAGATGAGCAAGTGGAGTCTCCTACAATTAAAGGCAAGTCACTAAAGAGCAAAAGGATTTCAAAGGCCAAGTCTTCCAAGGTCAAATGCAAAATCAAAAAGAGTAAGGAGCCTTCACCATCGGTACATACTCACCTAAATAGTAACATCTCCAAATTTATTCCGGTTTGCCATTTTTGCAATGTTACCATGAGTATATTAGACAATGCAAACTAGGGAATGAGATGCATGCTAGTGAGATGAGAAAATCTTCTATGAATGTTTCTAAGCATAATAACACTTTGAATGTTATGCGTGATAACAATAATCATGTGAAGAAAACTATAAAGAAGATTTGGGTGAAAATGAGTGTTTTACATGATCATATGCATAGTCTTGATGATATCTTTGTTAATGGCAATATGATGTGTTTAACATATGTTATATCGTTATAGAGAAGATAGTTGATGATTTATCTTCTAGATATAATATTGTCATGAGAAATGATCATTATGGTTTATGTGTTTGTGCACCCAAGACCAAATTGGTTAAGGGTGAATGCTCTTACCATTAGTGTAAGTTACACGTGTGTGTTAACTTTAAGATTAGTGTCTAGTTTTGAGTAACTTAGCTAGCTTACTTTGTTTCTCTATGACTTTGACATGAACTTAGCTATCTCACAAATATCACTATGATAGTCAAAATTCGTTGATTAACTTCAGAGAAGTTAAATTCTTGAAATCTATATGGTGATGAATTGTGTTAAGACTTTTAGATAAAGTCATTTTTATATGTGTTTGAGTTGAAGTGTTGAGTCTTTATTCTCTTAGGATGACACACCAATAACTTGTTGTCATGAGAACAAACAAGCCAAGAGAGCTCATAAAAATAGCGAAGGCTTTGCATTTGATAAAAAAGCTTGCTAAGATATTTCTATATCCTAATGCTTGCTTTCTAGCTTTTCATCTTTCGACTCTATGATTGCATTACATCATGTAGCATGTCATATTAGAAAACTAGTATAGCATTCATATGGTTCTCGTTGACATTTGCTTTTGTAAATACAATCACGGTTAAATTGATTCTGTCCCTCTAGATAGCTTGTATCACACCTCAATAAACAAAAAAAAAACAAAAAAGCATACATAGACTATTGATAAGCATATTCAATTTGAAGGATCAAACATAACCTATGAATTGCATGAGGAGGTTATACTAAAACATTAACCAACAAGTACTTGTATTCATTATAAATGTCTCAAATGATCAAGTACATATAATAGAAACAAAGTCAATCAAAGATCTTGTCTTACAAGGATGTAATCAATAACAATTTATACAAGATCAATTTGATTCAAATAAACAAATATCAAAGAGATAAGGAATGAGAAACTTGACACACGATATTTTTAATGTGGTAAACCTCCGAAAAGGAAACGTCTATGAGTTGAATCCATAACCACCGGCAAAATATTTTTCACTAGTTAAACAATAGTACACCCTCAAAAGTGACCAACTCACATGTATCACTATCTATTGGTTATCCCTCCTACCTATTCCCACTAGAGAGAAACTTGCCTACTTCCTAATCGAGACAAATCGCATGCCTTTAGAAAGTATCCTTGCTTGGTCTTACTTGAGACCACACGCCTCTTTCCAAGACTTCCTTTGCTTGACTAATCCGAGCCCCTTGCTCTTAGTCAAGACTTCCTTGCTCAATATTGAAGAATCCACTCCAATATGAGACTTCCACATTTTACAAGGCAAGTGATCTAAGTGATGCAAATGATGCAATCACAACCAACGGAGAATGGAGAAAAAAGGAAAGGAGAAGCAAGCACGAAGAAGAGAAAGAGCGGCTTTTCTAGAAATCTATTGCGGGAGAGAATGGTCTCCCACGACAAAGCTCTGCATCCTTAAATAGGGCGCAATTTTTTTCCTTACCATGGTTTGGGTAACCTACCTAGGCCGCAGTATAAACCATGGTAACGCCTTAAAACGCGTACCTAACCTTCAAAACACACTGTTTCACTTAAAAGACCGCGGTTGAGTCATGAGGTCTGAGAGGCAGCACACCCCACGCAACTTTCTAGAAGGTTCACGCGTTGGCTACCGCGGTACGGAAAGTTGGACCTGAGGGGTGGCTTGGGCTACGAAATTTTCCAGGGGATTCACGCCTTGGCAACCGTGGTGCAGACAGATGTGCCCGAGAGGTGGCCTGGGATGTGGAATTTTCTAGAGGTGGCATGCGGTAGCAACCGCAGTATATGCACATTGTCCTAGACCACGGTATATGTCGTGGAACTAAGAATGTTTCGATTCCAGACCTGTTTTTCTAGCACAAGCACATACACAATTAAAGGCATATGTTCTGAAACAATAAAATAAAATTTCTCACACCCCCACACCTGAATTCACCCTTGCCTCTCAATAAAGTTTGAAACTAAAAATGACAAGATTAAATTCTAGATAATAGGGTGTTCGAGACACACACTAAATTAAGACTCAAAACAAAACAAATAAGAATAAATAAAGAAAAGAAAAGAAAGGTTAAATTGTACATGGGTAGGTTGCCTCTTACCAAACACGCGATTTAACATCTAGGCAAGACAGTACTTGAGCTTTACAGCTCCTTAATCTTGATAATTTTCTTACTGCTCAAGCTTTTCTTTGCTGGTGGAATGGTAACAACAATGTACTAATCCCCGACTTTTTTCAAACAAATGGTTCCACCATGCTTAACCACTTTGAGTTCTTCCTTTCTCATCCACACTTGCTCTACCCGGTTACTCCCATAAATGCGATTTACATTCCTCTGTTGAGTTGTTTATTAAATTCATAACATCGAGGGTGAATATGCCCTTCACACCGCAGTAATGGCAAACCGGAATGAAATTTGGAATTTTACCTTGTAGATGGATATCCTCCGGATGTAAGGCTCGTGCCTTCTTTTTGTTCCTTCTACTCCTTCGTGGTTTGGATTTATTATTTGGAAAGGACTTTGGCTGAGCAACAGCGTCACTTGATTCTCTTCGACTTAAGTCAAACCTTTCTTCTTCTTTGATCACAGTCTTGCCAACTCCTCTGCTCTTCAGTTTATCAAGGGTTTTATCTCTTTGTTCAATTTCCTTTTTCATTAAACTCATTCTCATGCCCCAGTTAACCTTCAACTCTTCAATCTCCCGAGCCAAGATATCAAGCTTCTTCAATGATGCTTCTTTCTTTGTGACTAACTCATTGATCTTGGTAGTCAAATCGAAATTCCTCGAGACTAACATCTTGTTTTCTTCCTTGAGTTGCTCTATGATTTCCTCGTAGCTTGATGGGTTGTAGGTCAACAAAAGAATACAACTCTCATCAGCCTTTTCCTCTACATATGCTTGGGCTACGTAATTCTCTAAGGCTAATTGGGGATTAATCATTTGAACATTGAAGCAGTTTAGAGCTCCAGCTGGATGCTTCATAGATTCTGCCATTTGAATTCAACTGTTTTTCCTAAAATAGTCATAGTCAATGTCCCATTGTTCACGTCGATTATTGCCTTAGCAGTAGCCATGAAGGGTCGGCCAAGAAAGATGGGCATTTCCTTGTCTTTTGAGGTCCCTTCCTCCATGTCATGTACGACAAAGTCAGCTGGGATGATGAGTTTCCCGAC
Organism: Acer yangbiense; assembly: GCA_008009225.1. Lineage (NCBI taxonomy): Eukaryota > Viridiplantae > Streptophyta > Magnoliopsida > Sapindales > Sapindaceae > Acer > Acer yangbiense. The sequence goes on from CM017769.1 coordinate 7,131,283, forward strand.
TTGCACTAACACATCTTCAACTACACCTCTAGGGCGTCTTACTAATTGATCGGCCAATAAAAGTTCCATAGAAGTCAGCTTCAATTCCTTTAATCCTAACTCCATGTACAACCCATACGAAATCAAGTTAATTAAAGCTCCAAGGTCAAGCATTGCCCTTTCTTTTCGTGTTTCACCTACTGAGATGTTGATGATAAAACTTCTTGGATCCTTAAGCTAAGGTGGCAACTATGTTCCAAGCCTGACACATACATCTTTCAGAATCACGATTGTTTCTTCGAGACCATTTCTCTTTTTCTTAGAGTTGAGCTCATTGAAGAACTTAGTATAGGCAGACATTTTCTCAATGATCTCAAGCAATGGGAGGCTTACGTTTACCTTTGAAAGAATGTTGTAAATATCCCTGAAAGCTTGGTTCTCTTTGCTCTTTTAGACTCTTCCTAGGAATGGTATGGGAGGAACATATGGGTTGGGTGCCTTGTGTAATTAGGAGGTGTTCTTCTATTCTGGCTCCCTTTTTCTCTTCGTTAGAATCTCATATTCGTTTTCATCTCTCAGAGTTTTCCCCCTATCTTTTGGTTCTTCCTCATCACTTTTGTTTCTTCCTCATCACTTTTGTTTCTCAGTACCCTCCCGATTCTCAAAACAGTCATCGCCTTAGCCTGTTCGGAGTGACTGGGGAATCTTTCTGGCTCATATTTTTAAACTGTTTTTGATATTTGACCCATTTGAGTTTCCAATTTTTGAATTGATGCCCCTATATGGTTATATTCCTGCTTAAAGTTATTGAAATTATGGCTAACCTCTTGTCTAAAGTTGTTCAAGTTCTGATTGTTTTCTTGCATCAGGTCGTTCAAATTCTACTCCACAACTCGATGTGAAGCTTGAATCATATCATTTACCCCATCTTCAAAGGACTTGGACTTTTGTTGGTAGGAGTTTGATTGGCCCTCTTGATTGTTGCCTAAGTACCGTCACTGATTGGTCCCACTTTCGCTAGGCTGATCTTTCCTATACCCTCTATTGTTATACCCTTAAGCATTGTTGTTAGGGGCATTGTTGTTGTCAGTCCATGAGAAATTCAGGTGATTTCTCCACTCGAGGTTGTAGGAGTTTAAAAACGGGTCATTGCAAGGTCTCTTATATCCCATGGCTTGAGCTTCTTCTTGCTGTCCGTGAAACCCTCCCCTTTTGTACACTTGATTGACACATCCAGAAGACTTGTTAGAGTTATGTATGAGCGCTTGCAAATCTTCCATCTGCTTAGTCAGCCTTGGCAAATCAATCTCATACCTGGTGTTAGCATTTACCTCATACTTGCCACCATGTCTTCCACTTACAATCATTTGTTGAGAGTTCATCGCCAACTTCTCATATATATCATAAACTTCAAGTGCTGTCTTATTGGAGATAGTTCTGCCACATGCATTATCTATAAGAAGTTGAGACATCTGAGTTAGCCTACTCTGGAATGAGGACACCTTGTACTCCTCTGTAAACATATGCGGCGGACATTAGGCCAAAAGAATCTAGTATATCTTCTATGCTTCATGAAACGCCTCTCTATCTTCTTTTGCAAATGCGGCAATCTTTACTCGCCTTATCAGCTAGGAAGAACCTATTGAAGAAACTACTGCATACTTGACCCTAGGTGGTTAAAAAACCAGGTCGAAGAGCCATCAACCACTGTTTGGCTTTCTCCTTCAAACAATAAGGGAAACATCTCATGTGGAGTTATTCCCTGGTAAATGTTCCTTGGCAAGTTATTATTGGGAATGTCTCTAGTACTGCACTATACTCCTTCATAAATTGCAGACAATCTTCTAATGGAAGCCCGAAAAAAGACAGTGGAAGCCTGAGGTGCATACTCTTCAACTCATATTGTCGTGAAAGATCATCAAGGACTATGGCTAACTATTGATTCCCAATAGTAGGGAGTGCATATTCTCCCAATGTTAGCTGACGGCCAATTCGTGGAGGCGAACCTGGAGAAGTTAAATCACCTATATCTGTAGTCTCAGAATTTAGAGCAACTGTTCTGTCTACCCCTTCAACTACTCTTGCAACCCTTCCTACTCAATGAATATTATTGTTCGCGGGAAACAGTAAACCTCCATGTGAGTGACGACCGTACATAAACTAACCTGAAACACCAGAAACAAAAACTACCAAGAAAAATAAAAAGAAAACTAAAATTAATAAAATCTACAAATTAACGACACATTACCTAAAAGACTAAAACTACCAAAGAATTAGGCTTAACTAATAATTCTAGCACCAATCCCCGGCAGCAGTGCCAATTTTGTTGAAGTATTTTTGAAAGATCGTTCTCAAGGATTGAATAGATTATTGGTTTGAACTAATACTCTAGTGTAAAATCTAATCTAAGTGCATAAAAATTAAATTGAATCAAATTACTCATGTTGGTTTTAAAAATTAAAATATCTCAAAAGTATAACACCTAATTTTATCTCAAACTACAGCTAGAATCAATTGAAAGTTAATATGGATGATGATGAGACTAAGGAATCAATAGAGTCAAGCTATGAACAATTGAGTATTATCAATTCTGACCTAATTAATGCTTAATTATTCAAGTTAGGACCAAACCTTTTCTTTAGTATGATTGAAATCAATTACCTTAAACCTTCTCTCCTCCATGGCATTTAGAAAGAGTTTTGGAAAAGAAATATTTTAAACAAATAGATTTTAAAGGCCAAAATCAATTTAGAGTGACATTCTCTTCATTAAATCTTTTCCATTCAATTAGAGCATGATTCAATAAAGCATGGCATTTACTTAATCAAATCCTCAAATAATTTTCTCACCCAATTTGAAATAAAGAGAGGCATTCAATTTAATAACAAACCGAGATCGAAAACAGTTATAACTTGAATGAAACTAGCTTGAATAAATATTTTAAAAATAAGTCATTGACAACACCCAATATTCATGCAATCCTCACATTGATCCTCTAGAATGGGGTTTAACTACACATGACTACAAGTAATAAGCAGAAGGAGATAATAAAGAAGGAACCCATGTTGATCAGGCAGATATTCCTCAATCTTCAAGTGCGAATCCAAATCTTCAAGTCTTCTTCCTTGTACGATGTCAGGTGTGTAGAATGGAATTGAATTATGGGTGATGAAAGTTGTCTTCTAAAAGTAGGGTTTATGGTTCTGAGATGTTGTCGAGATCTGGTCTTAGGAATAAAATAGGAAGTATTTATATGTTTTTTCCACCAGATTAGGGCTTCATGTTTTCCTGAGAAAACTGGGAAATCGCACGACCGCTGCGACGGCCTAGACACTTGCATGAGCCGCGGTTCTATCAAGCGGTGACTCTCTAAGAACTTACGCGTTATGAACCGCGGTTGGAGCATATGCCTGGACATCGATCTACATCGCGAAAAAGGACTGGAAATCTTCTAGAATGTACCGCTGGCTATGCCGCAGTTAAGGCTTTTGCATGGACAACGACCTACTCTGCGAAACTTGACATTTTTGCCCTTTTCTTCTCGTTTTCGCTCCTTTTTCTCAATAAAAGTTTCCAAGCACCTTCTCTTAAGATAACAACCTGCATGGCTCACAAAACCTTTAAAAACACCAAAAATACTCGAGAAACAAGCTTATTACATAGGAAATAGGGGCGATAAATATATATTAAAGTAGACTGATCAATCGTTCTTAGTATATAAACGTTATAATGTTCCTAAAATTAATAAAATCAAATAAATAGCTCAAACAGTACTACTTAATTCAAATAAATTAACATTAAAAAGTAGGTGGATAAAATCAATTGCCAAATATAAAAATTAGGCATAATATTTTAGATGGATTTGGCAGATCCGACGGATTTCCAAGATCCATCCCAATCCAATAAATTTTAGAATTTATGATCCAATCAACTCCTCGAATCCTATCCATGTGAATCCAATTGATTGGATCTGATCCAATGGATCGTATTAGATTGGATCCTACACAACCCTAGCTATCATTTTGATATTCTCCGGTATTTTGTTTTTGTAATGAATATATTCTCCAGTATTTATTTATTTATTTATTTATTTGAAAGGTTATTCTCCGGTATTCATACCAATAGAATATATTGAAAAAAAGAAGGTGAAATCTAAAATATAATATACACAACTATATTGAACATCAAAATTGAAGGGAAAAGTAAGATCAAAGAATGAGCATCTTGCTCTTGTAATATATAGAAGTGAGATCATGAAAAACAAAACATGGTCGTCACTGCTTCTCTATTTTCCAATGAAACAAATCAAATTAATTTTAAGTTTTTGATTCTTTTAAATTTTTTTAAACTTACACTAGTGGTTGGATCTGGTTACTTCTTGTTAGGTCTCCTTAGGATATTTGGTCCTTGCTTGCAAGTGAACTACCAAGGGCGGATCTCCCCATGCTTTTAACATTAATGACATGAAAATTGTGAGTTTCCAAACATACTCAACAGAAGTGGAACCGAGCAAGTTTCAAAAAGTGAACAGCAGAACATGTTCAATTTACTGCCTCAAAACCTAGCAAAACTAAACTATCTCAACAAAGCACACACACCAATTGGCCTCTACAAACCCAAATTAAAACCAACAATTAATTAAAAAGGATAAAAGAAATAAAAACAGAAGGGCAATAAACAATAAACCTAGGGCGAAAAAAACAAAACAAAAGAAAATAAATGACTACTGCGGTGCTGCGACGGAGGGTATTGAGTTTTCAATCGGATTCTTTACAGCATCTCCTTTCTGGGTGCATGAATTCAGAGAGAGGTTTTTTGTGAGATTGATGAGAGATTTGGTATTATTATTCGTAGCCCTGAACGAGTCTTCTTCAAATTTCCTTTCTCCAGCTTTTATTTGATGTGTCTGCATAGAATGTAACAATAGGCTAACTGAGAATGATTTTCAAAAATATATATATGAAAGAATTCAAGTGCAAAAATGAAAACAGCACATTTCCAAGTTCCAACATAAATGCATGCATTGTACTTTGAAATTGTAACGGATGGAGTCATGCATATGGAATCAGTTAAAGTTGAAATAAGGTCAGAAAGGAAGAGCTTACAGGGAAACCATCTTCCTTTTGTATGTCCATTCGTAGAGAAGCTGGTTTGTTGTTCTTTTTGCCAATTTGAGACTTCTCTCGATTTTCATAGAAGATAAAATCATCCAACAATGACGTTTTTGCTGTGTAACTCCTGAAAATCTTGAGCATTTCTAAACCTTGCTTTAACTCAATCTGTAAAGAACAAAAACTATTACTTTTCCATTTTGGTTTATAGGTACCTAAATTCGAAGAAATGCCTAGAACAGAAAAGAGATCCCAAACAAGGCAAAGAAACATGATTAATGCAACACATTAACACTTAAAATTTGTACAAGAAAGGTCAAATGTTGACAATCAAGGGACTATATAACTTGATTCAAGGGAGTTTCGTGTGAGTTCAATATCCCATCTATTCAAAACATAAAGCACATACAAGAAGAATGCTGCCAAACAAGGGACAAAATATGCAGAATACCTCTTGAGTGTCCCTACTGTGAGTGACAGGCTTGTTTTCATTATTTTCAAGGGTAATATGCCGCAACTGATTGTTAGGAATGTCTTTTACTACATGCCACTTTACTGGGAAGAACCCGTTCCACTTGTCAATTTGCCAAAAGTCCATGTCTTTGTTAAAGTCCACTTGCCCAATCATCTCAGCTAAGCCAACAAACTGTCCACTTCCATTTACCTATTTAGATGGAAATTATATATAACCACAGTTAGTCATGGTGAAAGTACATGAAGGAAATTGTTCAACAAAAGATTAAAAACCATTTCCACATGTAGAAACAATAAATAAAATGAAAGAGCATTAAGTATACTATCAATGTATAATTACACTAATTACAGCAACAATACATTATACTATACAGAGAACACCATGTACAAAGATTTCACCAAAGCCTTCCGAACTCAGTCAACTCCATGCAAAACAAAACTTAAACTAAATGCATCATTTGCTCGTGTACTACACTCTGAGACAGGTATTCCTCAACCTATGTAGATGTATCAAATCTATATTACCACACAATCTAAACAAACTAATGACACAAACTTAATTAGTAGTGCAAGACATGATATTGCATAATGCTTTTCTAACTTCCACAGTTGGTCTAAAACCCCTTCCCTCCTGCCCCAGGTTGCAAATATATATTAAGATATCCTCTTAGAATCATTTACATCAAATGTTTCACCATAATGATAGGGAAAAGATAAGTCTCAACTTACTGAAAAAAACAGGAAGATTGGACATTTTGTGGCTGTGACATCTGCTTTTGTTTCAGCTTCACGAAACGCTGCATCTAGTTTCTTATTTCCATTTGGAGTACTTGCCCATACATCATATTTAATGCATTTGTGAATGTCATCTTCATTATAGGACTTGATGACATAAAACTTAGCTTTCTCATGCTCAATTTGAAAATCAGGTAGGTTATACTGATCTTTACGTACTTTTGAACCCAAGTCTTCCCTACCGACTGAAGAGTCCAAAGAAGCACTCTTATTCTGGGCCCTTGGACCACGAGTTAGTTCAGTTGACGTTTGGATATCTCCATCTCTGCAAAATTTGTCTCTTGTGTATCTGTTATTTCCATTCCATAGCCTCCCAATTGGATTATAGTTCGTCTGACCATTATGTGGGAAAAGACCTTGTTTTTGGTTAGAAAATGATGGGAGCTTTCCTACTGGGTAGTATCCCTTCCAAAGGTTTGCTGAATAATCAGAACCCAATTGAGGCACCTGCAACATGAAAGATTCAGAACATCAACTCCTTTAAAGTATGGGTAAATGATAATTTAATGGTATCAATCAAAACCATTATTAAGATGTTGAGATGAAAGATTCAAATATGTTCACCTTGCTTAGCGGCTTGTTAGGTTGTGTATACGAAGACCTAGAAAACTTGCTATTAATACTTCCATTTGTTTTTGTTGAGTTCAAGCCATTCGACTTTGCTAAAGCAGAACCACCATACTTTGCAGTTGCAAAGCCACCAGAATTTCCATTTTGAACATCGCCAACATATGTTGAATCCCATGAATAACATGACATAGCTTCTGATCCATAAGAAACAGGAGGTTGAAGATATCCTGAAGACGAAAAATACGGCTGTTGACCAACACATTGCCCGTCAACACCAACCAGACTTCCAGTAGCATATGGATTATAGCTTGGGAGATAATAGAGAAGTGAACCATCATCGGATTGCACACCCTGGAGCAAACATCCAATAAAGAATTCAACGGCCACCAAATTGAATCAGTAAAATCACAACATTAATCATATGACATCTATAGATTAGAACTGAGAAGCATATCAATGTAAAATGAAAGCAAAATTTTACACAAATGTTCCATGCTAATTTACGATTAATAACTAGAGGAAGAACATACTTTATGCGAACCATCTGTATGGAAATAACCATTATTATCCACTTGAGTGAGAGATCCGTTGTATCCTGCAACATAGTAACCTTAAGTTCAAAACTATAAATCAAAGAAACGGGATCTGAATGATGTAAGCTAAAAGCTTTTTCCACAACAGAAGAGAAATAATGTGCCGAGCCTACTGGATTGATGGAATATGTAGTGTAATCAGACACTTGAGTGTACGTTTTACCCAACACTAAAGACAGCCTAGTTGCAGTGTCTAATTTCATTTTCCAGTAGACACCCTTGGACCAACTTTAAGACAGCCTATTTCAATAAAAATTACAGTCAAAGGATTGTTTCTATATCTAACCTGGGTAGTAATAATTGTAACAGCCATTAGGTGGATTGTAAGCGCCATAGTCTCCAACTGACTCTTTTTCAATCTCACCTTTCATGCTAGGAGTGGCAGATACTGGAGAGACCATGGAGGGTGTTGAATCAGATGGTACCCCATCTTTCCCAGAAGCCTTCAAGAAATAATTTAAAATCATCAAAGTAAATAAATAATGATATATAAAAACTGAAACATATATAGATCATCTGATCATGTATTGCCGTACAGTATGGCTTAAAGTGAAAAGATTTTCATTTTGTATTTTTATACAAGTAGGAAAGCAAAACTTGCAGATGTTGTGACTTCAATAGAACATTAGGAAGCAGAAAATTTTAAGAACATAAAAAGAAACAAATAGATTTTCTAAGATCCCCATTAAGGTTCCTATCCCAAAAAACAATATCAATTTCATTTTAACTTTGTTCCAATAGTCAAGAAAGATCACAAAAGTGTATACAAGAAAAGTAATTAGTTAGTAATCTAAAAGAATAGTGTTATCGACTAGGAATTGATATTCGTCACATACCACATCATGCTCAGCTGATTTGCTGATAGGATCAGACTTCAATCCTGTTGCCACGGTCTCATCTACATTATATAGTTACGAAGTATACATTAGATACTATACTTCCATTGCAGTCAAATAATAGAACTAATTACAGTAAATCTAAAAAATGAAAAAGAGAAAAGCTTTACTAGAACACATGCAAGAATAACATCAAGATACCCAGGGCTCAGGCTACTAGAAAATTCCTAAGTTAATATGTAAAAAGTGTTCAAATCAAAAAGTCCAAAATACAGATAAAAAGGTGATACAATCAAAAACTGTGCAACGAGAAAAGGTATAAACTTTCCACAAGCATGTCCAAACAACACAAAACCCAGATAACAATACCATAAACACAACAATCTCAGGCACTTAAACCCCACAACAGCTAGCATTCTCAGTTTCTTGACAAGAAAAAGTCACTAACTTTCTTGACAAGAAAAAGTCACTAACTTTCCACTGAATGCTCGACAATAAACAACTGGGTTGTTTTGCTTTGGCCAAAAATTGCAATATAGAGCATAAAACAATGCTCAAAAACTTGACTTCAACAAAGAAAAATGATTAAAAAATAATAATCAATCTAAAAAAAACCCTTACCTTTTTTGATATTCTTTTCACCGGCCATTAGAATTCTTCAAGAACCCAATTGAAGAAATCCTCCTATAAATACAAGTACAAGTAAACTTAGTTGTTAAGATACGTTACAAGACCAGGTTTTTATTCAATAAAAATGTAAATAAAACGCGGCATATAAATAAATGCACCAGGCGCATTATAGCACAAACGCGCGTTGTGTCAGCCAATAAATATTCGATTCCCACTCCTATATTTATAGAAAGTACAAGATTTTTTTTGTTGTTGCTGAAATTCTGAAAACGACTTTTAGTAAAAAGAAAACAAAAATAAAACATTTGTTCTTAAAAAAAAAAAATCCAAGCCAGTAAAAATAAAAATATTTAGAAAACAAAAATATCAAAGTTCAAATACTTATATTTAAAAATAAAAAATAAAAAATCGGATAGTTATTCGAATTAACCAAAAAAAAAAATTTCCTTTCAAAAATAGACTATGTTATAGAAAATTCGTTAAAAAAAGGGCAATTTTATATAATTATAATCTGTAAATAAAAATCTCCCGAGTAAAAAAAACAAAAATTTCAGATGATTTTTGAAGGATTTTTTTAAGGAATTAAAAGTTGCAGAAAATTCATAAATAATGAACATGTTAATGAAAATAGGAACTTCTTTTTTCTAGTTTAAAATAAGAAATCTAAGCGAAAGAAAACAAACCTATAAAGAACGGATCAAGAAACCGCTCCGAACCGCCCCGGTGACCGATCTGAACCAACCGCGAAGTCGGTCGGAAAACCGCGGTTGACGGAAGCGAAACGGTTTCCGACGAAAAAACTGTGTAGGAGAGTGAGTGTGAAGTGTGCAGTGTGAACGAGAGAGAGTTGGGAGAGGAGCGGAGAGTGAAGTGAACCGAAGTTTGGATTTATAAAGGAGGGGATGGACGGGTGTGATTGGTTCCGACCTTTGGGAAGAAGTGATTTTCACCGTCAGATCAGTTAGGTCAAAAAGAACCGGTTCGTTTGTGTAGTGTAGTGTCGTGTTTTGTGTGTTGGAAACTGTGGCTTCTTCATTATTTTTTAGGGTCAAGCTATATTAACTCTCTCTCACTCAATTTTTTGACTTCAATATCTCAATCACTCATTTACTCATGTGTGCTATCTAATCCAATAGTTGAGATATTGAAGTCATAAATTTGAGTTGATATAGCATGACCCCTATTTTTATTATTATTTATTTATGTGGAAAATATACTTGGGTCCCCTAAAGTTTCTGGTAAGTGTTTATCTACCTAAAATAGATATGACCGCGGTTCGATTCCAACCGTGGAATGGAACAGTTCCGTTCCAGAATTAGACCGAAAGTGGAAATTTGGTTTCAAAACCAGAATCAGGGAGGTTCCGGTTTCAATTCCCTAGTTGCCAAAACAGAATCCAAACCGCCGGTTTGGAACTGGTTCCGGTTCTATCAATTGAAAAGTTTTTTTTTTTTTTTTTTAAATTACCATTGGCAGAAGCCGTTGAGTCGGCTAACGTCAGCCAGCTATTGGGGCCAGTTGGGCCAACGACCCATTTTTCATTTTTTATCCTTTTTTTTTTTCTATAAATACACCCCTCCCAAATTCCACCCCACCCCTCTCAAAAAATAAAAAAATAAATAAATAAATAAATAAATCATTCTCCCCACTCCAATTCTCTCTCAAGTCTCAATTCTCCGATTCTCTCTCAATTACTTAGGTCCCGTTTGATTTTTTGTCTGAAGACTGAATAGTGACTGAAAAGTGAAAAACATGTTTGTTTTTTTTCACTGAAAACTTAATATAAATGATAAGTTGTTTATTTTTTTAAGTTACAAATACTTGAAAATAAATATTTTTACATCTATGCCCTTCTAACTATTGTTTGATATATATTTACATTTTAATATATTAAGGACAATTATAACAAGTAGTTTAATAATTTTAAAACAAAATTATTTAGTTATTAATAATATTTCAAATTTATACACATAATTTAACAAAACTTTTTGTTTAGCCATATTACAAAAGGAAGATCTTAGTTTTTTTTAGGAACGTACGAGATCAGGTACGTTGATCTTATTGAAAAATATATTATTTTCCCTTTAAACAATACATTTTTATCGTAATGATGATATGATGTGCTCAGATGAAAATAAAGTTATTACAAAACATTGGAATTAATTTACTGTAAACATGATTAAATTGCATTCTATGATATGAAGTTGTAATAATCCTAATATGATGTAATTTTGTACGGTGAAGTCTACTTACGTAATATTTTTTACTTTTTGTTTCCTATTTTGTTGAAGTAATATTAATTTTGTTGGTGGGGAACTGGGGACTCAATAGAATTACCCTGCGTAAGTATGAAATCACTCAAAAATTGTATTCCAATGGAATTGCTTATATAAATAATTAAAAAAAAAACATCAAAACTATATTCCAATGGAGTTGTTTGGGTTTTGAAGCAACTATGTTTTGTAATGCTAGAGTTTTTTACGGTGATAAGAAGAAAAAAAAAATATTAATACGGTTGGGTTTTAGTCGGAAGATAAAATTGGAAATAAGTTAGATTAATGAGGATAGTTTTGGAAGCAAAAAATTGTTTTAAAATCTAGTGATCTTTTGTTAAGTGAAAAGTGAAAAAAAAAAAATCACTTTTATAAACAAGTGATTTTATGGGTATTTTAAGTGATTTTATCACTTAAAAAATCAAACAAAACAATTGAATGGAGCACATTAAGGGGTCGTTTGTTTTTTGGTCTGAAGACTGAATAGTCCTGAATTTTATTGAAGGTTGAATGGTGACTAAAACATGAATCTAAATGACATGTTTTTTTTTTTTTTTCTCACGTCTAAATGTACTGTCAACATGTTTGTTTTTTAAAAATAAAATTGTCTGAAAAGAAGTAATTTTACATCTATACCCATATTAATTAAAAGAAGTAATTTAATATGCAACACTCTTTATAAGATTTTACATGTTCTTCCGCAAACAAAGTTTAATTTAACAAAACAAAAAATTCATCCAGAAATATAATTTTGCATGTCATTCTACAAACAAAGTTCAAGTTCAATTTATTGTAAAAAAAAAAAAAAAAAAAGGTTCAAATTCAATTTTACATATTGTCCAAATATCCAGTATATAATTCTAGAAACCATTTTTTTTTTTTTTTTTTTTTTGGTTTCTTGGATCATATGCAACCAAAAACCAATTTTTTTTTTTTTTTTTGTTTAAAGGTTCCTAGATACCTTTTTTTTTTTAAATAGGTCCCTAAATTATATACACCGGTACATATATATATATATATATATATATATAGTCTTTCTATTATCAGTTCGAATTGACAAAAATTATATCAATTCCTTGTGTGTGGGCCACTGGATTTAAATACTTTGACTGACAAGTGCATACAGACAAGTCAAAGTATTTAAATCCAGTGGCCCACATGCAAGGAACTAATATAACTTTTGTCAGTTTGAACTGATAATAGAATTTTTGTATATATATATATATAAACAATTATTCTATAACTTCTTCAAGCCACGAAATCTACTCAATATCGAATGCAACCACAAAAAGAATATTTGATAAATTATATAACTGCAACTATGACAATCATAACAAATTATCATTCTAAATTATATTTAAAGAGTTCTATAACTGCCACTACACATAGATAAAAAAAAAATAAAAAAAATTAAAGAGTTCTTACCAGGATTTGGTAGAAGAGAAATTCAATTGTTTAATCCTAGGAAGATTTTAATATGAGAAGTGATTAGGGTTTTTTCTTTCTTTCTTTCTTTCTAAAAGCCTTTTAAAATAAGAAATACGTTAAAAGAAATAATTCTACACCATATTAAATTAGGATAAATTTAGAAAAATATCTTTTTTTGGAGGATAGACTTGGAAGAAAATATTTTAATTATAATTCAATGATTTTGAATTAAGTTAAAAGTCATGATTTCTTATTTATTTTTATTTTTTTAAGTTGTTTTTTGATATTTTTAAGTTGTTTGACCACTTAAAAAAACAAACAAAACAAGTTAATGAGTTCAATTCAGACCCATTAAGTCTTAAGTGGAAAAAACAAACGATCACTAAGTCTCATTAAGTCTTAAGTGGAAAATTCAAACAGAGCCTAAATAATTTAAATTTATTTTATTTGCAATTACATTTATTTTTACTCAATTAAAATAATTTCCAACAATATTTTCAAATTCATTTCCAATAATATTTTCAAATTTATTTACATCTATTTTTTCACATTTTTTTTCAAGAATTTTTACAATTCAATTTTTTCAATGGCAAGTGGAAGTGGAGACGGTTCAAGGTCTTCCAGCAAAGGTAAAGGTCATATGCAGGCTATGATGGACAATGTCGGTTATGATGACACCGCCTATTATGAGTTCCTACAACACCAAGCCCATGTTGAATCCCTAACCTCTCCTCATCCCCCACTAATAATTTCTGAACCCAATGCCACCCCCACCCCTCATTTCACAAGCCAATTAGAAAATATGCCCGATCCCCCCTCCAGATTTTGTACCATCTACGGAAGAGAAGTTAGAGAAGCAGACAAAATCTGATCTCTTCGTACTCCATGAAACTAATAACGGTGTGTCTAAATATATCTAGAGGGAGGGGGTGAATAGATTTTAATCAAGTTAATTACCAATTTTTCTTGATTAGTCAATATTCAATAAAAACCTCAATCTAGTCAAAAATACAATCAACCTAATCTAAGTGCGGAAAACAATAAATTGCAAGTTTATTGATTTACGTGAGAAACCCTCGATAGGGAAAAACTCACGGGTTAATATGCTAGCTACACATGAACCTCGAAATCACTACTTGTAATGATGTTTACAACCTAGATTAACCTCAACCATTCTTGGTCACTAACCCACCATTACTACCCAACGGGCTTTTAATAGCAACTCTAGATCAACTTGCTTGTGCACTAAGCAATCTTAGTCACAAGACTTAATTCTCAATGAAGAGATTAACAACCTATGTGAATATGGTAATATTCTAAATGCAAATAATACTAAGTTACACTAAATGCTTATCTAGGAATTAGAGATGTCAATAATAACAATCCTAGATATCATGTGTCTACATGTCATATGTAAACTTAGCTATTTAAGATCAAATAAGAGAGATAATCAAAACTAACCATTTGATTTACTAAACTTTTGTTAGTAACCACTTTTGAAACTTTAATTATTAATAACCACTTTTTAAAAAAAAGTTTCAGTGTATGCCCATAAATTACAAGTATACCCCTGAAAATAGTTTTTTTTTTTAAAACCTCGAAGCAAACTTGAAATCATGACTAAATTGAAATGATAAAACTTGAAATCATGGCTAAATTGAAATATCCAAACTTGAAATATGGACTAAATTGAAATTAGGCTTAGGTTTTTTTCCCCTTCTTTTTCCTCATCTTCTTCCTTAAATTCAAATTAGGGTTAGGTTTTTTGTTTCTCTTTTTTGCAAACCACATCACCGGCACACCTAGCCGACGGACGACGCTCGAACCAGCAGCGGAGGAACCAGCGGCTCATGACCCCCATTGCGGCATCGCCTGGTCGTGGCACGAACCAGCAGTGGGCTGTGCTTGACGAACCACGGCGCCGCTGGTTCATGAGGTCGCGCGACGACGTCCGGCACAACCCGAACAGTTTGACGACGACTTCGGCGATGGGCAACGGGATGGAAAGGAGAAAATAGAGAGAGGAGATCGAGGAGAGAGATGAGAGGAGAGAGAAAGAAAGAGAGAAAATAGAGAGTGTGTGTGTGTGTTTTGGGGATGGTATTTATACGAGGGCTTTTCAGTAATTTCTCAAAAACATGGTTATTAACAATTAAAACTTCGTTTGTGGTTAAAAACAAATTTCCAATAATATATGTGGTCATTTTTGGCAATTTCCACATAAAATAATCCTAGATGTCATAGCTATCAAAATACAACTCTCAATCAATCAACACAATAATCTCAATCTTGTAGATAAAATTTAATCTAAATGCATACAAGTAATAAAAGAGATTAATTGATAAGTAAGAACACTAAAATAGATGAGTATGGTGTTCAACTTACCAAATCATGTGTGTTGAAGAAGACTCATGCATAGATACATCCTAGATTATTCTAGATGATGTTTGATGCACATGGATATGAGTTTGGAGAATCAAATGAGCAATCTTTGTGCTTTTTCTCTCAAAAATATCTCTTTCTCTTTTAGGGTTCTTGATGTTCAAAGAGTTGAATGAAAGAGAGTGACATAATGGTGTATTTATAGAGGGCAATAAAAAGCTTGGTGAAAAGACAAGTTTGCCCCTGAAACGCGTCAATCGACGGTTTCATTCGACGGCCACCAACCGCCGATCACAACCGCTGAATTGAACCCAAGTGTCAAGTATCAACGGTGGTTTCATGGCCGCCAATTCCAACCGCCAAATTGGACCCGAGAAATATAATCAATCAGGTCTCATCGGCGGTTTCAATCGGCAATCAGGGCTGCCGATCATAATCGCAGAATCATTCTAGAAACTTCTGGAATCAAACGGCAGTTCCATTCGGCGGCCTAGCTGCCGATCACAACCACCGTTTTCACCAAATGTGGTGAAACCAAGAAGAAGCCAAGGGCTTTCTCCAAAGGCAATCCTCGCGCTAAACCAAGCATACCAACGTGCATGCGTGGACGTTTCCGAATAATCCTCGGGAAACGAATTACTAGACACATTAACACATTAACACACAACAAGATTCAACAAGGAAGTGCAAGTGTGAAATATGAAGAGAATGCACACAATAGCAATGAACACATATGCAAGCATGAAAAGTGTGTGTGTGCAATTAAGTCTCTTCAATGAAAATTAAGCACAAGTGTTTTACCTTTGAAGTGCTTATCATCTTGAGGTCTTGAGAGGGCATTTGAGCATGATCACCAACGCCTAAACTACCCTTACATGTCAAACCCCAATTGTGGTTTATCCACGAAATAAGCCAATCAAAACTTGAGGAACCTACACTCCATATGAAGAAAGTAACGCAAGAAAATGGAAGCATTGTAGTGGTTTGCAATTACTGCAAAGAAAAAGTATTTAAATCTGGAGGATATGGTACATATCAAAAGCATATAATGAACACCCATCCAAACCAACAGGCTAGATCGAGTTCACAATTCCAAATTTCTAGGTACGCTACCACCAACCTTCAGGGTGTGTTTACTAATCGGAAATGAGAGGAATCATAATCAAGTTCTACTGGAAAGGGAATGGAAGGGAATCAGAATTAAGTTATTAAATTTCATTACTGTGTTCACTAACTTTTAAGAATTAGAAATGGAATCAAATTTATACAAAGTTGATTACAAAAATATCCTTATGCACAAAAATAGCCGTATTTATCCATATGAGAGATGTATGAGTGTAGCTAATAAATAAATAAATAAAGTTTGTTTTTAAAAGAAAAAGAGAAATTCAAAGCAAAAGCAACTGATTTTTTGACAGTTCACAAATTTTTTGTTTTCCTACAATATATTGATTTTTTATCAAACTGTTTTATAATTGACAGTTCACACACACATATATATAATCAAGGCAGCTGTTCACTTTTTTTTTTTTTTTAAATATTCTGTTAACCTTTTGTTTTTTGTATAGTTCGCAATTAATTTTTAGTTTTATATGCATAGGTTTTTTTTTTTTTTTTTTTTTTTTTAGGTGGGGATATTTTTGTAAAAATATATGAATTCCCCTTTCAATCAAGAAAGGGAACTTGATTCCTAGGGTGAGTGGGGGGAATCAAGTTCCATTTCATTCAGCAACTTAGGGGGGTGTATTCAATTAGGATTCTTAAGGACATTTAAAGACATTTTTTAAGTGACGAATTTTCATGGATTTTCATGGATTTCTATAGACTTTTATAAATCCATATGGACTTTTATGGATTTGTTTAGACATCTATCTCAGACTTTTATGGATTTGTTTAGACATCCATGGATTTTCATGGATTTGTTATCTCTGACTTATCAATAGTAAGCTAATTATAGCTAATTATATATAAAAAAAAAAAAACCTTTGAAGTTGTAATGAGCAAAATTTGATAGACCAGTTACTCAAATAAAATTTGACGTGTAATGTATTTTTTATTTTGAGCAAAGCTACATGACACATTTACAGTGACTATCTTTAACTTCAAAAGGTCAATTTTCTCCGAATCCGAATCTTTAAACGTGATGCATTCATATATATGATAGATTAAAATTCCACTTTCATCTATAAAGTCACAAAACTTGGTGATACTCTTTACCTATATATGGTGGGAGTTTCTTTCTTGATCGTGATTATAGCGGTTGATTTCGTGAACCTGTCAAATCCTCACCCAACTAAATAAAAAACTATGGGCTCATGTTGAACACTTTTCTGAAAGGTTTTTAGGGTCAAATGATATTGGATTTGGTTCTGCAAAGTACCGGTTGGAGTCTTAATAACTTGCACTAGGAATTTTCTTTTTCAATCTCATTTATCTCATTGAGTTTATTTAGATGAATTATTTATTTATTTATTTTAATGTAGTTTTCTTGAAGGAAAAAAAAGAGGGAACTTTTATGTGAAGAACTTGAATCATCGGCTTGCTAATAAAATTGAGGGCTTTCCTTGGGCGACACGCCTTGGTTTTCCTTCCCACAGATATTCCAACATAATTCCTCCTAATACTTTTCTATTTCGTTTATTGTTTGCTGTTTGTTCTGCTGCTTAACACTTAACAGAGCAAAATGCTTTCTCATTGTGGGGGGCTAGAGCTGATTCATACCTATTAAAGTTGCAAAGTGAGTCGCCACATATCAAGACTAGTTCAGTTCAGCTATTAAATTATGCTTCCCGGATTATATTAAATTGATATAAAAAAATCGCATAGCAAAATCAATTTGGTCATTCACTCATAAAGCTGCAGCAAACAATACCTAACAAGTAGACATATTACTCAATGAAATCATGCCAAGTGCTTTAAGACTTCTGTACCAAACCCCTGCATAAAAGAAAAAAAAATTGAGTAAATCGGATGCACTGTGCATCCCCCGTCCAGAATCCAAATCATTGCCATGTTATCTGGACGGGATGTGCATGCTACACGCCGAGCTCCTTTCCTACATAAACAACGCCATACACTAATTTTTTTGTTGCTCTGATTTCATTTTATTAAGGGCATCAACCGAGACACCAAGAAGCAAACAGAAGACAAACAAAGAAAACCCAAAGACGGAGCAAGAACAAGAAGCAACACGTTTTTTTTTTTTTTTTTTTTTTTTTTGAGAGAGATAGCAAAGTCCACCAAAATCTCTGGGAAGAAGGTCGGACATGTTATGACATTTGATATTTATACATCTTACCATCAAGTCCACCAAAATCCACCAAAATCCATGACCTAAGAAAATCCTTTAAAATCTAGTCCTAATTGAATACACCTGGATTTTTGTAGACATTTTTAAAGTCCCAATTCAATACACCTAGATTTGAAAGGATTCTTTAAAAGTCCATAGAAATCCTAATTGAATACCACTGGATTCATATAGACTCTTTTAAAGTCTTTAAATGTCCTAATTGAATACACCAGGATTTACAATGTCTTTAAATGTCCTCAAGAATCCTAATTGAATACACCCCCCTTAATTCTTGATATGTGTGTGGGGTTCATAGAACTTAATTCCCTACAAATTTAGTAAACACATGATTTAAAAATTAGAAACTTAATTCTCTTTTCCAAGTAGAATTCCTAATTAGTAAACGAATCATCAATTATTTAAATATAGTGATGAAAAAAATAGAGAAGAATTAACTAGAATGGTTGCAGTAGAACACTTACCATTTAGTTTTGGTGAAAAAGGTTGGTTTTGTTAATTACTATCAATAAGCATTAAATCATGTTGCATGTCGTGTTCTTAGAACCACTCTCACACATGCACTTAATAAAATTTATAACAAAGAAAAAAGGAAGTTGCAAATTTTTTTTGAACATTTTAATGGTCGTGCTTCCGTATGTGCTGACATATGGGCTGACCATTGGCAAATGCATTCATACTTGGGTGTCATTTGTTATTATATGGATAATGCATGGACTATCCAAAAAAGAATTCTTACATTTAGAGTTTTCGATGATGACATACCGTGCTAATATTTTTAGACAACTTAAAATTATTTTTAAAGAGTATACAATAGAAAACAAAATTTTTACAATTGGTTTTGATAATACTACCAACAATACCACAGCTATTCCTTCTTTAATTGATTTATGTAAACCATATTTTGGTGGTAAATTTTTTCATCAAAGATAAGAATGTCATGTTTTAAATTTATGTGCTCAAAAAGGATTAGAAATTCTTCAAGCTTTTATTAAACCTATTAAAGATACCCTCTATTATTTGTGGAAACATTCTTTTGTAATGAAAGTATAGGCAAAATTTTGTAAAAAACATGGTAAGAGTGCCATTATATTTCCTCGTGATGCTCTAATACGTTGGAATTCTACTTATAAATTGATTGCTGACAGTTATGATTATAGGGATTTATTAGTTACTTTTATTCAATATAATGTTAGTGAGATTAATCTTTATGCACATGATTGAGATGTTTGTACAAAATTTTGTAGTTTGTTAAAAGTCTTTAATAATGCTACTAACAATGTATCTGATATTTATTATCCTAATACTAATGTATTTATTATTGAGAGTGTTAATATTATTGATGCATTTTCTGAGTGTGCATCTGATATACAATTACCGGAATGCATTAATGCTATGAAAAAAAAAATGGTTAGACTATTATATGGAGTTTCCAACTATTTATTTGATTGCAATGTGTTTTGATCCACGTTGTAAATTAGAAAATTTGTCTGAATATTTAACTATTTATTATAACTGTTTAGAAATAGATTATGATGTTACTAGTTCTTGTTATAGAATTAACATATTATTTTATGAGTTATATGATGAATATATTAGAGTTTATGGTCCATCACTAAACATAGATGTTCCACAAACTCAAAATGTATCTCATACCTTATCATCCTCTAGATTAATGGGGTTAGGGTATCAACTGTTATCCCAAAAAACCAAAAAAAAATTATGAGGTTCTTCTTCATCAAGCTCGACCTCGTATATTGAGGTTGAAAGTTATCAACTACCACTTTTGAGTTTATGGGAGACGGTGATTATAAATAATTTGATATCCTACAATGGTTGAAGGAGCATGAAATGTACTTTCCAATCTTGGCTATTATAGCCAAACAAATTCTTGCAACACTAGTTTCTACCATGGTTATGGAACAAGAGTTTAGCGTTGGAGAAAATATTCTGGACACAAGACGTTCCCTTTTAAGTCCGCAATCAATTCAGATGCAAGCTTTTGTTGATGATTGGACCAAGGTGCAAAACAGACGACAAGAAATCGATCAAGAACGCCTCACGATTTCTTTGATGATGACCATACCCCTACCACTGAAACGGGTGGTAGCGATTAGTTATGGTCCCGCCTCACATCACTAAATTGACAATAAGGGCGCGTTTACTAATCAGGAATGAGTGGCATCGGAATCAAGTTCCAATGGAAAGAGAATGGAGGGGAATTGGAATTAAGTTACTAAATTCCATTCCAGTGTTTACTAACAATTTTGGAATCATAAATGGAATCAAATTATTCCATTTCCAGTGTTTACTTAAACTAAGGAATTGGAATGATATAGAGTTGATTACAAAAATACCCTTGTGTATATAACATGTTGAAAAAAAAAATTTTAATTTTTTTTTTTTATATTGCTCATAACACTGTAACTATAATAATTAACATCTTTATATCGTAAACTTTGAACTAATTAGTCAATAAAAATTAAAAATTGAGGAGCAATTCAGATTTGAAAACATAATTAATTTGATGTCGAATTAATTTCTCACATTTAGGTGTTTTTTTTTTTTTTCCTTTCTATCAAATGCAAAAATTAAAACACAAAATAACCGTATAAAAGAAAACAAATATATATATATATATATATATATATATATATATATATATATATATATATAGTGAGTCTCTCATGAAGAATTCCTTATTTTAATTTTGGTAAGGACCTTGATGAATATACATTGATTTTAATGAATTTTGATATGAATGTTTTTGTGGATGATAAGTTCATTGCAATCTACCTATGAACAAAATTTGAGAATTTTTTGAATACTATAACTATTTTTCTTGAATTACATTTCGCCTATTTTCTGATGCTTTCATATTTAACAAAATTTGGATAAATAGTTCTAGTACTTGGAAAATTCTCGAATTTTGTTCATATGTAGATTTTATTGAAATCATCATCCACAAAAAAATCAGATTAAAATTCATTAAAGTCGATGTGTTTTCATCATGGTCCTTACCAAAATTAAAATAAAGGATCCCTCATGAGAGACTCACTATATATATATATATTATAAGCCATGTCTTGAAAGATTGTCAAACAAAAAACAAGTCTAAAATATCAAAAACATAAACATGTCTCAAAACGTACATAAATGATTTGAAATGTTTTTAAACATTAAAACATTGCCAATAAAACTAAATAAAAAGATAACAAAAAATACAATGATATAAACAATTACAGCCTATGCTCTAAGAGATCAATAACATAAAAAATTGAAGTCATAGCTATGAAAGCTTTGACTTATTGTTTCCGTAAAAAGAAAAAGAAAAAAAAAACTTAAACAAAATTGCCGCATAGCTTTGCCAAAAAAAAAAAAAGAGAAAGAAAACAACATGTATAATTGTAAACCAATAATTCAAAGCTTTCTTCAACATTAATCATCAACACGGTTCTTTTTATTTAATTTTTACGTATACAAATTACAACATGTGTATATATATATACTATGATTTCATACCAGATTCGATATATATAAATATAGAATCAGTGCAACCAGTCAATAATAATCATGAACATGATTTTTATGTATATTTATAAAATCTACAATTAAAAAAAAAAATCGTACTTGTAGCAAGATTCGGAGAAAAATTGATGAACAAAAGAGAATGATAGAGAACAATCCCTAAAACAGAACGAATGGAAAGACATTTTTTTTTTAATTATTATAAGTGAGAATATTTTAGTAAAAATATATAAATTCCCTTTTTCAATAAGGAAAGGGAACTTGATTCCTAGGGTGGGTGGGAGGAATCAAATTCCCTTTCCATCAGTAACTTAAGTACTGATTTAAGAGTGGGGTCCACGTAACTTAATTCCCTAAATATTTAGTAAACATTGGAATTCATAAATTAGTAACTTAATTCATTTTCCTAAGTTTGATTACTGATCAGTAAACGCGCCATAAAAGGTAAAAGAACTACGTGGCCTTTAATTCTTCTAAACCCCAAGAGGATACATATGCAACTTAATTGTGGTAAAAATTAAGTGCAAAGCCAATTATATATTTTTTAGTTTAATTTTAATTTCTTTTTTTTAGTTTCTCATATATTTATTTTATTTTATTTCCAGGTTACCCAATAAATTACATTTACATCATTACATGTCTAATAATCACGACAACAAAATAATGCATTTCTTGACAGTTAAAAGGTTTTCTTAACCGTTTTTAAACTGTCAAAGATGCTACTGTCAAGAATGCTCTTGACAGTTTTTAACTGTAATTGTCAAGGATCTTTAACAGTTAAAAACTGTCAAGAATAACATTATTTTTATTGTTAATTTTTTTTTATATTTATACACAATCGCCGCCGCCCGCCTCCGTTCCAGCCACCGCCCAGCCCCGGCCACCACTATTGTCGTCCGTCCAGCCACCAGCGCCGCCCCGCTGCCGACCAGCAACCCACTTTTGATAATAATGACAATTAAATTGTTATTATTAGGAATCGAACTTGAGACCTCAAGGACAATTAAATTGTCATTATTATGAATCGAACTTGAGACCTCAAGTCAAAAGTTGTAAGCTTTTACCACTTGACTACAAGATTTGATGTGTTAATAATTGAACAATATTTATATAACCTATATGAGTTGTTAGAAATAAAAAAATATAAAAAAACTTGTTAGATAAATTTAAATTTATTCAACTAATCAAAATTATAATTTCTATGATAGACATATATTAAAAAATATTTATTGAAACTTTTAATAAAATTATATTTTTTTTAAACATATATAGTCGAGTTATTGGTCTATACTTTATGGTCACATTTGGTTATATGGTGGAATGGGAATTGGAATTGTAATGGGAATGGGAATGGAAAGGAATGGAAAACTGAGTTTTTTATTTGGTTGAAAACTGTCTTTCTTGACAGTTCTCAAAAACTGTCAAGAATCTTGCTGTTATCCCAAAAAACCAAAAAAATTATGAGGTTCTTCTTCATCAAGCTTGACCTCGTATACTGAGGTTGAAAGTTATCAACTACCACTTTTGAGTTTATGGGAGATGGTGATTATAAATAATTTGATATCCTACAATGGTGGAAGGAGCATGAAAGGTACTTTCCAATCTTGGCTATTATAACCAAATAAATTCTTGCAGCACCAGTTTCTACCATGGTTATGGAACAAGAGTTTAATGTTGGAGGAAATATTCTGGACGCAAGACGTTCCCTTTTGAGTCCGCAATCAATGCAGATGCAAGCTTGTGTTGATAATTGGACCAAGGTGCAAAACAGACAACAAGAAATCGATTAAGAAGTACCCTACGATTTCTTTGATGATGACAATACCCCTACCACTAAAACAGATGGCAGCGATTAGTTACGGTCCCACCTCACATCACTAAATTGGCAATAAAAGGTAAGAGAACTACGTGACCTTTAATTCCTCTAAACCCCAAGAGGATACATAAGCAACTTAATTGTGGTAAAAATTAAGTGCAAGGCCAATTTTATATTTTTTAGTTTAATTTTAATTTCTTTTTTTTAGTTTCTCATATATTTATTTTATTTTATTTTCAGGTTACCCAATAAATTGTATTTACATCATTACATGTCTAATAATTTTATTTTCATTAGGAAAAAAAAAATAGAACCGAACCGGACCGAAGCTATCTCTAACCCAAACCTGAAGTTCAGTTGCAATTAAGGATGGTAAAAATCCTCCAAACCAGCTTCAAATTGGTGGGGATCCGATCTGTTTAGAATGGGTTTGGAGCACTTAAAACAGACCTCAAATCAGGTATGAGTCAAAAAATGTTGATCCGGTTTATAACCAAATCGGGTATGGCTGTTTAGGTCAAATCATTATGTCCCAACCCATTCCAGTTTACCGGTATTTATAAAATATTGTTTTTAAAATATAAAAGGAAAAACAAAACTCTAATCTTTTTATCTCTTTGCTAATTGTATTTATGTTTGAATTTAAAGTTTATATAATTTAGATGTATATTCTATTACTTATATATAAATTTTAAGTTTTAATATGTATTTGAAGTTTATGTTTAAATTTAAATATATTTTTCAATTTAATTGTATTTTTAAATTTGATTGAATATTCAAATTTAAAAATTTTAATTCATATCTTAAATTCAATTATATGATAAAATTTGTGTATTTTAAGGTTTGAATTTTTTATTTATTAAATGAAGGGTATGGGTCACCCTGCCCCAAACGAGTTTGGGTATGGGGCCGAAATCGAAAACTCATTCGGGGTATGGGTTGCTTATGGGGCACTTTGCCCCAACCGAGTTTCGGGTATGGGGCATGTCGATCCGGCCTGATCTGACCCATTGTCATTTTAGTTGCACTTGAACTAATAAATAGATCAAATTAACCATAGTTATTAAATTTTAAAATGAAGATAATATTTTATATAAAAAAATTAAAGTAAATTAATTGTTGATAATCTTTTTAGGGGAATATAAATTAAAAATGGAGAAATAATTTATTTTTTAAATTTTAAATTACCTTCATTTTAATTTTTTTTTTTACTATTTTTAAATTTAAAATTTTTAATAATTTTTTTTATAAATTTTAAATTATTTATACTTTTTTTTTGTATTAAATTAAAAACAATTATCTTTATTATTATATTTTAATAACTATGGACAATTTGATTTTTTTTATCAGTTCAATTTTAAGAATTAGGGAGATCTATGTAGATAAATGCTGACTTATAACAAACTTTAGGGGATCTTAGTGACATCTTTATTTATTAGCGTTCCATATTTTTTTAGGCAAGTTCAAATTTTCTTGCTGTTTCCATTTTTTTTATTTTTTATTTTTATATATTTTACATTTTTATGAGTAATAATTTATATAATTATACAAAATAGATGAATGTGTGTTAATTTAGAAAAATATTCAAAATTTTCTATTTTATTATTTATGAAAAACATTTTTAAAAGTAAGAAACTACATTAAGAATCATAGTAAGAATGTGTAGAAATTCAATTGGTTTTGGATTTCAGGTGACATTTCAGTTCACATGTAATATGTGTGAGTAAACTACTAAAATATTTTATTTTTATTATATATATATATATATATATATATAAAACTTGATTTTAAATTTTTATTATATTAGAATAATATTCAATTTCCTGTTTTAAAAATCCTATAATTGTGTTAGAATCTTTAGATTAAGATTTTACCGCCTACTTCTTAAAAAAATAAATAATAATTTTAGTACATCATCTCTTAGCCGAGCTGGTAGTGCACCTCCCTTCCATATAAGTGGTAAGAGATTCGAATCTCACCATACACATTTTACAATCATGTGTAGGGAGTTTTCTTCCCATGTTATAGGAGTAGTTATCTCTTGGTATGGGAGTAGATATCCGGCCTACACATGTAATTGTAATAGTTCTTGAGAGATCTCTTATTTTAATTTCGATAAGGACCATGATGAAAACACATCGATTTTAGTGAATTTTGATCTGATTTTTTTTTTTGGATGATGAGTTCATTGAAATTTACTTACGAACAAAATTTGAGAATTTTTTAAATACTAGAACTATTGTTCTTGAATTTTCCTATATTTCATTTATTTTTCTGATGCCTTCATATTTAGCAAAATATGGATAAATAGTTATAGTGCTAAAAAATTTCTCAAATTTTGTTCATATGTAGATTTCATTGAACTCATTATCGACAAAATATATATATATATATATATCAGATCAAAATTCATTAAAATCGATGTATTTTCATCAAGATTCTTACCAAAATTAAGATAAATGATCCCTTATGAGAGACTCACTATATATATATGCAAAATAATAATAAGTATACATTAGATACTTGACCTCCCATCGCCTTTGAACTATTATTGGATGTCTTAATATGAAAATATATAATCTATGTCTAAACAACCTTTGGGGGTGGTGAATGAGTTGTTAATCCAATTAGTTACCAACTTTTCAGATCAGTCAATATTATAAAAATTAACCCAATACAATAAAAAACAATCAACGTAATTAAAGTGCAAAAAACAATAAAAACTGTAAGGTTCTCATTTGTTGATTGGCTCATTTCGTGGACAAACCACATGTTGGGGTTCTTTGTAAGGGTAGCCTAAGTATCGGTCTTATTGTTCGAAGCCCTTTGAAGACCTCGTGTTGATAAGCACCGAAGGTAAATTTCTATGTGCTTACTTTTCTTTGAAGAGATTAGTTGCACACACTCACTTAACATTCATTGCATATGTGTGCATTCTCTTCACTTGTCACATTTCACACTTGCACTTATTTATTATATTTTGTTGTGTGTAATTGTGTTCTGTTGTCGTGTAATTCGTTTCCCGATAACTTTCGGAAACGTCCGCGCATGCACTAGAGTGTGCTTGGTTTAGAGCGAGGACCGCCTATGGAGAATGCCCTTGGCTTCTCCTTGGTTTTCACATTTCTAGGTGATCGGTGGTTATGATCGGCGGCCTGGCCGCCGAATGAAACCGCCGTTTCAGTCCAGATTGGTCTGAAGCATATATGCGGTTAAGATCGGCGGTCACGACCGCCGTTCGAAATCGCCGTTTCAAGACCTGATTGATTTATCTCTCAGTCTAATTCGGCGGTTGAATCGGCGGTCACGAAACCGCCGTTCGAAACCGCCGTTCATACCTGATTGATTTTAATCTCTCTGTTTTGATTCGGCGGTTGGGATCGGCGGTCACGAAACCGCTGAATGAACCGCCGTTTATGCTCTGTTCTTCACGAGCTCAATTCGGCGGTCATGATCGGCGGCCTGGCCGCCGATTGAAACCGCCGATCGGCGCGTTTCTTTGAAACTTACTTAAACGACCACACTTTGATTTGGCCCCCTATATATATGCCATTTTGTCTTTAGGTCAATCAAGAGAGTTCATATTCAGAATTCATACTTAGGATATTTTTCAAAGAGAAGAAAAATTCCAAGAACTCATTTTTTATTACTCAAACAATTTTTCATGATCATCAATCATCATCTAGCATCATCCTTGATCTTCTAGATGTCATCTTGCATGGATTCTTCATCATACTTTGCTTGGTAAGCTTTTCACTAATATCTTACATATTTTGTGTTTCTCTTAGCTAGCAATCTCAATTAATTACCTGTATGTTATTTTATATACTTTGAATACAAGTTTGAGATTAGTATGATGTATGTTTGAGAAGTTTTTTTTTGTGATAGCTAATTAAGTTTTGTGCTTAATCTTGATTAGCTAAACTATTTGACATGTCATTTAGTTTTGATATCTAGGATTGTTCTAATTGCATATTAATCATCTTAGATAAGCATATAGGGTTTCCCTTGCTCTATGTTGCATTTGGATATTCATATATTCACTTAGGGTTGTTATTCTCTTCATAGAGAAAGTAAGTCTTGTGTGTAGCATCCGGGATTAGGTTGCTTAGATCGCAAGCAAATTGGACTAGGTTCACTCATACCGGGATTAGGTAGGTGTGTGATTACTTCCGGGATTAGGTTGTAATCGTTTTACACATTTAGTGGATTCGAGGTTCGAGTGTGGCTTACTTACTAGCCCGTGGTTTTTCCCGTGAGGGTTTCCACGTAAAAATCAAGTGTTATTTAATTTCCGCATATTATACTTTATTTATTGCTTTATCTATTTAGGGGTAATTTCGTAATTTTGACTAACACGAAAAATTGGGTAAAAAGCTTAAAATCTATTCACC
This sequence comes from Acer yangbiense, assembly GCA_008009225.1. Taxonomy (NCBI): domain Eukaryota; kingdom Viridiplantae; phylum Streptophyta; class Magnoliopsida; order Sapindales; family Sapindaceae; genus Acer; species Acer yangbiense. The sequence goes on from CM017769.1 coordinate 7,159,399, forward strand.
CCCCTCTAGATAGTTTTATACACACCGTGCTATAATTTGTTTCAATTGGTATCAGAGCGGGTTCCTAGACATACATAGGTGATCCTTGCTTATTTTGGTGTGTTTTGCATTTTGTGTGATTTTTGATCATTCATACATTTGCATTTATTTCATTCATTCATAAACACTATGAGTGGAAACGGTGGAAATGGTAGTGGCCACGAAGGTGCTTCTAGCACAAGACCTCCACTTCTTACCGGTTTGAATTATTCCCAATGGAAAGGGAAGATGGAATCCTACATATGCCAAATTCATGACCGTGCATGGATGGCGGTGGAAGACGGATATGATCTACCCATGATGACTCCCGGTGGTGGAGGAGAAGAAGTTTTGAAGCCTAAGGCGCAATGGAACGCGCAAGAGTTTGAGGCTTCCAAGTGGAATAGGAAGGCTATGCATGCCATCATGTGTGCAATGGATGAGAATCAATACAAGCTTATTCAGAATACTCAGATTGCAAAAGTGGCATGGGACATCCTTCAAGTTGCACATGAGGGAACCGAGGTGGTGAAGGAGTCCAAGCTTCAAGTCCTCCAAACTCAATTTGAGCTACTTAGGATGGGAGAGGATGAATGCTTCAATGACTTCGAAATCAAATTGATGGACATTGTAAATCAAAGCCATCAACTCGGAGACCCGTATTCGGATAGGAGAGTCAAGCAAAAAATTATGAGATCTCTCCCCGATAGGTTTGAATCAAAGGTGACGGCCATAGAAGAAAATAGTGGCTACATGGATATGAAGCCAAGTGAGGTGATTGGATGTCTCCTTGCATATGAGTCTAGGAAGGCTCCTAGCACCACTACTCCTTCTAAAAAGTCTAAAGGAATAGCTTTGAAAGCATCTAAGGATGCAAATGAGGCAAAGCATGACTCGGATGAAGACCTTGCCTTATTCGTGAAAAGGTTTAATAAGGTTATGGGGTTCAAGAAGAAGAATGGATTTAGGTCAAGAGGACAAGATTTGAAGAAAAAAGGTTCCTTCAAGAATTTTGAGCCTAGACAAGAGAGGACCGAAAGGAAAGGGGTCTGATGCTTTGAATGTGGTGGGATTGGTCACTTTGCCTCCAAATGTGCTAATCACAATGAAAAGAAGAAGAGCAAAGTGATGGCCGCCACTTGGAGTGGGAGTAGTGATGACTCCAATGAGGAAGATGAGTCTTCAAGTGAAGAAGAGCTCATGGCTAATCTCCTAGCTTTTGCCTCCTTACATAAGAGCAAAAGTGGTAGTAAGAAAGAGGAAATGAGTCAAGAGGAAAATGACTCAAGTGAAGTAGAAAGTGACTCCTCTTCTATTTCCATAAAGAAATTTGTGGAGCAAAAGGTGCTTGCTAAATACCATGCCGAGTTCAATGATTTAGCAATTAAAAGCACAAGAAAGATTGAGAGGTTGAGAGAAGAGAACCTTGAACTTTCGGCTCACAATGACCACTTAAGTGAACAAGTGGAAAGGTTGAAGAGGAGAGAGGATAAGTTAATTGAGGAATTAGACTTATCCAAGAGAAGTGAAGAAGGCTTGAAGAGGGAACTTGTAGAAGTTAAAGGGTCTTTGGCTAGGATAGACTCTAGCACCAAGAAGCTTGACCATATGCTTGGTGTTGGAAAGAGTCCATGTGACAAGAGGGGTCTTGGGTATGAAGATGACAAGAAGATATCTACCTCTAACAAGACCGTGTTTGTCAAGAGCTTGAAGAAAGAAGAAACTTCATTTGTGCAAGCTCCTAGGAAGAAATTAGAAGTAGGACAATGCTCTAATGCACAAGTGAAGATGGGACCAAGAATGCAACCTCAAGCTCAACCCCCTAGGGTCCCTCAAGCCAACATTCCTCAACAATTGGCTCACAAAGGAAAGAGACCAATCATGCAACCTCAAGCTTGGAAGCAACCTAGACCAGTTCAACAACGAAGATGGATTGAACCCACTTATCCACAAAGACATGGACGAGCTCCCATACGTGCACAAATACAAGGTATGATTCCTTTTTTCATCCCTATTTGTCACTTTTGTGGTTGTGATGGTCATATTAGACCAAATTGCTTTCAATATATTAAAATGTGTAGAACACGAAACATGATTGAAAAGAGAAAGAATAGAGCCAAGATGCATGTTCCTAGGAATGATAATTTTACTTTGCATGATCCTAGGACATCTAGAGCCCATGTACCAAAGACCACTAAGAAAGCTAAAATTGTTGCTAAGTGGATTAGAAAGAATGAAAATGTTTGCCATGTTGCACAAATAGCCTTGAAGGCAAATTCTTCTAATTTTTGGTATTTGGATAGTGGGTGCTCTAGGCACATGACGGGAAACAAGAGTTTCTTCGAGACTCTTGTTATGGAGGAAGGTGGAAATATCACTTTTGGTGATGGATCCAAAAGAAATGTTGTAGGGAAAGGAACCATTTCCGTTCCCGGATTACCCTCCTTATCCAATGCTTTATTTGTTAATGGCTTGAAAGCCAATTTAATAAGCATTTCACATCTTAGTGATGAAGGATATTCCGTCTTGTTTTCTAAAGATTATTGCTCTATCCTAAAACCCGATTGACAAACCTTGTTGAAGGGCATGAGATCTAGCGACAATTGTTTGTGCACTAAACCACTTAGCAACAAGACTTAACTCTCAATGAAGAGATTAAACAACCTATGTAAATATATGAAAATATTCTAAATGCAATTAATGCTAAGCAACACTAAATGCTTATCTAGAGATTAGATGATGGCAATAAAAACAATCTTAGATATCAATGTCTATATGAATGCTCATAAAAACCTAACAAGAGTTATCAAACTAAAGCCAATCAACAAGAGTTGTTACAAAATATAGGAAGAATAATAAATGCAATCAAGGAATGCAATCAATGAGTCCTAATCAACAAAGTCTAAATGCAAGGCATATAGATTTAGCTAGAGGGCATTTATGTCCTAAATGCAAGTTATCAACAATACAAATCCAATCATACAAGGAAACTCATAAAGATATGCAATAAAGAGAGTCCTAGCATTTAATCAACTAATAAAAGCAATTAAAACATAATCTTAGAAGATATGAACAAATAACAAAGATGAGGTTTTTGTTCAACTTACCAAGTCAACTTAATGATGAATACACATGCCTAAGAATGCTTAATGATGCATGAAGATGATAGGTTTTGGGTTTGGAGAGTTAGAGAACAACTCTTGAACCTTCTCTCTCTTAGGGAAATCTTTCTCTCTCTAAAATTTAGTTTTGAAGCTCTTAAAAACAAAATAGAAGAGAATATGACATATATATATATATACAGAAATTCTATTATCAGTTCGAACTGACAATAGTTATATCAGTTCCTTGCATGTGGGCCACTGGATTTAAATACTTTGACTTGGCTGTATGCACTTGTCAGTCAAAGTATTTAAATCCAGTGGCCTACATACAAGGAACTGATATAACTTTTATCAGTTCGAACTGATAATAGAAAGACTGTATATATATATATATATATATATATATATATATATATATATATATATATATAAGCCTTAAATGAAACTACGCCGTTTTGGAAAAATAGGCTTGAAACTAGACATTGCATGGGTCTGGTGCGTGGGTATGGACCTGTGCACTAGGCGCATGAAAAGAAACCCGAGAACATTGCGCTGGTAGAGACTAGAGCACTACAAGTGCAGTCACCGGCGCACTGGGACCTAGAAAAACGACCTGAGGCCATTGAGCGGGTAGAGACCAGCGCACTACCAGCGTAGTCACTAGCGCATTAGAACCATCTCATGTGGTCACTCATCACACTAAAAACAAGCACACCATCGTGCGGGCGCGGACATTTCCGATCAAACATCGAGAAACAAATTACAACACACAAAATCACACTTAGATATAACAATCAAGTGCATGTGTGAAAAGTGTAAAGAAAGAACCAGTGTTCTAGTAAACGCTAGGCGCTAGTCGGGCGGCGGACTAGCGCCTGCGGCAAGGCGGTCGAGTCGACGCCTCGGCGGATTTCTAGGCGGCCGATTTTTTTTAATTATTTTAATTAATTAATTAATTAATTTTTGACAGGCTGCACACCAGCAGCAAATTTTAATTTATTTTTTTACTTTGTACTTTTGTATTAGTGGAACCGGCCCACATTCACATTCAAATTTTTTACTAACCCACATTGAAAAATATAATATCAAAATAATAATAAAAAAAAACTAATAACTTATTAACTTTAATAATATTGTCTCAACAGTCAACTTTCAACGTCTTCACATTTTCAAATGCATTTCCAGTTTTTAATATAATATAATATAATAAATATGTGGTGTACAGAAAAGTGTGTCTGATTTCACTATTACAAAGTACAGACCTCATCTCTCTTTCAAACATCAGCTTTCACTTTTTCCTTCACTTTTTTTCCTTAATCTTCTTGTTTCTTCAATCTTGCTTCACACTAGAAATCAAGCATCGCAAATCCATTTCCACCGCCATCACCTGCAATTCTTTTCTTGCAAAAGGCCAAAAAGCCATCAAGATTTGTCAATCCCGACGGCAGCGGATGCAGCGACGAAGGTCGCGATTTGCCGTTAATGGTGTCAGATCTGGACAACGGGCACCTTGGTTTTGCTCTTCGACGCCTCCTAAAGCTTCTGGTCGGGGTGGTGACAACCCACTCGCCGGCGGTGACGAACGGCAACTAATATGGACGATTTGACCGAAACGGGATGGCCGGCGTCCGCCTAGCGTATAGGCGCCTAGGCGGCCGTTTTTTTCGATTTTTCGAACACTGGAAAGAACACATACTAGAGTTGACACACAAATGCAAGATAAGCAAAGCATGCATGAAGAAGTGTGTGTATGTGCAACTAGTTCTCTTCAAGGAGTTAAGCACAAGTGATATACCTTTGAAGTGCTCTTGAGCTTGATGACTTGAGAGTGCCTTTGAAGCTTGATTAAGCACAATGAAGACCTAGTCTACCCTTACATATTTAAATCCTAAATATGGTTTGTCAATAAAATAAGCCAATCAAAATATGAGGAACTTACATAATAAAAATGATTTTATTTCATAAACATCCTATGTGGATTAACAGACAATGGTTCAAATGATTGAGTTTTGATGTTAAAAAATCCAAGGGGTTGTTTGTTTTTTTGTCTTAAGTATTAAAAAAACCTTATTTCAATCAGGTAAATTAATATCACTTAATGTTTAAGACACTCCAATTTGTTTGTTTTTTATTTGAGGTTATCCCACTTAAATATTAAGTGGTTTTGGTTTTACTATTCTACCCCATTTTAACAAACTATTTAACTTTTAGGATACTTTATTTTTATTTGTTATATGTTTTCATTTTTTAACTAATATTTATTTTTATATAAAAAAGTATTTGTTTCCATACACAATTATTTATTAATTTAAATATTTTATTTAAAATAAAAATAAAAATAAAAAATCCCCAATTTCCTAAATTCGAACCCTAACCTTAACTAACCTAACTCTAAATTAACATAGGAGGAGGAGGTAGCGCCACCGCCGCCTCCCTGGGAGTTGACTGGAGGAGGCCGACCGGCCTCCTCTCGATTGAAGGGAGGTCGTGACCTCCATTAAAATGAATGGGAGGAGGAAGTGGCCTCCTCTCTTCGATTTAGAGGAGGTCGGCTGGCCTCCTCTAGTCAAATCCTGGGAGGCGGTGCTGCCGCTGCCTCCTCTTCCTATGCCAATTCAGGGTTAGGTTAGTTAGGGTTAGGGTTTAATAAAATTAGGATTTTTTTTAGGGTTTGGATTTGAGTTGTTTACGAAATTGGGGATTTTTTTTGCTTAGAAGTATTTTTGGTAATAGATTAATTACATGAGGTTAATTTTGGAAGCAACTATCAATGTGTTAATTATGACTTATTAAATAAGTCAAAAGTCAAAAGTCAAAATTTTTAACTTTATATATATATATGAGTTGTTAGAAATAATAATAAAAAAATTGTTAGATAAATTTAAATTTATTCAACTAATCAAAATTCTAATTTTTACGACAGAAATATATTAAAAAATATTATTGAAACTTTTAATAAAATTATATTTCTTAAAACATATATAATCGAGTTATTGTTCTATACTCTATGGTCACGTTTGGTTACATGGTGGAATGATAATGAGAATAAGAATGAGAATGAGAATGGGAATGGAAAGGAAAGAAAAACTAAGTTTTTTGTTTGGTTGGAACTTTAGAATTAGTCTCTGAATCAGTATTATTTTGTTTGGTTAACAACGGAATGGAATGGAGTTAACTGTATTTTGACCAAAATACCCCTAATTATAAAACATTCATAATAACATGATATATTATGTATAATAATAATAAAATATAAAAGTATATTATATATATAATTATATATTATTTAATATAATAATATATAATATGAAACAAATTAACTGTGTGTTCAATATTAATCTAGAGGGGGGTGAATAGATTTTAAACGATTTTACCCAATTTTCGCATACATGTCAATTTTACGAAAATGCCCATAATTAGTCAAAAATACAAATAAGTGTAATATGTTGCGGAATGTAAATAACGCTTGATATTTACGTGGAAACCCTCACGGGAATAACCACGGGCTAATATGTGCGCCACACATGAACCTTGAATCCACTAATTGAAATGATTACAACCTAATCCCGGTTTAATGATCTCATCCCGATCAATAATCATCACAACTACCTAATCCCAGTATGAGTGGATCTAGTCCAACTGCTTGTGATTTAAGCTACCTAATCCCGATAGCAACACAAGACTTAGTTCTCAATGAAGAGATAATAGAGCCTATGTGAATATGTATGAATATTCAAAGAGCAAATAAAGCTAGGTAACCTTAGATGCTTATCTAGGATGATGAAATGACAATTAATACAATCATAGATATCAAGAGCTAAATGACATATCATAAAGCTTAACTAAACATAGATTAAGTAATCCTATGAAGCTATCACAATACAACACTCAATCAATTCATCACAAATAATCTCTAACTTGTATTTATCATATGATCTAATAACATACAAGTAATTAAAGATATGTCTTAATATGAAAAATACTAAAATTAGATTAAGTTAGTGAAAGACATACCAAGGAAGATGTGATGATGCAAAACCATGCATGAATGCATCCTATATGGTCATGGATGATCCTAGATGAACTTTGATGAACAAAGGAAAAGTTTTGAGTGTTTAAAGGTGAGTTCTTGTGAATTTTTTTTCTTGAAAAATATTATAAGGAAAAATATGATTTTTGAACTTTTAAAAACAACCTAAAAACATAGAGTCATATATATAGAGGACTTAATTAAAGTGAGGTCATTTTGAAAAATCGCACTAGAAATTGCTCTGTGTGCTGGTGAGCTGCGTTGGTGGACCAGCGCACGACCAGCGCAAAAACAAAAGTTGCACCAAGCGTTGGTCGACCAGCGCAGGTGAGGGGCACAACACCAGCGACAGAACACTTGGCGTTTTACGCTGGTGTGCTTGCGCTGGACGACCAGCGTTGGACGACCAGTGCACGACCAGTGACAGACCACTGGGCGATCTGCGCTGGTCTGGCGCATGACGACTAGCACACATCACACTCCCTTTAAGCTCACACACAAAAGTGCAAGGGTAAAAATGTAAAGAAAATGCATCATAATGCCTAACATGATATGCCATTATAATCACAAGATGCAATCAATATACTCATGCAAGAAGAGAGATTAATTAATTAATAATGCACACATAATACAAACACATAACATTCAAGAATAAGAATTATGCAAGTGTTGTGTGTGTGTGTAACTACATCTCTTCAAAGCAAGTAAACACTTTAGAATTTTACCTTTTGTGCTTCTTCTTTTGAGGTCTTAAGAGGGCCTTGGTTGTGCAATGCACCACCCATTAAAAACCCAAGCTACCCTTACAAGTATCCCCATATTGTGGTTTATCCACGAAATAAGCCAATCAATAAATGAGATCCTTACAATCTCCCCCTTTGGCTATTTTGTGACAAAACCACCACTCACATTGATCCTCACAACATAATTGAAGCTACGGGATAGCAATGAAATTCTATATTACAAATAGATAAGAAAATAAAACTTCAAGTCTTCAATCTCTTGTAGAATTATCAAACCTTTAAAACATAAAGATTACACTTCCAAAGCAAGTGTATGTGAGGTGATCATGTGAAGTTAAAACAAGCATTTGCATTATAGAATTTTTCAATTAAGAAAACATGCAACATTATGAAATGATTGTGCAGTGCAATGCAATGCTTCCCCTCAACGGGTTACTCCCCCTAAATTTGTATTCTCCCCAACATGCACATTTGCTACTCTTAATTAGCAACTCCCCTTACCACATTCTACTCCCCCTTTTTGTCATGATATAGGCAAATGAGTATTCCCCAACCGGGTCACTTATAGCAAAGAGAGATAGTAGCATACAAGATATTTGCATAATCATATTAGTCAATTTATGCATCTCAATTAATTGGAGAGAAAAAAAGGAGATTTATTTAAAGAAAATGTGTAAATCAAACATGCTTTGCATACAAGACATGTAGCATTCAAGTCCAAAATACAATGGTATTTGGCAAAGCAAATGACAAAGGTTTCTATTAAGAATTTAAACCAATTTCAACATTGTCATTGGAGAAGCAAGGATATAAAGATTTTATTGTTTTCAATATAAGAGCAACTATATCCAACTTTATAAGCGAAACATGGCATGAGCGACTTTACACCCTATTTGATTTTTTCGAGAATGATACCCGTATGATAGTAGCCATGTTCAACTAATAAAGAAAGAGAGACATTTGAAATTTAAATTCCTTTGAACGGATACAAGATCCTTTATTCATTTTGAGTCTCATAAGCTTTTTCACACAAGTTTTGCATTTTAAGTATATGCAATCATCAATTCATGCTTTTTAATTTGAGCATGTTATAAAAGAATCATCATGTCATGGAGATAACTATAGGTCATTTAAATCATACTTCCTATGTAGATCTCCTAGTCCAAAAATTCATGTTTGAACATAAATATGACATGGATTGTAGATAAAGCAAGGTTCACACTTATTGAATTGAAAACATATATTCATATGTACAACCAAGCTTACTCAAGCAATTAAAAAAGGAAGCATAAGATATTTCAAAATTTTTGCATGTGACAAGTATGCAAAATAGATCTCTTTGCTTGAGTTCCCCATATGGGGTCAATCACCACCCTTCATCAATGAAGGTCATGAGGTCCTATAGACCTACTAAGTCTTATAGACCTACTAAGTCCATTGGACTTAGTTGAACCTATTAGAGACATGTTTGTCTCGTAGCAATCGGGTTCATCTTTCCTAATCCACTTAGGTGATATACTTTTCTTCCTAGTGGTCAATGGTTCAAGAGTTCTAGATATCATAGGATCATGTAAATGGATCTCATCCTTCCTATGAACATGCATTCTAGCTCTAGCCTTCTTCTTCACAATCATGCTTTTAACTCTACATATTTTAATGTAATGAAAGCACTTTGGTATAATATGACCATCAATACCACAAAAATGACATATATGGATGAAATTAGGAGTCATACCATGTGCTTGTGCATGCATAGAAGCCTTCCCATGTCTTTGTGGTTGTCTTGATTGTTGAATAGGATCTCTCATTCTTTGTTGTTGACTAAGACTTGGTTGCTTCCTTGGTTGAGTTTGCATGATCGATTTCTTCCCTTGATGGATTTGAGGTTGAGGGAAGTTAGCATGAGGAACTCTTGTAGGTTGAGCTTGAGGTTGTCTTCTTGGAGCTACCTTCACTTGTGCACTATGAGAGCATTGTCCTAGATCAATCTTCTTCCTAGGAGTTTGCACCGGTGAAGCTTCTTTATAGCTCAAGCTCTTGACAAACACGGTTTTGTTAGGAGTGGAGGACTCCTTACCATCTTCAAACCTAATACCTCTCTTGTCATAAGGACTCTTTCCAACACTTAACATGTGGTCAAGTTGTTCGGTGCTAGAAACTATCCTAGTCCTTGACCCTTTAGCCTCTTCAAGCTCTCTCTTCAATCCTAATTTATTCCTCTTAGATAAGCCTAACTCCTTTATTAGCTTATCTTCAATCTTCTTGGATCTTTCCACTTGTTCACTTAAGTGGTCAATATAAGCTAAAATGTCTAGATTCTCTTCTCTCAATCTTCGCATATTTTCCTTGGTCTTCATTTCTAAGTTTTTAAACTCAACGAGATATTTATCTAGAACCTTTTTCTCCACATATCCATGTGTGGAGTTAGATGAAGAATCATCTTCACTAGAGTCAATTTCTTTTTTACTCTCATTCTCTTCTTCATTGTAGGAGATCGGAAAGACAAAATAATTATTCTCACAATCATTTAAGCTCGAGGGACTTTCTTCAACAATTTTCACTTTGTTGTCCCGCTTGTGAGAGCTAGCAAGCGCCATAAACTTGGCCATATCCTCTTTATCACTTTCACTAGAAGTGGCGGCCATTTCCTTTCTTATTCTACTATTCTCCAAGTTTGCACATTCCTTGGAGATATACCAAAATCCTCCACATTCGTAGTATTAAATCTTCTCTCTTGAAGACATCTCATGATTTGGCTTGACATTCTTGATTGTGGTCTTCTTCTTCTTGAAGTCGTCTCCTTTTGAGCCATAACCACTCTTTTGTGGATTCAATAACTTCTTGAATCCCTTGGCAATAAGTACCATGTCTTCATTTGAGTCATCCTTCTCCTCTTCCACCTTGGAAGTCTTCAAGGCTAGATTCTTTTTCTTTTTAGGAGGTGATGTGGTAGCCTTTCTTGATTCATAGGCTATAAGTCTTCCAATGACTTCACTCGGCTTCATATCCTTGTAGGAGTCATTTTCTTCTAAAGCCGTCACTTTGGGTTCGAACCTCTCGGGAAGTGATCGCATGATCTTTTGCTTTATTCTTCTATCCGAGTAAGGATCACCGAGTTGGTGACTTTGATTCACAATATCCATTAGCCTCACTTAGAAGTCATTGAATTGCTCGTGCTCTTCCATCCTAATGGTCTCAAACCGAGTTTGAAGGACTTGGAGCTTAGAGTCCTTAACTACCTCGGTTCCTTCATGTGCAACTTTTAGGATGTCCCATGCCTCTTAGGCAATTCTAGTAATTTGAATAAGTTTGTACTGATTTTCACTCACTGCACATCAGATGGCATGTATGGCTTTGTTGTTTCACATGGAGTCAACAAACTCTTGATAACTCCACTATGCCTTAGGCTTGAGATCCTTCTCTCCTCCATCCATCGGAGTCATCATAGGTGGAGCATATCCATCTTCAACCGCCATCCATGCGCTATCATGGATTTGGCATAAGTATGTTTCCATCTTCCCCTTCCATGAAGAGTAATTATCACCGGTGAGCAAGGTTGCCTCATGCATGACGCTCTCTCTTTGCTCATCCCGTAATCACTCATAGTGTTTGGATGAATGCAAAATGTATGAATAAATCAAAAATCACACACAATGCAAAACACACAAAAAATGAGCAATGATGGCCTTATGCTTGGTTGTGTAATGCACCAACCATTAAAAACCTAAGCTACCCTTACAAGTATCCCCATATTGTGGCTTATCCACGAAATAAGCCAATCAATAAAATAAATGAGAATCTTACATAATATATATAATAATATAATATATAATACATATGTATATATTACATATAATACATATAATATTTATATATTAATATATTATATATTATTATTATTATATATATATTATATAATATAATATATTACACTATATTAAATTATAATATATATAATATATGTAATAATATATAATATATATAATAATATATAATATAATATATATATTACATATAGTTAGTGGTGGCCATGGTTCCGGTTAACCGACGGTTTTGTCCGCGGTTAAACCGGAACCGTACGGACAAAACCGGACCGAAAATCGAAAACCGAAAACCGAAAACCGAAAACTGATAACCAAAAATCGAAAACTGATAACCAAAAATTGAAAACTGAAAACCGAAACCGACGGATTGAAAATCGGTTGGAAACCGGACCGTACAGTTTCAATTTCGGTTTCGGTTTCGGTTTCGGTTTAGGGTGGGTGAAAACTGGCCAAAACCGGCGGTTTCGGTTAAACCGTCGGTTTTTTATTTAAAAAAAAAAAATTAATCAATAACACGTTGCCACGTGGCATAATCTTTAAAAAAAAACTGACGTGTGACAGTTACTTTGCAAAAAAAATAATAATAATTAAATAAGTTAACCAATCAGACGTTGCCATTTAAAAAAAACTAACAGATAACAGATGATAGCGATGACAGTGACAGGTGTCAGAAAAAAAAAAACTAAATAATAATAATTGAACCAATCAGACGCTGCCACGTGGCAGCGTCTTTTAAAAAAATAGATAGGTGACAGCGACTGATGGCAGAAAAAATAAATAAATAAATATTTCAACCAATCAGACGTTGCCACGTGGCAACGTCTTAAAAAAAAAAGAAAACCGAAACTAAATCGGATGAAACCGAAACCGAAACCGAAACCAAAATCGAAACCGAAACCGAAACCGAAACCGAAACCGAAACCGAAACCAAAAAACCGACAGCTATAAACCGCCCACCAAACCAAATTTTCGGTTTCGGTTTCGGTTTTGGTTTTAGTGTTTACAAAAATCGAAACCAGCGGTTTCGGTCCGAAACCGAAACGAAACCGAACCGTGGCCACCATTACATATAGTAATATAATATATAAATATATTATATTATATATGTTTATATATCGTTATATATATTATAATAATATAATATATAATAATATAATATATAGTACACATATATAAAAAATATATTTATATACCATTAATATAATACATAATAATATTATATTATTTTTGGAAAGGTGGGTATTTTTGGAATTGAGTTGGGGCATATGAAGGTATTTATGGAATATAAATTTTAGTTTGGAATGGAATGAGGATTCCATTGGTTTTTGGATGGAATGCCCATTCCACTAAAATGGTGGAATCCCTATTCTAATGAAATCACCATTCCATTACATTTTAACAAACCAAATGAATGACATGGTTTTCTTTCCATCCATCCAAACATGGCCTATAGGAGACTCATGACATCAATTGTAATATGCATGATTTGGAATACAACTTTCACTATAGGGGAGATATTTCTCAACATGCATCTTGCAATTTAATGAACAAATGTAAGACTCAGATTACTAATTTATATGGATAATTGAATTATTAACGTGTCTCTTAGTATGAATCAAGAGGGTGCAAAATAAATAAACAATTTTTTTAAAATTATTTTTTTGAATTTTTTAAAAGTAAATGATTTAAAAGTAAATTTATTAAATTTAAAATTTTACTTATCCAATATTGGTTTGCCCAAAAACCGATATCTTACTGTAAAATAAATCCATATCGGGATTTTGAGAACTGTCAAGAAAGACAGTTTTTCTTGACAGTTTTTGAGAACTGTTAAGAAAGACAGTTTTTCTTGTTGTGAGCACACAAACATATGAAACTAATCTTTATGAACATGTAATACGAAATCTAGAATACGCAATTCAATTCATAAACAAAATATATCTAGAAACCTAAACATGTCAGTCAAAGCTAGAATAATAGATTTAGAACAAAAAAAATAAATCTAGCTTTGAAATCAAGTGGACAAATCAATATTTGAAATCCACAACATATTCACTCAAAGAAGAACTAGATTTAAACAATTGAAATCAATCAAAATATTCTAGTTCTAGAACATTTGACTAGAAACCTAGAAATCAACAATTAAGAACAAACACAAATTCTTCTAGTATCAAGTTCATGTTCATCAAAATTAGCTAGAAAGATATTTAATTAAAAATCACAAAAGCTAATTTCAAAAACCACTCAAACAAGTCCAAAAATAGAATCCAAATCAGGGACGGAGCCACCTTAGGACGAGAGGGGGCCATTGCCCCCTTGAAGTCATACAATTTATAAATTTTCCCCTAATCGTTAAGAGTTTTATGTTTTTACCCTTTTTTAATATCCCCTCAAATTTTATAGTTTTATAAATCTGTCCCCCTAAATTTTCATATTTTTATATTTTTATCCTTACTTCATATTTAGATTTTCTAATTCTTTTATAAATTATACTGTTAATAATTTTATCTTAACCACGTAGAGAATATATTTCATTCCAAATATATTATTATTTTTTCTTTATATCTCAAATATAAATCAAATTGCAACATATTGTTTGTTATGTTAGTTGTAATTTTTTCTTATCAAAATTACACTTATTCAATTCTTTCTTAACTAATTTTATTATATTCTTAAAATATTTTCTCTCTCTCCAAATCTTACTTATCTCACTCTAATACGGTAATACCTGTCATATTTTTGATAGGTCATTTATTTATTTATTTAGTTTATGCAATTAAAAAAAAATGTGTTGATTTATATAATTAAAACATGTCAAGTAAACATATTCATATATTTATGTTTAATTATTAAGAAATTGTATCAATAAAACTTTCATAATTTTTAATAATTAAATAAGTATTTGGATTTTAGAAAAATATTAGGAGTACAGTTTAAATATCAAATTTTTTTTTTGAAGTATTTTTTAAATTTCATTTTGTTTTCTAACTGTTAAATACTATTATTGAATCTTGAATTAATGGCCATAAATTTTAGTCTATATTATTTTTAGTGTAATACTAGACATAACACAAACTTTATATCTTAACTTGTATTTCAACTAGTTGTTTGTCGATTAACAAATCAATACATATTAATTATGATTTATTTCACTCGTTGTATTTATATAGATTAAATTGTCTAAGTTACAAGTTGAGATATGAGTTGGAATATCTAGTATTGTTCTTATTTTTATTATGTTTTCATCCCTATTCAAGGATCATCTTAATTGTTTTTCATAAATACATAAATTAAGATAATTTAGCTCAATACAAAATTGTATTCATTTTAAATAATTAATGAAAAATAATAATGTTTTAAAATATAAACAACATTTTTAATATTATTTTTTTCACGTTGCCCCCTCTAGAATATAATCCTGGCTCTGTCTCTGATCCAAATCATTGTCAATGTACACATTTCACAATCAAATCAAGAGATTCAAGAAATTAATCACAAGAAAAGTGTAGAGAATATGATTTACTTCCAAAATGATGAACTCTTGATGAAGATCAAAGCAAATCAAAACAAACTGGACTCCATCAGCTCTCTAAACATATGTGACTTATTCTCCTTTGAAAAAAAAAAAAAAAAAAGATTCTGATTTTTGAGTCACCAAAATTTGATCTAAAATGAGTGAGATATCACAAAAACAAAAACCCATAAACTTATGAAAATTTATGTACAAAATTCAATTTAAAGAGGGAAATGATGTGGCGTTGGATAAACCACATGAAAGGGATAGGAACATGCCACCTTAGCACCTCGTGGAGGCATGTGGCCTCTATAGGGGCAGAGGAGTGCCTTTCCCGTGGAGGCGCATGGCCTCCACAGGACAGGGGTGGTTTTTGCAATTTGTCACCCCTCTTCCCCTTTCTTCCCTTTTACACTCCTCACGCGTTCTTTGACCCTTTTTCAGCCTCAGAACTCGAAATTTGAATATGTTTTCAGATTAAGAACTCTAACTCACTCACGGACATAGATGTCTAGGAAATTTTAATCAAAAACTTGGAAATCAACTTGATATACAAGGACGAAAACCATGAACGATAAACACACTGAAAGTTTCGTAAAATCCAACTCGAAACTTAAAAACTTATGAATGAGTAACCAAAACATTTGGAACTCAATAAGGAACAATATGAGAACATATTCATGTTTGATATCATTAAAACACAAACAAATAAACACAATAACACACCGGTATGCAATTTCCTAGAAATAGTCCTAAAACATGCAATTTCATAAAAGTTGTCAAAATAAATCTAATGCATGTGCATACAATAATTATGTGTGTATATGTGTTATACCAAATGAGCACAATAATACAGGGACACAAATGTATGCAATGTGTGTGTGTGCCTATGCCTTGTGTAAGGATTCCCATTCTTTGATTGGCTTATTTCTGGGACAAACCACGTGTTTGGGTTTATTGTGTAAGGGTAGTTTAGGTGATTGAACTTTAAGCTCGAAGGCCCTTTCAAGACCTCAAAGGACAAGCACGCCAAATGTATAATCTCTAGTGCTTGGTTTTCTTAGAAGAGATTTAGATTGCACACACACACTTAGCATTCTTGCATTTGTGTGCATACTCTTCACATGTCACATGTCACATTTCACACTTGCACTTTGATATTGTATTTTGTTGTGTGTATTTGTGTCTTGTAATTCGTTTCCCGATAGTATTCGAAAACGTCCGTGCATGCACTAGAATGTGCTTGGTTTTGCGCGAAGACCGCCTACGGAGAATGCCCTTGGCTTCTCCTTGGTTTTCACCTTTATTGGTGATCGGCGGCTTGGCTGCCGAATGAAACCGCTGTTTACATCCAGAAGTGTCTGGAGCAATTCTACGGTTACAATCGGCGGCCACGACCGCCGTTCGAAACCACCGTTCATACCTAATCGATTTAATCTCTTTGTTTAATTCGGCGGTTACGAAACCGCTGAATGAAACCGCCGTTGTTTCCCTGTTCTTCTCGGGTTCAATTCAGCGATTATAATCGGTGGCCTGGCCGCCGATTGAAACAGCCGATCGGTGCGTTTCAGGGGCAAACTTGTCTTTTCACATGCCCTGTTCTTGATGTCTATAAATATCACACTTTCTCATTTTCTGAATAATGTTCTTTAACTCTAAGAACCCTAAATTTCAAGGAGAGACATTTGAGAGAAAATCAAATCAAGAACACTTTTTTAACACTCAAAAACCATTCTCATATGCATCAAATTATCATCTAAGCATTTTCTAGCATAGTTAGAATGCTTGTTTGCATGGGTTTTGGTCAACACACTTTCTTTGGTAAGTTCTTCACTATTATCATATATAATTAGTATTTTATTTATCATTGACATCTCTTATATTATTTGTATGCTCTTAGAATATATTCTAGATACAAAATAGAGATTGTTGTGTTGACATGATTGAGTGTTGTATTTTGATAGCTATCTAGGTTTTCATAATCTATGTTTAGCTAAGCTATTTGACATGTCATCTAGCTTTTAATATCTAGGATTGAATTTATTGCAAAATCATTATCTTAGATAAGCATATAGAGTAACCTTGCTCTAAATTGCATTTTGGATATTTTATATATTCACTTAGGTTGTATTATCTCTTTTTAGAGAATTAAGTCTTGTGTTGCTATCAGGATTAGGTAGCCTCAATCACAAGCAATTGGAATATGTCCACTTATACCGGGATTAGGTAGTTGTGATGATTATTGATCGGGATTAGATCATTAAACCGGGATTAGATTGTAATCATTTCAATTAGTGGATTCGAGGTTCGTGTGTGACACACATAACAGCCCGTGGTTTTTCTCGTGAGGGTTTCCACGTAAATATCAAGTGTTATTTATATTTCGCACCTTATTACACTTGTTATATTATTGTGACTAGTTAGGGGCATTTTCGTAAAATTGACATACATGTGAAAATTGGGTAATATCAATTAAAATATATTCACCCCTCTTTAGATCGATATTAGTTTACACACCGTGAGAACTTTCAATTGGTATCAGAGCGGGTTCCTAGACATACATAGGTGATCCTTGCTCATTTTGGTGTGTTTTGCATCTTGTGTGATTTTTTGATTTATTCATACATTTTGCATTCATCTCATTTGCATTCATCCAAACACTATAAGTGGTTTCGGGATAAGCAAAGAGGGAGCGTCGAGCGTGAGGCCACCGTTGCTCACCGGCGATAATTACTCCTCATGGAAGGGGAAGATGGAAGCATACATATGCCAAATCCATGATAGGGCATGGATGGCGGTTGAAGATGGATATGCTCCACCTATGATGACTCCATTGGATGGAGGAGAAAACGTGCTTAAGCCTAAGGCATAATGGGACGCGCAAGAATTTGTTGATTCCATATGGAACAACAAAGCCATACATGCCATCCGTTGCGCAATCGATGAGAATCAATATAAGTTGATTCAAATTACTAGGATAGCCAAAGAGGCATGAGACATTCTAGAAGTTGCTCATGAAGGAACCGAGGTAGTTAGGGACTCCAAGCTCCAAGTTCTCCAAACTCGGTTTGAGACCATTATGATGGAAGAGCACGAGCACTTCAATGACTTCCAAGTGAGACTAATGGACATTGTGAACCAAAGTCACCAACTTGGTGATCCTTACTCGGATAGAAGAATCAAGCAAAAGATCATGCGATCACTTCCCGAGAGGTTCGAGCCTAAAGTGACGGCTTTAGAAGAAAATGACACCTACAAAGAAATGAAGCCAAGCGAAGTCATTGAAAGACTTCTAGCCTATGAATCAAGAAAGGCTACCACATCACCTCCTAAGAAGAAAAATGATATTGCCTTGAAGACATCCAAGATGGAAGAGGAGGAGGATGACTCAAATGAAGACATGGCACTCATTGCCAAGGGATTCAAGAAGCTCTTGAATCTACAAAAGAGCGGTTATGGCTCAAAGGGGAATGACTTCAAGAAGAAGAAGACCACAATCAAGAATGTCAAGCCATATCATGAGATGTCTTCAAGAGAGAAGACTCAATGTTACGAATGTGGAGGATTCGGGCATATCTCTAAAGAATGTGCTAACTTGGAAGATGAAAGAGAGGAGGCCGCCACTTCAAGTGATGAAGAGGTTGTGGAAAATTTTTTGGCATTAGGTTGCTCTCACAAGCGGGACAAAAGTTGTTGAAGGAAGTCCCTCAAGCTTGAATGATTGTGAGAACAACTATTTTGCCTTTCCAATCTCCTACAATGAAGAAGAGAATGAGAGTCAAGAAGAAAGTGACTCTAGTGAAGATGACTCTTCATCTAACTCCACACATGGATATGTGGAGAAAAAGGTTCTAGATGAATTCCTCGCTAAGTTTAAAAACTTAGAAATGAAGACCAAGGAAAAGATACAAAGATTGAGAGAAGAAAATCTAGACATTTTGGCTCATGTTGACCACTTAAGTGAACAAGTGGAAAGATCCAAGAATATTGAAGATAAGCTAAGAAAGGAGTTAGACTTATCTAAGAGGAATGAAGAAAATTTAAAAAGAGAGCTTGAAGAGGCTAAAGGGTCAAGGACTAGGATAGTTTCTAGCACCGAAAAACTTGACCACATGTTAGGTGTTGGAAAGAGTCCTTGTGACAAGAGAGGTCTTGGGTTTGAAGATGGTAAGGAGTCCTCCACTCCTAACAAGACCGTGTTTGTCAAGAGCTTAAGCTACAAAGAAGCTTCACCGGTGCAAACTCCTAGGAAGAAGATTGATCTAGGACAACGCTCTCATAGTGCACAAGTAAAGGTAGCTCCAAGAAGACAACCTCAAGCTCAAACTACAAGAGTTCCTCATGCTAACTTCCCTCAACCTCAAATCCGTCAAGGGAAGAGACCAATCGTGCAAGCTAAACCGAGGAAGCAATCAAGTCTTGGTCAACAACAAAGAAGGAGAGATCCTATCCAACTACCAAGACAACCACAAAGACATGGGAAGGCTCATATGCATGCACAAGGACATGGTATGACTTCTAATTTCATCCCTACATGTCATTTTTGTGGTATTGATGGTCATATTAAACCAAAGTGCTTTCGTTACATTAAATTATGTAGAGCTAAAAGCATGATTGAGAAGAAAGAGGCTAGAGCTAGAATGCATGCTCATAGGAAGGAAGAAACTCATTTATATAATCCTATGACATCTAGATCTCTAGAACCTTTGACAACTAGGAAGAAAATTGTTTCATCTAAGTGGATTAGAAAAGGTGAACCCGCTTGCTACGAGACAAACTTGTCTCTAATAGGTTCAACTAAGTCCAATGGACTTAGTAGGTCTATAGGACCTCATGACCTTCATTGATGAAAGATGGTGATGACCCCATATGGGGAACTCAAGCAAAGAGAGCTATTTTGCATTCTTGTCACTTGCAAAAATTTGAAATATCTTATGCTTCCTTTTTAATTGCTTGAGTAAGCTTGGTTGCACATATGTATATATGTTTTCAATTCAATAAGTGTGAACCATGCTTGTTTACAATCTATGTCATATTTATGTTCAAACATGCATTTTTGGATTAGGAGATCTACATAGGAAGTATGATTTGAATGACCTATAGTTATCTCCATGACATGATGATTCTTTAATAACATGCTAATGAATATTGAAAAGCATGAAATTCATATGACATGCTCAAATGAAAAAGCATGAGTTGATGATTGCATATTCTTAAAATGCAAAACTTGTGTGAAAAAGCTTATGAGACTCAAAATGAATAAAGGATCTTGTATCCGTTCAAATGATTGTATAATCCAATTGTCTCTATTTCTTTATTAGTTGAACATGGCTACTATCATACGGGTTTCTTACCCGGAAAAATCAAATAGGGTTCAAAGTCGCTCATGCCATGTTTCGCTTATAAAGTTGGATATAGTTGTTCTTAAATTGAAATCAATGAAATATCTATATCTTTGCTTTACTCATGACAATGGTGAAATTGGTTTGAATTCTTTTTGAAACCTTTGTCATTTGCTTTGCTAAATACCATTGTATTTTGGACTTGAATGCTACATGTCTTGTATGCAAAGCATGTTTGATTCACACATCTTCTTTAAATAAATCTCCTTGTTTCTCTTCAATTAATTGGGATGATAAAGTGACTTATATGATTATGCAAATATCTTGCATGCTACTATCTCTCTTTGCTAAGAGTGACCCGGTTGAGGACTACTCCTTTGCCTATATCATGACAAAAAGGGGGAGTAGAATATGGTAAGGGGAGTTGCAAATTGTAGTAGCAATTGTGCATGTTGGGGAGAATATACATTGAAGGGGAGTAACCCGTTGAGGGGGAGCATTGCATACACATACATTACATGATGTTGTGCTTAAAATTCTTAAATGCAAATGCTTGTTTTATCCTCACTTGATCATCTCACATACTCTTGCTTTGGAAAGTATAATCTTTTGTTTGTTTTGAAGGGTTGATAGTTCTACAAGAGATTGAAGACTTGAAGTTTTTTATATTTTTATATCTCTTTGTAATGTAGAATATCTTTGTTATCTCGTAGATTCAATTATGTTTGTGAGGATCAATGTGAGTGGTGGTTTTGTCACGAAATAGCCAAATGGGGAGATTGTAAGGATTCTCATTTTATGATTGGTTTATTTCGTGGACAAACCACGTGTTGGGGTTTATTGTGTAAGGGTAGTTTAAGTGATTGAACTTTAAGCTCGAAGGCCCTTTCAAGACCTCAAGGGACAAGCACGCCAAAGGTATAATCTCTAGTGCTTGGTTTTCTTAGAAGAGATTTAGATTGCACACACACATTTAGTATTCTTGCATTTGTGTGCATACTCTTCACATGTCACATTTCACACTTGCACTTTGATATTGTATCTTGTTGTGTGTATTTGTATCTTGTAATTCGTTTCCCTATAGTATTCGGAAACTTCCGCGCATGCACTAGAATGTGCTTGGTTTTACGCGAAGACCGCCTATGAAGAATGCCCTTGGCTTCTCCTTGGTTTTCACATTTGTTGGTGATCGACGGTTATGATCGGTGGCCTGGCCGCCGAATGAAACCGCTGTTTGCATTCAGAAGTGTCTGGATTAATTCTACGGTTACGATCGGCGGCCACGACCGCCGTTCGAAACCGCCGTTCATACCTGATCGATTTAATCTCTCGGTTTGATTCGGCGGTTACGAAATCGCCGAATGAAACTGCCGTTGTTCCCCTGTTCTTCTCGGGTTCAATTCGGTATATATAATCGGTGGCCTGGCCACCGATTGAAACAGCCGATCGGTGCGTTTCAGGGGCAAACTTGTCTTTTCACATGCCCTGTTCTTGATGTCTATAAATATCACACTTTCTCATTTTATGAATAATGTTCTTTAACTCTAAGAACCCTAAACTTCAAAGAGAGACATTTGAGAGAAAATCAAATCAATAACACTTTTTTAACACTCAAAAACCATTCTCATATGCATCAAATTATCAGCTAAGCATTTTCTAGAATAGTTAGGATGCTTGCTTGCATGGGTTTTGGTTAACACACTTTCTTTGGTAAGTTCTTCACTTTTATCATATATAATTAGTGTTTTATTTATCATTGACATCTCTTATATTATTTGTATGCTCTTAGAATATATTCTAGATACAAAATAGAGATTGTTGTGTTGACATGATTAAGTGTTGTATTTTGATAGCTATCTAGGTTTTCATAATCTATGTTTATCTAAGCTATTTGACATGTTATCTAGCTTTTAATATCTAGGATTGAATTTATTGCAAAATCATTATCCTAGATAAGCATATAGAGTAACTTAGCTCTAAATTGCATTTTGGATATTGAGTAATTGGCACAAATCCCCCCCAGACTATACTAGCTTTTGCATGTTGCCCCCTAAACTATTTTATATATTCACTTAGGTTGTATTATCTCTTCTTAGAGAATTACGTCTTGTGTTGCTATCGGGATTAGGTAGCTTAAATCACAAGCAATTGGACTAGGTCCACTTATACCGGGATTAGGTAGTTGTGATGATCATTGATCGGGATTAGATCATTAAACCGGGATTAGGTTGTAATCATTTCAATTAGTGGATTCGAGGTTCGTGTGTGACACACATAACAGCCCGTGGTTTTTCCCGTGAGGGTTTCCACGTAAATATCAAGTGTTATTTACATTCCGCACCTTATTACACTTGTTATATTATTGTGACTAGTTAGAGGCATTTTCGTAAAATTGATATACATGTGAAAATTGGGTAATATCGATTAAAATCTACCCCCCCAGATTGATATTAGTTTACACACCGTGAGAACTTTCACCTTGCAACAGGAGAAAGAAACTCAATACCTAAGCATTGTCCTCTTGAAGACGAAACTTGCATGCGAAGTTGCTTTCCTCCTTTGAAGCTTGATCCAATCACGAACCACCTAAGCAACTAAGCAATACAAACAAAGATTGCTTGTTATGGAATCAAGTTAACACAAATCTAAAACCTAACACCAATTCCAATGATCTAATACACATCATAATCATTATCTTTTGTGCATTCGCCTGAAAAATGGTAAACGGGTAAAAGATTACGTGTAAAGTATGCCCTTGCTTTTATAGGTACATTATGTTAAAGCATGAACATAAAAATGCGTGGATGCATTTGATTAGTGGATGTATAAGTATGTGTGTGGGTGCATGGTTCTTCTTAAGAGGATTTAAATAATAATAAAGATCATAGCTTATATCATTTAGATAATTAGATTGCAAATAGGATCAAAAGTTTCCCAAATAAAAGGCATTCAAAAGACAAACGAAAATGCCCAAGTCTCCTAATAAAGATAGATCATTGAATTAGAAGAATTCTATATTAAGCCATGCCCCAATAAATATTTGGTTGAAATATGGCAAACACCTCTTGAATATATACTATCAATACAAATAAAAAATAGATTTTGTCCTCTTTCTTCTCATTTTCATAAACTTCACAAAACGTAATCAACCAAAAATCTAAATTGGCAACAAATTAACTAACTTACTAATTCACGCAACAAATGCACACTATATTAGTTCAAATCACTAAAGAACTAACTCAATCCATGTAACATAAAACAACTTCAACATTCAGTAGAAAATAACAAATTGAAGTTCAGTAAAACTTTACATAAAGTTCCAAATATATTATAGCAGACTCTAAAACATCATATTTACCCAAAATCATATACATACATAAACACTTTTATATTAATCTGTACACTTAAGTTCCAATTCCAGTGATCTAATACATATAATAATCATTATCTTATGTGCATTCTCCTGAAAAATGATGAATGGGTAAAAGATTACGTGTAAAGTATGCCCTTGCTTTATAGGTACATTCTGTGAAAGCATGAACATAAAAATACACAGATGTATTTGATTAGTGGATGCATAGGTAAGTATGTGTGTGGGTGTATGGTTCTTCATAAGAGGCTTTAAATAATAATAAAGGTAATGCTTATATCATTTAGATAATTAGATGGCAGAAAGTGAGTTAGGCCTTACTAGTTTTGGGTAGGAATGCATGGATACGGGGTCTTGAATTGCATCTCCTGGTTGGAACTTGGAACCATTATGATTTGAACCATTCTAGTTGATTTGTGCTCCAAGCGGGGTCAATGGACCAGCGTGAGTGGCTTTTTCATCTTTATAGGAGGCCAAGGAGCCTCAACGATCATGGTTGATCTCAACGAGATCTTTGATGAATGATGACATTGCGAGATTGTAGGGATACAATATTCGTATTTCAAATATCCCATCACTTGACTTGATTGACTTGGTCAGCTGTTGATTAGGCCACCCTTACTTTGCTGATCAATTTCAGGTTGCAATGGTGGGTCTTTATCGACTTCCCCGACTCGTAAGTCCATATTTTAGCCCGACTGGGCCTATGTGATCAAATTTGACCACTATAACAATATATTAACTAAATAAAAATAGATAAATCTGATTATTAATAGCTAAGGAGCCGATTATATATATATATATATTAGCCAGAACAGCCAATATTTCCTAGGTTCTCTCCTGTATGTGAGGTGTGTGATAATGAATTTGTTTTTTTTTTAAGAAAAAAAATCATATGATTTGTCTATCATTATCAATTTTTTTTTTGTCAAACACATTTATTTAGATTTTTCGACATCTACATAGATCATGTTCGTATAAGTTAATTTGGTGCACATGAAAGAATAAGAATATTATTTGTTCGGTTTCCTAACCTACAGCCTACCTATTCGGTTTTCATTTTCAAAATTGAAAACATAACCCGATTGTTCCATCCTTGGCATGGCAAGGTGAAGTCGAAAGACTGCGATTGGGTGCTAAGTTATAAATTAGTTCTCTTGCTCTATGATTATAACTGGTAAAGAATATATAAAACCTCATTTAATTGTCTCCATCTTTCTCTTATATCTTTTAATCATTTTCTACGAATTTAAATTCTCAAAAGTAATTAAACAACCCTTCATTTTCCAACCTATTTTTCTAAAAATTAAATTGTGAGGTATGACAGACCAAGACGAAGAAGAATTGGAAAGAGCACAGAGAGTTTATGTGCCGTGAATGTCAGCTATAAGATAACTGCAGGCAAGGGAAAAGTAATACTTTTCTTTTAAAAAAAAATTGTTATTGTTTAAGGATATGGGGATCTTTATTTTATTTTATTTTTTGTTTATTTTTTTTAGTATTATTTTTTTGATGAGATATGATTGTGTTGTTTTGTGATGATACAGATCCAATCAGAGACCATTACTACTTTTCAAACACAATTTAATCAATTTCTACAAACATGGTTGATTGCTTGAATAAGAGATTAGTGGTCGAAATATTGATAATCAAAACATGCTCAATTAATGGAGATTGTAAGATTAATTCTAATTTTATAAATAAACAGAATAGTCAGTAGTAGTTATAGAGAGAAGCATTCAAATTTCATTGTTGTAATAGAAATTGTCCACCGGATGGTTATTTTTTATCATTGTCAATTGATGATTTGCTTCACTAATACTAGACAACTCAAAAACAGTAACTCAAAAACAAATATCTCAATCATAAACAAAAAAGCTCTGACAAAATCATTCCCAAACCTAACCAATATGTTGATGAATTTTATAAATATTTATAAATTATCACTTATCTTCAAAATTTGGCATATGTATTCATATTGAAAATCAATGCGTATGTTCATTAGGATATATATATATATATATTAAACTACACGGGTTTTATGGAAGGTAAAAAAAAAAATCAAGTCTAACCCTTGGAAAGCGAAACTCAGAAACAATTTGTATCACAGGACCAGATGGGTCATGGTTTCATCGTCACTCCATGTTTAACAACTAGAAATACAAATATAGAGAATCAACATGAGAGAGAGAGGAAGAGAGAGAAGTGTAGAAATTAGGGCTCATCGTGGTAGAGATGATTTTAGGGTAAATTTTGTATCCATTTTTGTCGACAACTTGAATCCAGTTGTGGATTCTAAAGGTTTATGGGGAATTTTTAAGGCTTTCGGTTTAGTGAGGGATCTTCATCTATCTTCGAAACTTAGGAATAGGCGGAGCTGTTATGCTTTTGTTTGATTTGCTATGTTAGAAGAGGCAGAGCGAGTTGCTACGCTAACGAATGGTATGCATGTGTATGGTTGGCCTATCATGTCCAAAGTGGCCAATCTAGATTGGAACAGAAGGAAGAAAGACTTTGCCAGAACACAGCATGTGAATCATGCTGAAGTAAAGCCGTCGGTGGCGTATTATAGAGATAATAAGGGTCCAATGTTCGTGGAGGTGGTAAAGGATAAGCAGGCTTCATTCAAGCCCAGAGAACCAAAGGTAAACCAGAGGGTGGAAGTGATGAATTAGTATGGTAAAGGCAGTGATGCTAGATGGCTGGATTACGCTGCGGTGGGGGTTTTAAAAACAGTCACTGACATGTCATTAGTGGTTAAGGGACTTCTTGATAGTCATATATTTTTTACCTTTTATTATCTTGGTGACAAGAATGTGTTATGGAATTTTCGCACATTAAAGGATAAAGATTCTTTCATAAAAAAACAAGAAACTATGGGATGAATTTTTCTCTTCAGTGACTGTTTGGTCGGATGCCATCACACCACAAGCAAGGCTTGCGTGGGTGGAGTTTCGGGGTGTCCCTCTTGATTGATGGTGTGAGAATTTTTTCAGGAGACTAGGGTGGGCTGTGGGAGAGCCTTTGATGATTGAGGAGGAGACTCTAAAAAGAGATAACTTGTATCGTGGAAGAGTTTTAGTATTACTACCATAAAGTCACAAGGGTCCTGATTTTATTAAAGTTCAATTAGGAAGGAAATCATTCTGAGTCTGTATGGGAAGATCCTGAGCAGATTAGTTATTACAGTATTTTGAGTTGGTTAGGTTTGGACTGGGAGAAGTTGGATGATGATTCAAATTCTTGGCTGGAAAAGTTTCAAGAGAAGAAGGCTTGCGGTGGTGCTAAGGAATTATATGATGGTGATGTGGCATTTAATATTCCTTCTCATAAGAACAATCAACATGTGGAGTATGATAAGCTGAGTCAGCAAAACTCTAGGGAGCTTGATGGTTGTAAGGGGTTGCTAGAAGGTGAGGAGTTTTGTCTTGGAAAGGGTAGTAACATTGATGGTGAGCAGAAGAGTAATAAGTGTAAAGGGAAATGAGTGGCATCTAGGAATCCTAATCAGCAGGTTATGCGGCCTATAGAATACAAAGAGGCTTTGATGTTGGAAAATGAGGTTGGAGGCGGTAGGTCTTCCTCATCAGAAACTAGTGAGAGGGGTTTGATTGTAATTTCTCCAAAGAATAAGGGGAAACTTCAAAAGTGGGCTTGGGCCAAGAAGTGGGAGGAAATTTTTTTGTTGACTTGGGTTGTGGGTTGATAGATGAGGGATGCAATGGGCCAACAAATGTCCAGATACTGAAGGCTTTGAATGGACCAATGGAAGTGGAAGCTAGACTTCTAAAGAGGACTCATCATGAGTTTGTTGCGGGAGGCTTGTATTATGAATTGGATGGTGATAATTTATCTTCATCAGGTAATCAGGTATCACATATATCGGCTACTCAGTTTTCGAACATTGTGGGAGAAGTGTCCTCTAAGGCATGCTATTCGGAAACAGGGAAAAGAAGAGCCATGGGGAATTGCAGGAAGACATCAAGTTCTCTTAAATGTCATAGTATGACAACTCGCAAAGACAGGTCTAATGGTTTGCATGTTCCGGATAATGTGATGAGGCCTGACATCAATTTGTTGAAAGGAAAATAAAGGTGGAACTTGGAGGAGGAAGTGGCAAAAGTTATAGAGAAGGGGGTTGCTTTAGGCATTATTCTCGGTTCAGAGACTAATAAAGGAAGCGAAAGAATAGTCATGGATGAGGGAAAAAAGAAGAGTGTTCGTTGGAGCCTTAGTGAAGAAGTGGCAAAGGTAATTGAAGTGGGGGTCGCTTTGGGTTTCAATTTTAATGGCAATAAAAAATATGTGGAGGAGGAGATAGGTCGCAGGGAGATGGAGGATGAGGAGAGGTTTCAAGCTCATCAGAGATAAGTTTCGGCTCCGTTTCTGGTTAGTTGGGGTTGTTTATTTTTATTTTTTTTAATGATCATTCTTTCATGGAACATTCGTGGTTTGGGAAAGGTTGAGAAGAGAAGAGAAGAGCGGTAAAAAATTTAGTTCATCTTCATAAGCCTTTTTTGTTGTTCATACAAGAAACAAAATTAAGCACTTTTGATTCTAGAATCATTAAATCTTTGGGGGGTTCATTGTTAACAAAAGGAATTGGGGTGGACGCTGTTGGATTAGTATGTGGTTTGCTTACTCTTTGGAATGAGGATTCTTTTGAGGTTAAAGCTTGTAACTTCAATGATCAATGCATCATTATTTCTGGTTTGTTAATAAAATTAAATAAGGAGGTGAATTTTTGCAATGTCTATGCGGATAACCAGGAATCTGGGAGAATTGAATTATGGAAGTACATACTTAATGCTCAATCGACTTTGTTAGGTACTTGGGTGATTGGTGGGGATTTTAACACTGTTTTGAACCAAAGTGAGAGAAGTGGTAGTAGTGGTAGCTTGAGGTCTATGAGGAACTTCAATTCCTTCATGCATTCGGCCATGGTGGTGGATATTCCTCTACAAGGTATGTCCTTCACATGGACTAATAATCGGGAATGTGGATCGTGGGAGACTTGATAGATTCTTTTGTGTTATTTTGTTTCTCTCTTGGTTTCCATCCCTATTCCAAAAAGGTTTATGTATGAGCTTGTCAGATCACAATCCAATAATGTTATGGGTACTATTGGAAGACTGGGGACCTAAACTTTTTTGAATTCAAAATGAATGGATGGAAAATAAGGAATTGATGGAGGGGTGCGTGAAACTTGGAAGAAGAGCTGTGACGGGGACTACTCGTTTGGTATCAAGATCGCTAGGAGGACTAGAGAAGTTAAAAGATATATGAAGGTGTGGGCTAGGGGGAGGAAGTTGTGTGGGGATTCTTCGAAAATTTTAGAAGTCGAATTAGAGGAGATTGAAAAGAAAGCAGTAGGTGGGGGCTGGACAGAAAGTTTAAGGATGGAGAGGAAAAATTGTCTTGTGAAGATTTGGAGGATTATTCATCAGGAAGAGCAGAGATGGAGACAATGTTCAAGGATTAAGTGGCTTAAAGAGGGTGATAGGAATTTTAGATTTTTCCATCTTATGGCAAATGTGAGAAGAAAGATTAATAGTATTGGTGAATTGTCCATTGAAGGTGTTAGATGTAAGGGACCGGTTCAAGTAAAGGCTGGTATCTTTCAATTTTTTAGTAAACATTTTGAGAAAAAAGTAATGCATAGACCGAGGATAGTGGATCTCCACTTCAACAAATTTCGAATGAGGAGAGGGTGAAGTTGGAGGAGCATTTTTCTTTGGATGAGGTTTGGGAAGCTCTATGTGACTGTGATGGTGATAAAGTGCTAGGACCAGACGGTTTGAATGTGAATTTTGTTAAATCCAATTGGGAGGTTATAAAGGTAAACTTTATGAATTTTATGAGTGAATTTTACAGGGATGGATCGGTGGTAAAACATGTGAATATGATGTTTGTTGCTCTTATTCCAAAGATTAGAAATCTGTTATCCTTGAAGGAGTACAGATCCATTAGTTTGGTTGGTGTTATTTATAAAATATTAGTGACGGTTTTGGCTAATAGGTTAAAAAAGGTGTTGAACTCTATCATTAGTCTGAATCAAATGGCTTTTTGTGAAGGATAGACAGATTGTGGATAGCTTCGTTATAGCTGAAGAGATTATTCATTCTTGGAAGAAGAATGGTAAAGGTGGATTGTTAGTGAAGCTTGATTTTGAGATAGCCTATGATAGTGTAGATCATGGATTTTTGATTGAAGTGATGAGGAGGATGGATTTTGGGTCAAAATGGATTGAATGATGTATTTCATCTCCATTATTGTCGGTTTTGGTTAATGGGAGTCCGACAAAGGAATTTCCGCTAGCTAGGGGATTGCATCAAGGAGACCCGCTATCTCCATTTCTGTTTAATTTGGTGGTGGAAGTGTTGAGTAGAATGTTATTCAAGGCTAGTGATTGTGGTTTGATCCGTGGGATTGGGTTTAGTAATGATGCCATTGACCTCACTCATCTTTAGTTTGCTGATGATACTATGCTTTTCATTGAACCCCGTATGGATTACCTTTTAAATGCAAAAAGGATTCTAAGATGTTTCGAGTTAGTTTCTGGTCTCAAAATCAATTTCTACAAATCCCACCTTGTTAAAGTTGGTAAGAAAAATCTGGGGGATAAAGATTGGGCTCGGGTTTTTAGGTGCGCCAATGCATCCCTCCCAATTACTTATTTGGAGCTTCCGCTTGGTGGGAACCCGAATAAGGAAGATCTTTGGAAACCAGTTATTCAAAAGGTGAAAGATAGATTAGCTCCATGGAAGAGAGAATTTTTGTCTAAGGGTGGAAGACTTGTCCTCATCAAGGCAGTCCTCTCTAGTCTTCCAACCTTTTTCATGTCGGTATTTGGCATCTCGGTAGGCGTGGCAAAGCAAATTGAGAAGCTTCAAAGAGATTTTTTTTCTGGAATGATGGCATTTTAAAAAAGGAAAGTGCATGTTGTGGATTAGGACTCGATTTGTAAACAAAAGAAGGAAGGGGGTTTAGGGATTGGAAAACTGAGAGATAAAGGGCTTAGTTTTTTGGCAAAATGGGTATGGAGATTTAGTAGAGAGCACTTTTCCTTATGAAAGAAAGTGATATGTGCTAAATATAGCTTGAGGGATCACAGTTTAGTGTGGGA
Organism: Acer yangbiense; assembly: GCA_008009225.1. Classification (NCBI taxonomy): domain Eukaryota; kingdom Viridiplantae; phylum Streptophyta; class Magnoliopsida; order Sapindales; family Sapindaceae; genus Acer; species Acer yangbiense. The sequence continues at coordinate 7,190,470 of CM017769.1, forward strand.
TTGTCTTGGTTTGAAATCTTGTTCTGGTTTTATCAAGTCCATTAATAGACTATTTGATGTTGGTCAACGGACTTATAATACAATAAGGGATGGATTTTAGGTGATAGTTGGTTCTAGTGAGAATGCAAGATTTTGGGTGGACTTAAAATGGGACTCCTATCCTTTGAAAATTGCGTTTCCAAGAATCTATGCTTTGGCAAGCAATAAAGATGGTATGGTGAGGGATTTTGGAAGTTTTGTCGACTCAAGATGGGTGTGGAAGGTTAATACGAGGAGAGCGCTTTTCGATTGGGAGATTGAGCAATGGAATTGATTTATGGTAGCTTTAGAGAGAACTGTAATTCGAAGGGACTTTCAGGATACCTCGGCATGGTCCTACAATCCAAATGGTGTGTTTTCAGTTAAATCATTTAGGAGATGTCTGGAAGCTGAGAGCAGTAGTGGTGAAATTTCTGTTTGCCCTTTTCTATGGAAGGAGATTTGTCCCCCGAAAGTTGAGGTGTTCTTATGGCAGTTGCTTAAAGGTTGTATTTTGGTGAGAGGTGTTCTTATTAATTTTGGTATGTCTCAATTGAATAGCATTTATTGTCCGTTGTATAGCTTAGGTCCTGAGATGATTGATCATCTTTTCCTTCAGTGTGCTTGGTCCTATGAGCTGTAGGTGTTGGCTATGGGATGGCCTGGTGGGGTGTTAACTCTTGTTGCAATGCTTCAATTTCTAGTTGGATGGATAGTTAGGCTGGCTTGTGTCCGTCTAAGTCTAGATCCAGGGCTTGGAATTTGTTTTTTACGCTGTGGTCTGGTCTATTTGGGAGATGCATAATGATATCGTGTTTAATGGGAAGAATAATGATCAGACTAGGTCTTTAGACTCAATAAAATTTAGGGTGGTGTGGTGGTTCAAAAACTTTGGGTGTGGATCTAGTGTTGACATTACATTGCTTCTTTTGGATGTTGAAGGTAGGTGTGTTGACAGTATATCAGTAAAGGCTTTGAGACCAAGTTCTTGGTCTCCTCCTATGGATAACGACTTGTTGTTTAATGTGGATGGCTCTGTGCGAGGAAGTACGGGTTTGGGAGGCATTGGTGGTGTTCTTTATAATGCCAGTGGGAAGATTTTGTGCCTTTTTTCTTCGTTTGTTGGCTTAGTTGATCCCTCTGTGGCTGAAATTCTCGCTATTCATAGGGCGTGTGCTCTGATTTCATCTTGTCAGTTGTTAGATGATCAAAATATCTCCATTGTGAGTGACTCGGAATCGGTGGTGGCTTGGATTAATGGTGATGGTTTTGGAATGTTGAGTCAAGTTAATTTACTGTATGACATTAGGCAAATTCTTATGCATCGAAGGTCTCTGGCTGTAAAATTCACGCCTAGAGGTTCTAATTCTCTTAAGGATTGTTTGGCAAAAGCAGGGTCAAGTATGCAGGGCGAGAGGTTGGAATGGAGTGCGTCTTGAGTTTTATAGTTGTAATTTTGTTTTGACTTTTCTTCTCTGCTGTTTAGGTTTCGTCTTGTGTTTGTGTTTCTGCTGGTGTACTGCTTTGGGTTGGTTTTGGTTTGGCTGCTGTCTGTTTGTGGTGGTTTGGATGTTGTTTTGTTTTGTTTGCTACTTGGCTGTTTTGCCCTGGTGGTTTTTTAATAAATATGCAGTTTCATATATATATATATATATATATATATATATATATATATATATATATATATATATTCTTTTTATATCACAATTTGTTTTTTGAAAAAAATAATTTAGATTTAAAAAAAAAAAAAAAAAACTGTTTTGATGCATTATGAGGTAGTGATTTCCTATATTTTTGACATTATAAATAAGATTTCAAAATTGTTGTGTACTTTATAAAAGAGTGATGCCAGATATCTCATGTTTTTTTTTTTTTTTTCCAAATTCAATCCCAGATGATGTGGCACGTGAGGTGTTAACATCATTTCAGTCACCTTTAATTCTTAGGGTAAAATAATCATGATTTTGCTATGTATCTAGGTTTAAATCATTATATAATCTCTACAAATTTCAAAGATTAATGCTATTGAACTGTAGTTAAAGACACCTACTAAAGTTAGTTTGAACTTGATAAAATTTAAGATTTGGTTATTTTGATAAGATGATGCTGGCTCAAGTGTTATATTTGTATGCCTCTCCTAACTACACCACAAGATTGTAGATTTGAGTCTCTCTCTTTTTCCAAAATCCCACCGCACACCCCACCATCACCACGCCCCTCCCCCCCCCCGGCGGGAATTATTGTAATATTTTAACAACAAAAGAAAATGGTTAGTTTTTTAGACCCATTTAAGTTAGAAGCATTACTCTTTATAAAATCAGTTTATGTGAAAAGATTATAAAATAATTTAGAATTTTTTTTTTTTTTTTTTTGCCAAATTATTTATTGTGTTTTGCTTTTCAAACCTACCTTATAAGACTATGAATTTTAGAGGTGATTCAATGAATCAATTTATGAATCATGTTAATATATATGTGAACAAAATTAATTAGCTGTGGATTATGGTTTATTGACATACATTTAAAAACTTCAAAATATATATATATAGAGGAAATAGGGGTATATAGTACTTTTTCAATTTTGATTTGCGCAATTATCACCGTTTTAATACCCCCACTTATTCTTTTACTTCTATTTTTCATTTTAATTTTCTCTATTTTTCTCTCTCCTTCTTCCTCTCCTTTCACAACTCAAATAAACTTCTCTCTAATTTTTTTTTTTTTCGTTTTAATTCGTTCTCACTCTGTTGGTAAAATTCGAGACCAAAATCAAAGTCCACCCAGGTTTTTCCTTTGTATTTTTTTTTCCCGCAAATTCAAGATTTATTGGTAAAATTCGAGACTTATTTGAAAAAATTCGAGACTTATTTTAAAATTTTGAGACTTGTTTTGTCTTCTTCTTCATCGCGATGGAGGTCTATTCGACCTCCATTAATGGTGAAAGTGACGAGCCGACGACAGCACCGGTTGACTGCTCGAAACTGAAAACGAACACTTCAGTTACAACGATTGACACTCGACGAACGTTTTCCCGGTGGTTTTGTCGGTCAACTCACTAATCGGCGGAAAAAACTCCATTGATGGAGTTCTGAGCTCCATCAATGGAGGTTTTTGAATAAAAAAAAGGACTGATAAGAGAAAAGAATAAAATAGCAGGGATATTTTTATCCAAATTCCATTTGGTGCTATTTAAACTAGAGTTATTAAAGTGGTGCTAATTGTGCAAATAAGTCCCCAAAAAGTGATATATATATATATATATACACGGCCCCGTTCACATCAGTGCACACTTATGTAAATACATCAGTACCAATGCATGTGGACCACTGATTATGGAGAAGTTTTGATAAGTGTATACACTTTGAATCAAATTATATAAATCTAATGGTCCATATCCAATGCACTGATAAAGTTATATCAGCGCGCACTGACTTGAACATATATATACCGGCATATATGGTAATTATATTCTAGCTATGAATGGTGTAGTCATTTTTGGGTTTTTTGTATAGCACGGCATAAAAACTATTACACGATCAAATTGTGACTGTTATTCCGCTAATGTAAAGTTATTTATCTATATTAAACACTATAACACGATCAAGTTTAAAATATTATTTTCTTGAATATATAAAAATTTAATTGGTTTATCTTTTGGATGCAGTAATGTAATTGAAGATTTAAAACACAAAGTCATTGATTTTTCACTACAACACCTACAAGACTTTTATACAAATACAAGCTAGACTCTATATATTTCCATACAAACTTGATCTAAAATTGCACTATAGATATTGTTAATATATGAGACTTATATAATGGTTAAATTCTATATTATTGCAATCTTAAACGCTTAATTTGTTAGTTATTGTATCAAGATAATTTTATATTCCTTCTTAATAATTATGTTGATGTCGAAATGTGAAATATGATGAAGAAGACAAAGTTGGGAAAGTCATTTAGTTTTAATTGTTTCAATTTTTAAGTCTCCTTCTGGTCTTTGAATTTGAGATTATGAAAACCGGAGAAGTGATGCATTAACATGAGATTTTTTATTTAGGATTATTTTTATAGTATTTTAAGGTTGAACTATTTTAAGTACAGTACAATATTTTTCATCATAAGAAAAATCTATAAATATTATGTATACATTAAATTTTGCCATGCCCGCACATTGTGCGGGCTATAAACTAGTATAAATAATAGAATTAAATTTTAAAAAAATAATATCATGAATAAATTTTAAGTGCTGCAAAGTTTGTTTACGTTTTTGCCCCTTATTTATATGCACACCCACTTGAATAATAATAAATAAATAAACCATTTTTTTCTTTCTTTAAGGAAATTTGTTGTATTTGCACCATAAAAACTATGAACAAAAAGAGTATATTATGGAGCATTAGAAAAAATATCATGTTTTTGTAATACACATATTTTTTTCTTTCTTTCAGGAAATTTGTTGGATTTGCACCATAAAAACTATGAACAAAAAGAGTATATTACAGAGCATTAGAAAACTATTTTTTGATTGTGGACTTCCGGAAAATAATTATGGATGTGGTCTTGTAGGTGGGATTTTCTGAATTGAAAGAAATATAAAGAGGAGACTTGAACAAAAAAAAAAAAAGAGGGAGGAGAGAGTGGCTGCTTTATTAATATTATTATTATTATTAATTTGGTTGAGAGAAAAAGCAAAAACGCAATAGGCCGGAGTTGTTGTTTTGTAGGTATTGGGTAAAGTGAGAGAAAAAAAAAAAAAACAAAAAAAATGTGAGAAAAAAACATAAAAATGTGAGAGATAGCAACAATCATCAGGAAAGTCGTTTGGTATTAATAAAGGACAAAAACATAAACAAGCTTTGCAGCAAAAAGTGAGTTTTTTTATTAAATTAAAGAATGTATATGTGTCAAGTGATGAGTGGAAAAGATAAATGGGAAATGTAGATAGCATTCCCAAAAAAACAAATTGAAAAACACGGAAAACTAGCATGTTTTTTGTGTTTTTTATTTTTAACATTAATTTTGTTTTTTCATTTTTTTTTAAAAATAAAATAAAAAACGGTTACTAAGCACGAATTCAAAATTGTTTTCGAAAGACGAAAACAAAAGCAGCTTGAAATCAAGCTACCGGGCTACCATAACTATATTTTTTCAATTGTCATAAAAAATAAAAAAAATAAAAATAAATAAATAAATAAATAAAAACCTTTATTTTTTAATTGTGTAATTTGTGTTCTTATACGTAATTTAACATTGATGACATTTGAGTAATAAATTTTTTCATTAAAATATGGGTGAAGAGAGAACTTTTGTGAGTATTGTGGTAGCAAAAAATAACACAATAAAAAATAGGCTCTAGGCCCAATAGGAAAGCCCAAGCCCAAGGGTCCAACCCATAACCCAAACTCAAGTCACCAGCTGACTTGATTGCTAATTGACCAAGTCTTTCGGTTACAAAGCAATTGTAACTGCCAATTCAAAATGGCTTTAACCGACATTTATGGAATCCCATAAAATCAGGAAAGAATCATGGAGATTAAATGCATGTAACCGACTAGAGATGCCCCACTTGAGGGTTTAGACTAGAACACTACAAATAGCACCCTTCTCTCCAAGAGGGAGGGGATAATTCTTCCTATTATTCCGGCCACCGGAACCTCATCCCAAATAATCTTCGCGCTCAGCCCAAGCGAAAATAAGGCTATATGAACGACACCACCCAGGGCTCAACAAGCCTTATCTACGGTTTGCATTAGAATCTACATGGCTTATTTCTTGATTTGAATTATCAATTTGTTCATAAATTGTCTAACTTGGGTGTCGAGTAGACTCTTATAAGACACCCCTTCATTTAGCTTTGTTCTATAGGGAATCCAAAGCATTCGACAAAGCACTATTCATAGATTGCCGGTGCCCCAAACACTACGATTTTGACCGAATTTTGATCGTAGAATTTTCTAGTTCTACAGGTATCAATAGATTAACCATTTATACAAGCCGGCCAACATAAAATCAGATTAATTTTTTTTGGTAAAATTCAGTGAATTTTAAATTGACAAACATGTTAATCTGTGGCCACAAGAACCGAATAAGCTGCTGCTTTACTATAGTAATTGAATTTAAATATAGTCACATTAGATTCAACAAAATAAAAGAAGAAATGCATAATGTAATTAAATATAAATTTGTTGTATAATATTTTAGCATAATATAGTACAAAGAGCATGGCATGACTCCATTAAGCTTGCAATTGCTCTCTCTTAACAAAAGCACTACTTAAAAAGAAGTGCATCCATAAATTATAACTACATTTAATTTATCTATTTGGCCACCAAATCCCCTCTCTCTAATCTAAAAAAAAAAAAAAAAAAATTAAGAAGAAAAATATATTTTGCACATAACGAGACTAATATATCAAAATCAAAGCTAATTCGGACACCAATAAAACCCTAAAAAGAAGTTTTTAATATATATATTGAAAGTATCTTAAACCCAAAAATCCTGTTTTAATTTAGGGCAACTTTTCTCCTTTTCAGGATTCTTCAACGAAGAAGATGAAGATTGATATTGAGGTGAGTGACGGGGGAATTCTGATAGCATTTGAACTACTTCCCTCATTGTTGGTCTCTCGATACTATTGTCTTGGACGCAAAGCATTGCAATGAAGAATACGTGCATCGCTTCCTCTTTTGGAATAACTGTTAATCTCGGATCAAGAATGCATGTAATGTCTTCTTTGCGACAATTTGTTGTCCTTTTGCTCCATTGAACAATATCAACTCCTTCTCCAAAACCACCCACGGGACGACGTCCAGTGAGGAGTTCTAGAAGGACAACACCAAAGCTGTACACATCGCTCTTCTCGTCCACCCTCAATGTATATGCATACTCTACAATGAGAAAATTTAGGAACACTTTAGTAAAAACAAAAAACAAAACAACAAAATCCTATAAATACAATTCAAATCAGTATTTAGGAACACTTTTAATAAAAACAAAAAACAAAACAACAAAATCCTATAAATACCATTCAAATCAGTCTGGTATTGAAATCAAATTATTAAATCAAAACATCAAACATAAGAATTCAATTATCACAAGATTAAAATGAGGTACAATGATGTGGTGTAGTTAGAGCCATAATAATCAATTCACAAGTTTCTCTTTAAAAAAAAAAAAAAAAAAACCAATTCACAAGTTGGGCCTTGGTCCAACTTGAGTATATATATATATATATATTTTAGTATATCGTAAGATTTCATGGGCATTTTGTATTTTTGAAGTATTACATGAATTTAGGTTTTTTTTTTAAGAGGGGAAAACTCGAACCCACAACTTCATAGTATAAGTGTTAAAGATATACACCACATGACCAATCTCATCTTGTTAATTTGATGGATGTTTTAGAAAATTTTAATAGTGTATACACAATTAAGATTGTATTCATACAAATGTTACTGGATAGTTTTTTATTATTTTTTTATTATTTAATAAATTGGATAGTTAATATCTATTAGATTAAACTCTAAAATACAATTATTTACAATCCTATTATATACTTCTTGATAGATTATAAAACGATGAAATCAGCTACTCACTTCACTTGTGATCACCATGTTTTCGTATCAAATACTTTAATAAATGTCTAAACTTATAAAAAAAAATATATAAAAAATTCCATGGCTAAAAAAAATAAAAAATAAAAATGAGTCAAAACACAAAAAGAGAAGTCAAATTACTTGATAAAAAGCATTTAAAAGACTTTACACGTAATTTTGGTTTGTTCTTTATTAACGATAACAGCAATAAAAACACGAAGAATTTTTGTCTTTTGCATGCTAGATGTCGGTCACCTTTCACGAAACTCAAAGTCCTGTGTTACGTTAGACACAGGTGTAAATGCTGACAGTCTCTTATTTGACACATTTTGACCTCTCAGATTTCTGACCACTCTATGGACCCCACCTGAACGATCTTAGATTTCAATTTCCAAATCAAAACCAATTAAAATCTGTTTGTGGGTGTGATTATCTATAAAATTCTACTTGCACGAATCACGGATTGTTTTTGAGCTGTCACTTTAGCAGTATGAGAGGGAGGGACAGTTATCATGTACAATGCGTACCATGATCTTTCCGGGTTACAAACCTAGGGATTAACTGACGCTAGGAATCAGCGGTCAAGAATCACTATAAACAAATCTACTCATGCAGAAATAAAATAAATAGCTTCTCATGTTTTTTTTTTTCCTAAGAAATTCTAACACCAATTGTCATTGCATCATTAGACAGGAGGGGTTCTTGGGTGCAGCCGATGCACCATGTATCTCCCACCCTGATGCTGCTATGTCAGCAACAACATCAGGGTGGGAGATGCATATGGATGTAGTTTTATTTGATATTTTAAAAATTAATATTATTAAAAGTATTTTTGATGTTAGAAAACTATTATCATATAATCAATTAATCAAAGTACTAACAAAAAAAAAAAAAGTACCATTATGTATTTTATATTATATATTGAAAAATATTCTCTAATTCTTTTAAGAAAAAAAATATTTATTTAAATCAAACAGTACAAAATGTATAAAAATAACATTATTTTTAATTATTTAAATATTCAAGTATTTTATAGGAGATATTATGGTGTTAACAAAAAATACTGAAATAAAAAACATATTTTTAATTTGTTGAAAGACCAGTGGATGACCTGGATTACATGAAAATTATTTCCAGCTGGTACTCATGATGATACCCCAAAAAGGGGTGGTGTAAATATAAATAATTGAAAAAAATATGATGAGATTTATCTATTAAAATATGCTAAATATAATTAAAGATTATTATAGTTAATTATAGCTTAATTTTTTAAAACTAAATTAAGCTTTTTTCTTATACTGTATATGCAACTATAAAAAGTACTGGTAGGGAAAAGTCAAGTCCTAAAATAATTACAACCACTAGATCCACTGTGTTAGTCAATGAACGGCTATGATCATTTGATATGCTTAATTTAAGTGTCAAATTCCATCAGTTCAGTCTTAGATCACTGACCTTCGAAGGACAATCCAACGGCAGAGAACACACTAACATGGTCCACAATCTTTGACAGTTTGATACACCCAAATTAACTAACTTAACTAACAAAGTAACTACCAATCAATCTCCACACTCCACAGTACAATTTACACTAAAATAGAAAAAAATAAAAAAAATAAAAAAAATCAAGCATAAATATAATAACAGAAAAAACATGTTAAATTTTCATTTTCGGTTTAATTCAGGCAAGCCAATTCGAATAAATTTTGTTAAATTTTATCAAACACTCTGTTTTCTAACGAAAATTAGAGAAAGTAAAGCATAGTATTAGTAGAGAAAAAAATTAAATGTACATACCTGGTGCAATGTAGCCATAAGAGCCGGCAATTGCGGACATACATTCCGATGCACCGCCGTCAAACAAGAATTTGGCGAGACCGAAGTCAGCGACGTGCGCTTCGAAGGCGGAATTGAGGAGGATATTGTTAGATTTGACGTCACGATGAATGATCAATGGGGAGCAGTCATGGTGGAGGTAGCAGAGGCCTTTGGCTGCTTCAATAGCGATTTTGTACCTCAAATTCCACCCCAAGAATGCGCCTTTTTTGCCGTGCAATGCCTCCCCTAGGCTTCCATTTCTCATGTACTCATACACCAACAGATTGGTCTCCTTGTTCGAGCAAAACGCCACGAGTCTCACTATGTTTCTGTGCCTAATGTTGCCTAGTGTCTGGATTTCTGCTCTGAAGCCATGATCATGGCTGTGTGTGCCGAAACCCAGAAGTTTCTTGACAGCAATTTCAACCCCATTTGGCATTTTTCCATGATAAACAATTCCAGCTCCTCCTCTTCCAATCACATTACCATCTTTCACACATTCAACAATGTTACTCACTGTGAATTCAATCTTTTGGAAAGTTGTCATCTTCCACGAATCAGAACCATTTTTCTTGAACGATTTGGCCTTGATTATGGCGGCAGTGGCGAAGATCAGAGAGCATATCAGCAGGCCTAGCGCGAAGATCAGCTTGAAGTCCCTGGGGGCTTTTCCGGGTGTTGGAGTTATTGCAGTGAAGTTGCAGGGGTTATTGAAGAGAGAACCGCAAAGTTGAGGGTTACCCGCAAAAGATGAGGCGTTGAAGACCGTGAATTGGCCCGTTTCCGGCAACTTACCGGATAAATCATTGAAGGAGAAGTCAGCAATGGTGAGACTCTTCATGGATCCCATTGATCTCGGTATGGTTTGGGTTAAGTGGTTTCTTGATAAGTTCAAGTAATTGAGGATGTGGACATTGGATATCTCAGGTGGTATTGAGCCAGAGAGGTTGTTCTGGCTCATGTCAAGGTATGCGAGATGGTAACAGTTTCCGATCTCCGGTGGGATTTCACCGGAAAGCAAATTTCTACTGAGATCAAGCTTTAGTACTTGGCTGAGGTTCCCTATAGAAGGAGGGATTGGACCTGAGAATTGGTTTCCACTAAGAAGAAGAATTTGGAGGGAAGAGAAATTTGAAAGGGACAATGGCAAGGGACCAGACAGGAGATTGTTCGACAGATTGAGCTGTCCTAATTTACCAGGATTCGATGAGCTATTACCGTTTTCGGACAACGATCCGGAAAGGTAATTGTCTTGAAACTCTGCTAAATTTAGCTGAGGCAAGTAAATGAAGCCATTTGGTATGCTACCATTCAAGTAATTCTGCCCCAGCCTCACTCTGGTGAGGCTATAACATGTCCCCAAGCCTTCCGGTATGGGCCCGAAAAGGAAATTGTTGAGGAGAATCAGTGTCCTCAGCTGATTTGATGAGCACAACTCTGGAGGGATTCTACCAGTGAGCTTGTTGGAGGACAAATCAAGCATTTGAAGCTTCCCGTTCCGTCCCAAGTTTTGGGGTATGACACCAGTGAAGTTGTTCTTCCAGAGGCCTAATGTTTCCAAAGTAGGCAAGTCTGCTACATAGTCAGGGATTGAACCATGTAGTCTGTTCATGAAGAGATTGAAAAGCAAAAGCTGGTTGAGATTGATGAAAGAATTCGGGATTTCTCCGGTGAGAGCATTGTTGGAGAGATCAAGATTGACCAAGCTTGTCAAGTTGCCTAGCTGCTTGGGAATGGAACCGGAAAGGAGATTGATGTGCAGGTAAAGAGTGTGAAGTTGTTGGAGGTTGCCAAGCTCATGAGGGATTGGACCATCCAATTCACAACTTGAGAGATCCATGAGAAGCAAATTCACCAAATTGCCAAACTGTTTTGGAATACCACCCTCAAAAACATTGTAATAGCCCAAGTAAAGCTCTCTCAAGTTGGTGAGATTGCCCAACTCACCAGGGATTTTTCCATGCAAGTCATTTCCAGCAAGTTGAAGATACTCCAACCCCACTAACTGTCCATAACTTGGAGGGATTTTGCCATTGAAATAGTTTCCACCAAGATCCAAGTGCCTCAGCTTCTTCAGGCTCACAATCCCAACTGGAAGCTCAGCAGTGAAGTTGTTGTCATAAGCATCAAACACTTCCAAGCTTGGTAGACCTGAGTAGTCCCAATCCAAGCCACCACTGAACTGGTTGTTTGAGATGTTAAGTGACTCAAGACCACTCAAATTCACAATCTCAATGCTGCCTGTGAAGTTGTTCCCTGCAAGAGATAGATTTGTGAGCATATCAAGCCTTGAAATTTGAGGTGATGAGACTGAGCCATAGAGATTCAAATCTGTCAAGTCCAATGAAACGACACGGTCGCTGGAGCAGATGATTCCAGCCCAGGAACAAACTGAGCTAGGACTTGAAGAAGAATTCCAGGAGGTCAAGGCTGGTTTAGGGGACTCAAATCCTTGTTTTAGTGCAATCAAAGCATGAAAATCAGTGAACAAAGAAGTAGCAGTAGTAGTAGTAGTAGTTAGGAGAGTAAAGAGTGTCAAAACAATGAAAAAGACCATGTTTTTTTGATTTGGGAAAACAAAAAATAAAATTGTTTTCAAATGGTTTGAGTTTGGAAGGACTTGAAGGAAATACAAAGGGATTTAAGCAGTTGAGTGAGTAAAGATTTTCTGGGAAAGCAAGGAAAAGTGAAGAGAATCTGATGAGAAACTTCAAACATCTTCATAAGAAAAGATAAATTTAAAAATTTAAAAAAAAAAAAAAAAAAAAAGAGTCTTCAAATACAAGGAGCTTAGCCTCTCCTTTAATTTTCTAACTCTCTTTGCTTTTCTACTCTTTTATGATCTCTTTCTCTTTTGAGAAAGAGAAAATCAGGTTGAAATGCTGCTAGAAATGGCCATGGATGTATAATGGTTTAATTGGAAAAATATAAATAATGTAAAAGCAGTTGGATAACAGAAATTTAAAGTGAAGATTAGAGGAAGCAAAAGTAAAGTTGTTGATTCTCTCCCTCTCTCTTTTCTTTATTCATATGACAAAAATGCCCTTTAGCTTTAATCAAAGGGGAGGAGGAAGCTCTTTATTGCTTTGAATGAGAGATTGATGGAATTGCACTTTCAATCATTTAAAATGGCTGAATTGTCCTGTTGCTTTTGATCAATGACAACTATTACTATGTATCCTCATGATTTTTCCATTATGTGCCTTCAGTTATATATATATATACACATAAAAGCGGAGAAAGTTATTGAGTTTCATTGTCTAATTCAATTAATAGAGAATTCAATAACAATAGAGGATTTGAGATGGTATTGCACCTCCTTTCCACATTTGTTGGTCTGAGGTTCAAGTCTCATGCACTATGCGTATTTTACAAGCATGTGTGGGGAGTTTTCTCCCGATTGGTGGGAGTAGTTATCCAGACCGCACATGTATTGTTTTGTCAGGTTCCGAGAGTCTTATTGTAATAGTCGTAAATGTAATACTTCAAAAAGAAAAAAAAAAAATAGAGGATTTGAAATGACAACTTCTCAAATAAAATTGGCTTTTATATCATTCTTTATAAATGCATTCCTTGAAACTTAATTTTACGGGCAAGGATCCGATAAGTGATATCAAAACTTTGAAGTTTGGTATTTTATATATGGGACCATCTCTCTCTCTATATATATATATATACGGTGGTGTTCACATGAGTGCATTGAATGTGAGTCGTTGGATTCAATTAATTTGATTTAGTCTAAGTTAAAGTAGTTGAATCTAACGATTCACATTCAATACATTCATATAAAATCCATGAGTGCGCACTCATGGTTCACACTGAATATATATATGTATTCACAATTACAAGAGTAATTAAAATGGTTGGAGAGAAAATTAAAGTAGGTACTAGGCAGGGAGTGCAAGATAAGTATCAAAATATGATGCAATAGGATTTGAACAGATGAAACTCCATTAAACTAGCTACAAATTTTTTAATTTAATAAAGGGTGTTTTAGGTGGGGTAAAATGCATAATATAAGACCTTGATGATGCATAGAGGCCCCATTAATTAAAAGAATTCAAGTAACTAGCTAGTCTTGATTATTAGAATCACAATCACTGTCATCACACAGTCAGAATCATTCATATAGGTTGGACCAAAAATAGAGATTTTATTTTATTAAATATATAACTAGATCAATCGGATCAGGAGGTGGAGATTGAGTATTTTCATGCAAAGAATTCTTCTAAAAAAAATGGGTTTTTTTTTTTTTTTTTTTGTTATTACCTAGATGAGTTATTTTAACAATAAATATAAGTTGGGAACATGTGCCTGCAAGAACAGAGATGGTGTAAGAACTGAGAAGTGATTATTAATATATGATTACAATGTTTGGTTTGAATGATCAATATATAATTATGTTGCATGGGAAGAAGGAGAAGAAGCATTTTTTTTGATCAACTTTATTCCTTCGATCTCCTTCCTTGCCCTACAGGAATGGGACCAGAACAGACCAATTTCTCTTTCTCTCTCTCGATCTCTCCATTTATATGTTAAATGTGCATTTTGAAAATTGAGAGAGAGAGCTTTATTAGAAGATGGAATAGTCTTAAAGAGATGGCTGAAAAGTAAAAGCAAGAGAGAGAGAGATCATCTGCATAAATTTATACATTAATTTTTGCTTTTTCATCTTCCACTTGTAAAAACAAATCCATGTCCCCTCTTCTGCACATGGAAAAGAGTGCTCTTGTATTAACTTCTTCAACTCAATCTCTAAAGAAAAATCCATGGCCCCTCATACATGGGAAAGAGTGCTCTTGTATTCTATGAACATTAAAAAAAAAAAAAAAAAACTCTCTCATGTGGGTTTTGTCATAAAAATTGTGGGTGGCATGCAAGAAGGAGGAAAGTTGTACATGCCATAAACTTATCATCTTATATGTATATAAACGGTGAGAAATGTTTGTCATTAAAATTTTTGATTATAAGAGAAAGAGGGGGTGCCCTTGTCTCTATCTGTGTTGTTGATGGGGAGGTGTCGACCCTTTTTGAAGTGTCGCCATTGTCTTATGGTTTGCCTAAAACCCACAAATGTGGTCACTCAAATGTCTAGTATTGTAATGACATGTTTTGATAGAGTCTTATGTTGTAGGTAAAGTCCAATAGTGAACTTCACTTTTGTCCACAATATATCATTCATGCCCTAAATATTATCAAAAGTCACAACACGCACCACTCAACCTCAACTTTATAAACATTTGCTTTTTTTTTGTAATAAAATAATTAATGTTAAATTCAATAAAAAGAAAAAGAAAAAATGAAAAAAAAAAGTAAAGTGGTTGGTGATCCTAAGACTGGCAACAACGAAAAGAAAATTAAGACCTCTTATATTGTGATATATAAAATTAAATCAATATGGCATATATTATTCCCCACAACATTAAATGAAAATTTTAATAAAATTATTAATTAGTTTCATCATTTCTCTTTTAAGATTGTAACATATAATTGACTTAATTGTAGAAAACTGTCCTAAAAAAAGAAGTCAATCAGAATTATTTAATACTATATACAATAAGGGGAAAAATATATCAAAAATTATGAACAACAAAAAAAAATAATAATTGTGGAAGATAATGTAGAAACAAAAATAGAACAATAGTAGACTTTCTATCAAACTTTAATTTAAAAAGAAAACAAAAATTACAAAACGAAAGCAGAGAACCAGATTCTCTCTATCTTTGTAATACATTTTAATTTAAAAGCTGTTTGGGATTTCACTTCTTGGTATGAATTAAAGAGCTCAAAGAATATAAGCATCTCTCCCAGCTATTGAAAAAAATTTCTCAAACACTTTTCAAACTTTCTTCTTTTATTTTGATTCTCATCAATTAATATTTTGTTGACAAATACAATGCCACTTTAACCTAAATCTTTAAACAATTTTCTCTACTTATTTTTTATTGTTGAAGTACTACTTGATTCCATAAAGAAACTATCCCTCCTCCCGTTGAGGTTTGACAAAGAAAAAAAAATCCATAAAAATAATGAGCTTGGATTGTAAATTTGTAATTTGTTAGTTCTGAAAATAAATTTTCATTATTAAGTTTTATAAACTATGAAAATAAAGTTTCATTTTAATCCACTACAAAAAAAAGCCCTATCAGTGACGAACTATTTCCGACGGCACTAATTGCTGTCGGTAATAGTACCTTTTCCGACGGCCATATCAGTGCCGTCGGAAATGAGTAAAAATCTAATACGACATTTCCGATGGCCAAATGACCGTCGGAAATAGTCTTTGTGCCGTCGGAAATAGTCTTGTTCCATTTGGAAATGAGGAAAAAGTAATCCAACATTTCCGACGGCCTATTTGCCGTCGGAAATAGTCACATTTCCGACGGTAAATGGTCTTTTCCGACGGCATTTAGCCGTCGGAAAAGATTAATTTTTTTTTTTTTTTTTGGAAAAGATTAAATTTTTTTTTAAGTGTCAAAAACATATTTTTATATAAAGTTTCTTCAAATAATTTGTATAAATAAAAATTTCATGATTTATTTTTTCTTGAAAAATAAAAAGTTAGATAAAATAATTATATAAACTCTATTTCGTAGTAAGTATTTAATACACCTAATTTTCCTTAAATTGCTATCTGGACAATGACATATATGTGCAAAAATCAGGAGTGAACACTTTGATGCAACAGAAATACACAAAACATTTGTCAGGGTTATGATGCAGGGATTGGTGAGATATTGACATCATTCTTTAGGAACTCCCTCTTATTATAAGCAATTTTATCTTGAAAAATTACCCGATGGCAAAATATCGCCAGTCAATTGTCTAGAAAGTCACGTAGGGATGTCAAGGAACATTACGACGCCCTCGTACATGACATCTACAAGATTGATTTGGGTTGTGTCAAGTTGTCGAGTTATGCTGATGACTTGTGGGACTTTGTGTGCCGTCGGAAATAAAAATAAATAAATAAATAACAGTACTGCATTTCCGACTACTTTTGGGCCTTAAAAAATAGTCAAATAAGCCGTCAATATTACTCACTTTTCTAACAACACAAAAAGTATCATCGGAAATGCTAAAATTTAATTCGAATTACTTTATGGAAACATCTTACTAAATTAACTAAATATAAAATATAGTAAAATTATTAGTAATCACAAGAACATTTAGTTATTTTTAGTTATGTTTAGTGACACTATATCAGATTTTTTAAAACAAACTCTAATAATTTCAATAAAATATTATTTTAAAAAACAATTTCTCAATAGTTATATTTAAATAGTATAAAAAAAAATATTTAATTAGATATTTTACAAAAATATCAATAGCTTATATATCAATAGTATGCAAAACATATCAGATATAAAGTTATAGCAAAATGGTAAGGGTAACCCTTTCAAGTCAAGGGTTCGAACCCCATGAATTTCAGGGATTTAACGTTGCTGGTGATGTGGTGCGTGTCGGGTGAGGTGGCGCCTGTCAAGTAGAGTAGCACTATTTTTTTTATTTTTTTTATTTTTTATAATTCGACTATTTCCGACGGCAATAAGCCGTCGGAAATAGTGGTAAAGCCGTCGGAAAATGCAAGTAATTTTGACCACCCTTAATTACTATTACCGACGGCATTTTTATCTTTTCCGACGGCCATAGCCGTCGGAAATGGTAGTATTTGTGACGGCTCGTCGGTAAATGGTTTTTTCCGACAAGCGTATTTGTGACGGCCTCCGACGGCCTTTTCCCGTCTAAAAAGTGTATTTCCGACGGGAAATGATCTTTTCCGACGGCATTTAGCCGTCGGAAAAGACCATTTTTTTTGTAGTGATCCATGAAAATAAACTATTTCTGTTTTATTATTAAGTTTTATATAAAATTAAATTTTACAAGTTTCATGTATTATTACTTTACAATTTTAATTTTTCAAATGTATTACTATTATTGGTCTCGGTTTAAAAAATACTCCGAAGAAAAAAATAGGCAAAGAGCCGGAGATTTCTAATAATTTTTATGAAGCTTAATTTAGGAGAGCTGGAGAGTTCTTGTACAATTTTGTAGTCATGAAGTTTTACAACAATATTTTTCAAAATATATTGTATCAGTAAAAGTTTCAAGAAAATCTTGGAATCTACAACGCATAATACTTCTCTAATCAGGACTGTCCTAACTTTATAATTTCAGGACGTCCAACCACAGTCACAAATTCATATTAAGCCTATAGCCACACATTAACAAATACTCACACCTGATGTAAATGTGTGGTTATGGGTGATTGTCCTTAATTTATAATTTCAAGATGTCCTTACTAGAGAACCACCCCTACAAGGCATATCTATATTTTAATAATACATTTTAAAGCAAATTCATGCAGTACATATTTTTACACTACTAGGGTAATATTATATTATACAGTTTTTGTATAGTTAGTTACATAGATGGTTAAAACTATTTGATCTGGATAGACGACTAATAATACATTAATCTTGGTGTCGGTTTCAAAAAAAACAATAAGGATAACAGGCTCGTGATGCATTCGAAACCTGTATTAAACTACAGAATTTGTTATCATTGTTAAAAATGAAGTATTTGGTAGCAAATATAAGTAGTGTTGTAAAAATCAAATCAATGATTGAATTTGTATTGTAATTTGTATGAAGTGGTGCTGTCAACCTGAAAGACATACAGAAAGGAAAGATTTACGTAGATAGCGTTTTTCAGATTCAGGCCAGGGTACTCTTTTCAGTACTATTCAAACACTCCAAGCCAAATAATTCCCAATTTCCATATGCACCATAAGTCTCACGTCATAAACATGTGCCACTTGTAACTCATGGTCCAATCACTGTACTGTAAAATGCCAACATGTCAACATAATTACCATATTTTAATTCACATTTTTTTTAAATATTATATTAAATTCAAACGTGTCAAGGATCTATTAAGATCTATACTGAAATCAAAACACACTCAATTTATTTAAGAATAGAAAATATATATATATATATATATAGATTATTAAAAATGTATATGATAATTTTAAGGGTGAAATCCATTTTAGTCCCTTTAGTTTGACTTATTACACAAACTGGTCTCCCGATTTTCAGTTTTATCTTGACAGGTCCCGCTAGTTTTCAAAAATCCGTATTTCAGTACCTGCCGTCCAATTCCGTTAGGGTTCCGTCAGATCATCAAGGGTATAACGGTAAAAGCAGAGTTAAAATTAATAGTTTCAATTAAAAACAATTAAAAACAATTAAAATTTTGAATTAAAAAATAAACATTAAAAAAAAAATCCCATCATCTTCTTCTCCAAAAACAAATATTATTCTATACAAATCTTTTCTCCAAAAATTGAAAAATATCATCTTCCAACCATCAGAACCGGTGAACTTGGTCCAGCAGAGAGTGTTGTCTCAGTCACGTCGACGCCGTTGCTACTCTTCTTCAGTTCACGGTCCGCTCCACGGCCCACGATGCTTCTCCGGTCACCTGAAGCCTCACCGCATCACACCACCAACATCATCAATTGCAGATCTGGGTTCACCAGTGCCAAACCAGTACAGATCTGGGTTCACCAGTGCCACCACCACACCGCTAAACCATCACTGTCAACTCCAAACAACCACCACCACCACCATTTCCAACTTCAAACACCCACCACCACTGTTGTCAACTCCAAACCACCGCCACTGCCATCGTCAACTCCAAACACCACCGCAAACCCCGCAATCGAACCGCATAACCACCACCAAATCCAATTGAATCTCCAAACTACCACCACCGTTGTCAACTCCAAACCACCACCACTGCCATCGTTAACACCAAACACCACCGTAAACCCCGCAATCGAACTACATAACCACCACCAAATCAAATTGAATTAAAACCCTAGCCACCTCGAAGCCGAGAAAGAAGAAGAAGAAGAGACAGAGATCTGGTCGTCGTCGTCGCGCTTCTAGTCATCGCCGCCATCTTCGTCGCTACTTCCGGTCGTTGTCGTCGTCGCTTTTGGTCATCGCCGCCGACGTCGTTTGGTTATGATAAACGTGAGAGAGAGAGAGAGAGGTTTGATGTTTGATGTTGGAGTGAGAGAGATAGATATTTTTTTTATTATGGTTTGGTGATGATGAACGTGAGAGAGAGAGAGGGGAATTTAATTAGTTTTTTTTTATATATTTTAATTTTAAATTTCATTTTTTTTTATTTTTTTATTTTTTATTTAATTAAATATAAAATTACCATACTGCCCTTCATCACCCATCAGAAACCTTCATTAAGGGTATTTTGATCATTGTACCCTTTGACAATGACAGTCTGTTTGTTTTAACCGAATTTTTAACAGAAGGACTTAACGGGATAATACTGAAAATTGGGGGACCAATTTGTGTAATAGGTCAAACTAGAGGGACTAAAATGGATTTCACCCTAATTTTAAGGATGAATGAGATCTTGGGTTGCAAGATCTCCAGCTGCTCCAAATAAGACAATGATGTGTTGCAAAGTCACCCTACCTCTACAGCCTTTCACCTTTTGCTTATTAGGGCAAGTGAGAGTCTCGCCCTACCATTTTTCACCCGCATACTATTGTATCTTGATGTGCATGTGCATTATATAGAGGTCGAATGACCTACTACCCATACTTTCTACGAGATCATGTGCTTCTATCAGGTATAATCTATCGTGGTGGAGCTTATCGCCTCGTGGTGACCCCCGAGGACGAGTGGCTGGCGGGCATATAGACGTCTGGTCCCATCAAGTGCGATCCTTTGAGAAGTAAGGGCGAGCTCATCTAGGGGGTTCTTTCCATGTCGACCTCCTAGATGAACGGCTGGTTTTTTTATGAGAGGTGACTAGGGAAATATTATGTCCACGGATCACAGATCTATGCTAAATTCTACTCGTGTGCTCTGATATTTCTCTCGTACTCGCCCTCTCGGCAACGTTACTCGCCGTCTGACTTCAAAGGAGGAATAACGCATTTCCAATGTCTTGGCTTCTTTCTGGTGGAAGAGGAGTTATCTGAACCTGTTCGTTGAATAGAGGATGATTGACCTAGATGTTTTCCCCAAACATTCTGATGGCAAAAAAATTGTTGTAAGTCTTTTCTTTATTCATTTGCCTTTATTTTTCATGTATGGTCGAACTTCTAACTCTTTGCATTGTTGATTTTTCCCAGTGTGAGAAGTTGATCCTGTATGTGGCTTGCGAACCAATCTAACTGGGCCTCTAACTGGGTAAACTCAAAGTATCCTTCTTGAAAATTCATCTCTTCCTTCTCCCTCTCAGTCACCTGGTCACTGTGGATGAAAGGCAACTTTCACAGGTCTTTCCTTTAATCGGTCCGTCGAGAAGGGGAAAGGTGTTGCTGTCAGCCATCTCGCCTCGTGGTCGAAAGAAAGTGTTCACCAGAGGTCGCTCCGTGGGAACGCATCAGGCGAGGCACTTGTCAAACTTCCTCGGATGAGGAGAGTGAGGTTCCTTTGGTGATGAGCAATAGGTCCAGAGCTGACGAGGTGGATGCTGCTCCTCTCTAGGGAGTTCAGGGGGTAAAGACCCCTATCACTCCGATTGCTGGGGAAAAGGTACCTATTATCATCCCCAAGAAAGATCATAGGGCCACACATTTCTTGAGTTGTGCTTGTGTCGCTAGATTCTGCTCCTACTCATGGTGCCTCAAGCCATACATTGCATTCTATTGAATAGGCGTTCCTCTCCATGACCAATGGGTCAACCTTCTTTGAAGCTTCTTCCCGATTTCAAAATCTTATCGATGGCCTCTTAGACAATAGATTGAAGGCTTACTTCAATTTTGCCTACTCTATAAGTTTGTGCCCTTGACACTTCTTTCCTTTCTTTCACTCTTTATGTGTGTGTGATCTTCTTCGTTTGCTCAAGTGTTCTTCGAACTGAAATCAATTGAAGACAAAAAGATCAACCTAGTAGCTCAGCTCGAAGAGTCTCAAGGAAGAGTTATTTGCCTAGAGGGAGGCCAAGTTATGTTGGAAGAGCAGCTTGTTACCGTTACTGCTGCCTTGGTTGCCGCTGAGTAGGAGGCTGCTTCTAAGGACTAGGTCGTCTGCGAGCTCATAGAGGAGCTAGAGGTCAACGACAAAGCATTTGCCTATGCCATGGCTGAATTAGAACTCTGCGTCGTGGACATGTTCAAGAGGTTGTCTACTTATAATGCTGCCATGTATTGTTAGCATCAGAGTAGAATGAAAGCGGCCCAAAAGTTTTACTCGAGGAAAAACCAAGCGTCCCAGGAGGTGGTGCCTTACTTTGAAGGGATAATCAAAGACATTGCAACAAAAACCCTTGCCTCCTCGAAGAAGAGTCACAAATAGTGGCAAGCTCACTGCATGCCACTTGGGAAGAATCCCCTTCCAATGCACTTTGAAATGCCAAATTCTTCAGGCGTTTTGAAGGAGTATTCCCATATGGACCAGCAGTTTGCATTTCTACAAGGATTGTGTAATGTAGGTCCAGTTTGCGACAGCCATTACGATTCTTTGAGGGCGAGGAAGTTTTGGAGTGGAAGGGTGATGAGCTTCCTCCTAGTGGACCAGGCGAAGGGTCTTCACGTTAAGGAAACGTGTTTTGATTGTACCTTCTCTTTGTAAGGTTCCCATTTGTTGATTGGCTCATTTCGTGGACAAACCACATGTTGGAGGTTCTTTGTAAGGGTAGCCTAGGTATCAGTGTTATTGCTCAAGCCCTTTGAAGACCTTCTCTTGATAAGCAGCGAAGGTAAATTTCTATGTGCTTACTTTTCTTTAAAGAGATTAGTTGCACACACACACTTAACATTCATTGCATATGTGTGCATTCTCTTCACTTGTCACATTTCGCACTTGCACTTATTTGTTATATTTTGTTGTGTGTAATGTGTCTTGTTGTCTTGTAATTCGTTTCCCGATAGTTTTCGGAAACGTCCGCGCATGCACTAGGATGTGCTTGGTTTAGCGCGAGGACCGTCTACGGAGAATGCCCTTGGCTTCTCCTTGGTTTTCACCTTTGTTAGTGATCAGCGGTTATGATCGGCGGCCTGTCCACCGAATGAAACCGCCGTTTTCTTCCAGTAGTGTATGAAGTAATTCTACGGTTATGATCGGTGGTCACGACCGCCGTTCAATACCTGATTGATTTTATCTCTCGGCCTAATTCGGCGGTTGAATCAGCGGTTACGAATGAAACTGCCGTTTCATATCTGATTGATTTTTTAATCTCAGGTTTGATTCGGCGGTTAGATCGACGGTCACGAAACCGCCGAATGAAACCGCCGTTGGTTCTCTATTCCTCTCGGGCCAATTCGACGGTTATGATCGGCAGCCTAGCCGCCGATTGGT
This sequence comes from Acer yangbiense, assembly GCA_008009225.1. NCBI lineage: Eukaryota > Viridiplantae > Streptophyta > Magnoliopsida > Sapindales > Sapindaceae > Acer > Acer yangbiense. The sequence continues at coordinate 7,213,246 of CM017769.1, forward strand.
GCGTTTTAGGGGCAAACTTATCTTTTCACATGCTCTGTTTTTCATGCCTATAAATGCATCACTTTCTCTTGTTCTGAATGTGACTCTTTAATCATCAAGAACCCTACTTTCAAAAGAGAGATTTTTAAGAGAGAAAGCAATCAAGTTTGCTCATTAAACACTCAAACCAAAATCCATTTGCATCAAAGTTCATCTAGCATTCTCTAGCATATCTAGGATGCTTGCTTGCATGGGTCTTTCATCATCACACTTGCTTTGGTAAGTTTTTCACTATTATCATACATAATTAGTGTTTAATTTATTATGGCATCTCTTTTATTACTTGATTGATCTTAGATTATATTCTTATATTCAAGATAGAGATTGTCGTGTTGATTTGATTGAGTGCTGTTTTTATGATAGATATCTAGGTTTCTATAATCTATGATTATCTAAGTTAATTGACATGTCATTTAGCTTTAATATCTAGGATTGTTTTTAATTGCAAATTCATCATCTTAGATAAGCATATAGGGTTTCCCTTGCTCTATGTTGCATTTGAATATTCATATATTCATTTAGGGTGTTAATCTCTTTTTAGAGAATTAAGTCTTGTGTTGTGACCGGGATTAGGTTGCTTAACTCGCAAGCAATATGACTAGGTTCACTCATACCGGGATTAGGTAGGTGTGTGATTACTTCCGGGATTAGGTTGTAATCGTTTTACACATTTAGTGGATTCGAGGTTCGAGTGTGGCTTACTTACTAGCCCGTGGTTTTTACCGTAAGGGTTTCCACGTAAAAATCAAGTGTTATTTAATTTCTACATTTTATACTTGATTTATTGCTTTATCTATTTATGGGTAATTTCGTAATTTTGACTAATCACGAAAAAATTGGGTAATAAGCTTAAAATCTATTCACCCCCCCTCTAGATAGTTTTATACACACCGTGCTATAATTTGTTTCACTCTTCATTTGTAATATTCCTTCTTGAATAAAATATTTTTTTTTCATGCCTTGACCTTTGTTATTACTTTATTGTTGGACTTATGCGTAAGCTTATTTGTAATACTCAATTCACAGTTCAGTTTAGGCATAGTAAGAACTTCCATGCTACTAGTGAGCTTATGTGAGCCGTTTGGGGTGTTGCCCAATCTTGAGTATAGTAAGTTTAGGCATGCTATTCTGGGTGCTACCTAATGTTTAACACTTTGCTGAACTGGAGCGTGTTATCATGGGTGTTGCCTAATCTTTAACACTTTGCCCTAGGGCGAATTCTAGTCATTTTTATGCGCTAGGGCAGATCTTAGTCTTTTTTATGCGCTAGGGCATATCCTAGTCTTTTGTATTATTCTATCGTTTAAATGAAATTGATCGAACTTTATCACTGTGAGGTGGCCGGATCACTGACTAAGTCGACTAAGTCAGGTCGGCAACGCTTTATCATGGATACTGCCTAATCTTTAATGCTACTTGTCCATGTTATCCTGGGTGCTGCCCAGTTTATAACATATGAGGTGGCCGGACGAGGTCGATATCGCTTTATCCCAGGGTAAGTCCTAGCGTTTAACAATACATGTCCATGTTATCCTGAGTGTTGCCTAGTCTTTAACATACAGGGTGGCCGAACAAGGCCGACAACACATTATCCCCAGGTAAGTCCCAGAGTTTAACGCTACTCGTTTGTGTTATCCTGGGTGTTGCCTAGCCTTTAACGTACAAGGTGTTGCAGTCACTTGGAGTTGGTACGTAAGTTGGGAAATTGGGACGAGGTTGTTGCCTCACCGTTTAGACTCGATTTGTTGAAAGATATTTTATTGATGTTGAACTTAAGAGTACATTGCAAAAATATCTATGGATAATATATTTTAAGATATTAAGTGTTCCATGGTTTGTCTATTTAGCCTCCCATAGGTCGCTTAATCCAGTAAGCTTAATGTCCTGTGTAAGGTTCAGCTCTGTCATTTAAGAGCAAGATGTCAAGAATCCAGGATGGGTATGAATTTCGAGGATGAAATTCTTATAAGGTGGGAAGGATTGTAATACCCCGATCCTGGAAATTTTCCTAAGCCTGGAATCCAAGCCTAAACTCATGACCCAGACCCGAATCCGAATCCAAGCTTGAGATAAACATTCATCATTGTACAAAAAAGTGTGAAGATTAAAATAAATAATAAGATTTGTTGCCACAAAAATTGACAGGTGCCAGCAGCTGGAGAAATGTGGTAATTTGGGTGATAGGTGGCGATGCATGAAGAATGGAGAAGGAAAGGAAATGAATAAATTAATTAAGAAGAGAAAAGGGTTGCAAGTGCATTCGTATAAGACAAGAAGAATATATAAAAATAGAATTCAAGTGATGAGGCAATCAGCTGCCAGGTGGAGACGTGGAGTGCATGTATGTGTTCGTGGCATGTGTATAAATGGACACGTGTGTAGTGGCTTATATATAATATATATAGACATATAATATAAATGTGAAATGGGAGACTCGGCAAGAGACAAGAACAAATCAGAAAAACAGAAAATAGAAAGAAGAAAAGAGAAGCTGAGCGTGAGATCAAGAGAGAGAGATTAAGATAAAGAAAATTGAGGAGAGAAAAGAGTTTTCGACTGAAGCAAAATTAGAAAGATAAGAGAGTTTTGTGCAAATCAAATCAGAGAAAGAAGAAAGGAAAGAAAAGAAAGAAAAGAGGCAGCTGTGCATTTTGAAGTAGCTGCGTGTGAAGACATGGAAAAAGAGGTTTCTGTGTTGTAATAAAATGAAAAGAGAATTTGATAAGAGAGAAGTGGGAGTCGGCCACAAACACAGAAGACAGATGACGAAGGAAAATAAAAAGGAGATAGTGAGATGGAAGAAGATGTACAGTTCACTAACATATGCAGATAAGTAATCCTAATTTGGTGATGTTCCAAATACAGTTAAGTTATTAGATTTCCCATGATTTCTAAATTAAGTATTATGTGATTTAGGGTGGATCCAGAAATATATGAATCCAGAGATGGAATCCAGTCTCAGAAGCGGATTTGAGCACAGGAGTTCTGTGAGTGGATACGTTTTATTAAAAGTTATTTATTTTAGAATTATATGTTAGATTAAGTATTTAGAGATTAATAGAAATAAATGATTTATTCATTTATTTAGAAAATAGATTTCCAGATTACGTATTTATTTAGAAATCAGATTTCCAGATGAATTGAGGTGTTTTAAGAAATGTTTAGATTTCTAGAATTCAGAAATAGATTTATTAGAGAATAGATATATTGAGCAAGACTTTATAAAGAAGATTAGTAAAAGCATTTTCAGAATGAATTCCAGATTTCTAGATTTTCAATATTTCAGACAGATTTCCAGATTTCCAGATTTCAGTTATTTATGAGATTTTCAGAAAAGAAAAGCAAAGAATATTTATGCATGTTTTAAAGAAAAGTATTTATAAAGAATTATATGTATGGTCAGAAAGAGATTTCAAACACCAGATGTGTACCCGTCTCCAGCAGAACAGATTCAGATTGTTAGCCTTTGGGGCTTATGCACATGTGTATGTCAGAGTCAGAGTCGCTCTACACGTGTATGACCAGATGTTTAGTCAGAGTCGGAGTCGCTCTGCACGTGTATGACCAGATGTTTATCCCCCGCTCTGCGTGAGCCCACAGAGATCAGGGACACGTATGACCAGATTTCCCTGGGTACTAATTTGGTGTAGATTTTCAGATTATATATATTATATATTAAACTGATTACGATCAGTAGAGAAAGAAAAGAGATTATCAGATTTACACCAGATATTTGAGAATCAGAAATTCAGCAGTATATGATTTACAGCATTAAATGTTTTAGAAAGAAAAGAGATTTCTTCATTAAGTATTCCAAAGATACTTTTAATGGCTTTATTGCATAATTTTTAATGGCTTTATTGCATAATTTATAAAGAGGCAACAAGAGATTTGATTGAAGTAAACCTTTTTATACAATAATATACTATTTTATCAAACAGTTTTGTAAAAGATATATATATATATTAGATTTATAAAGAAAGAATGTTTGTATTATTTGATTTTAAGTTTGTAAGTTATTTTATAAAAGGAAACAAAGATTTTATTATAAACTTATAGAAAATGGGTTTTATTTACAGAGAAGATTTTTAGTTAGTTCTCAGCTTGTATTACAGAATAGTTTCAGATTAGATCCTGAGCAGTTTCAGGAAGTGATAAAGAATTCAGAAAGAGATAGAAAGAGATACAGAACCAGAAAGAGATAGAAAAGTTACGGTTTCAGAAAGAGAAGTAGAAATAGAAATAGAAATAGAATTCAGAATGAGGTATAGAAACAGATTCAAAATAGTTTTTCTACATATTAGATTGAGGTTAGCCAGCTTTAATTTAAATGAACTACGAGGGCTTTGATCCTTATGGAGTAAAGGGTACGTAGGCGTTTGGGATGTAAATCTCAGACTCAAGCCCACCAGAGAAAGTAAAAGATAAGATTCTAGCCAGAATAAGTTCATTAAGTATTAATGTTTCAGAAAGATAGATATTTAGTGATTTCAGAAGCATAGAGAAAAGATATGTTTTCAGATTTCTTCAGAGATATTAATTTTAGTAAAGTTTCTAAGAAAAGATGTTTTCAAAGCTTATTTCCACTCACTGAGCATTAGCGCTCATTCTTTTATTTTAAACTATTTTTCCAGGTGATCTCCAGGTTCGTGCAGATTCATTAGTAATGTGAGATGGGCCACATGTGATGAAAGAAATGGTAGTTCATGTTTTTAATTAAAGCATGCAAATGTGTATATTTTTAGCAGCATTATGCATAGTCGATTTTGCATGGTTTTCAGATATCATATTTTTCATAACTAGTTATGAATATGCTAATATTCAGCAGACGGGTCCAACACAAGAAAAGCAAATTTCTTATTTCAGCTGAATTGTATTTTTGTGATGGGCCATAACCCACATATTTAAATTACGCTTTAGAAAAGCCAAGGTCATAGCCACCTTGAGATTTATATGATTTTCTATAATATTTTCCAGAAGATTCAGTTTTCAGTTAGAAAGATCGAGTTCCCACAGGATTCTCTTGGACTCAAGATAGGAGTCGGGATGGGTCCTGTCATCCTGTGATTCTTGCAATCTGATAGAGCCATTCCCACCTGTTCGCCAGGGTTTCTACTAGTCTATCTTTGGTGTTAGGCATTACTTTTCTCAAGACCAGGTCGCCTAGCTCGAATCTTCATTAGCGTACATTTGAGTTGTAGTACCTTGCATCCCTTTGTTGGTATGCTACATTCCTAACTTGAGCTCTATCTCTTTTTTCTTCAAGTTCGTCCATATTTTCACTTAGCATTTGGACAATTAATTCTGGTTGAAATAGTTTGACTCTTGGAGAGAAGAATCTTGTTTCAACGGGAATCACAGCTTTTGTACCAAATGCCATGCTGAAGGGGGTTTTTTCAATCGCCACCATTTCAGTGGTGTAGTAGGCCCATAAGATCTCAAGCAATTTTTCGGCCTAAGGTCCCTTTTTTGCATCCAGCTTTGTTTCGAAGTATGCTTGATGATTTTGTTCACTTTCTCTGCTTGACCATTTGTTCGTGGATGAGCCAGCGAAGAGTAATAGTTTTTTATCTTCCAATATTTGTAAAATTGTTAGAAATTCTCGTTGTTGAAGTGGGTCCTATTGTCTGTTATCAAGATGTTTGGGACCCCAAAACATAAGATGATAATTTGCTTCACAAACTCCATGGTATCATGCTCTGCGATTTCTGCTAGTGGTTTGATTTTCACTTATTTTGTGAAGTAATCAACGACTACAGCATGTATAACTTTCCCTGTTGCAGTAGGCATGGGGCCTATAAGATCGATTCCCTACATGGCGAATGACCATGGGGAGATCAAGCTTTTGATCAATTCGGGGGGTTGCAGTATTTGGTTTGTTATTCTTTAACAACTTTCACACCTATTAGTGTATTCTTGTGCATCGGCGAAGATCGTGGGCCAGTAGAAACCCTATCGTAGAACCTTATGTGCCAATCTTCTACCCCTACATGATTTTCGCAGTTTCCCGCGTGGATGCTCTAAAGTATATACCTGCTGCCTCTACTGGACCCACACAGCGCTGCAAAATTCACGAAAATCCCCTTCAATATAGATCTCCTTCGAATGTAGTGTATCTCGTGGCGCGATATCTGACACGTTTGGGTTCCAGTGAGTCCTCCGGTATGGTGTCATTGTCAAGATACCTCCGGATGGGTTTCATCTAGGTATATTATGCTGTATCTAATTCACTTACTTATAATCTCTCATATCAACCATTGTGCTTGGTCAGGCAAAATTTGCCACCGAAATAGATTTTGGATATATTCATGTAGTGGCGGTGGCGAGTTTGGATAGAGCTTCTACTTTTTCATTTTCTTCTCGAGGAATTAGAGTGATTTCAAAAATCTTAAAATGCAGCAGCATCCTTTTAACGATTGCCAGATATGTTATCATGGTATCTTCTTTAGTCTTGATACTCGTTATTGAGTTGGTTCACCACTACTTGGGAATCACTGAATATACAGATCTCGTCGGCCCCTAGAGCCGTTTATATGCTTAGTCCTGCAAGAAGGGTTTCGTATTTCGCTTTATTGTTAGTAGCCTTAAAATCGAAGCATAAAACGAACTCGATGGCATCCTCTTCAGGTGTGGTGAATATAATTCCTGCTCCGCTCTCATGGGTGTTGGAGGATCCATCCACATGTTCCACTTTAATCTCTTGGCTTCCTTTTCTTTTCAAGTGATCTAACGACTTCGACATCAGGCTTCGTGAACTCAGAGATTAAGTCGGCCACCGCCTATCCTTTGAAGATCTGGGGATGTATACGATGTCAAATTCGCTTAATTCAACTACCCATTTTGTTAGTCTGCCAAATAATTCTGGTCTTTGCAGTATTTGCTTTAGTGGGCAAATGGTATACACACAGATCTTGTGAGCTTAGAAATATGGATGAAGTTTTCTCGCCGCAATCACTAATGCTAATGCCATCTTCTCGGCTGGAGGTTATCTAGTCTCGGCAGGAAGCAGGGCCTTACTGGTGTAGTAGATTGGGCGTTGTACGCCTTCATCTTGCCTCATGAGTGCAGAGCTGGCGATGACATCTGTAACTGATAGATACAAGTACAGAGTTTCTCCTAGCTATGGTTTATATAATAGGGGAGCTCGCCCATGGTAATCCCTTAGTTGCTGGAAAGCCTTCTCGCACTGCTCATCCCATTTCACTCCCGCTCATTTTTTCAAGGCCTCAAAGAAGGGTAAGGAATTTTCTGTTGATCTTGAGATGAATCTGTTTAGTAGCGCTAGATAGCCGGTTAGTCGTTGGAATTCCTTGAGTATTTCCGGTGCTTTCATCCCTCTTATTACGGAGATTTTCTCTGCGTTTGCTTTTATTCCCCTTTGATGCACTTGGAAACCCAAGAATTTCCTAGAGGGTACCCCGAACATACATTTGGCTGGGTTTAGCCTCATTTTGTATCTTCATAGTATATTGAAAGTTTCTCGTAAGTCGTGGGCATGGTCACTGGCCTTCCAGCTTTTGGTCAGGATGTCATCTACGCACACGTCCATCGTCTTCCCAAAGAGCATGACGGTGTAGCAGTACAACCCTTGGTCTGTGGTGAATGAAGTCATCTCTTCATCTGGACCATGCATCTTGATCTGATTATATCCAGAGTAGGCATCCATAAAACTAAGGAGTTCATGGCCAGTAGTGGCATCCACTGGCTGGTCGATTCGAGGAAGTAGAAAACTTTCATTTGGACATGCTTTGTTGAGATCGGTGAAGGCCACATATATCCGCCATTGTTTGTTCTTCTTTTTGACCAGTACAACATTGTGACCTAGGTGGGGTATTTGACTTCACTGATAGTGCGACCAGCAACTTTAACACTTCCTCCTTGATCGTTGCGCTCCTTTCTGCATTAAAGCTTAACCATTTTTGAATTACAGGTTTGTGCTTCTCATCCACTACTAGATAGTGCGAGATAACATACATATCGATTCCTAGCATGTCTTCACGGATTCCTCCCCTAGTTCCTTTGATTAAAATTAATACAATTGATTTAGCTAAAGTAAACCCATGGCCATGATGCTTGTGGAAATGTGTTTGAGGACGAGAACTCATATATATTTTTTTAGACGGTTATGCTAAGAGCCTATGAAGCTAGGTATTTGTTTATGCATTTTTGTTGAGATGATGATTGCCATTCATGCAATTGATAGTTCTCTCTTGCTTTGAGAATCCTGTTTTTGCTCCACTTTGGAAGTTGAAAAATAAATGAAATATTTTTAAGAAGAAAATTAGTGAGATATTTTTTTGTGGACTCACATATTTAGAGAACGAAATGGGGTTGCTAATATACTTTGGGGAATTTGTGTTTGCATTATGATTGGTTCACTTGGTGGAATGATCCCCCAGGCCACAACTAATGTTCAATATCTGTTTCAAATTTGTTGAATTTTTTAACTCAATCTGTTTTTTTCTTCTTTTTTTCAAATGAAACCTCAATCTTTTTTCTTTTTCTTTTTTAATATGAATCTCGATTTGTTTGTTTTTAATTTTTTCTTCTTTATTCATTTTCCATATGAATCTAGATCTTTTTTAATATTATTTCTTTTGTTTCTTCTTTCTGTTTTTTTTTTTTTTTTTTTCTAGAAGAATTTGGATATATTTTTTTCTTTTCTTTATTTCTTATGGAGATCAATCAGTAATGTTTTTTTTTTTTTGTGTTAATTATTCTATAACTTTTGAGTGACGTGGCATTTTTTTTGAAGAGACATCATTTTATTTATTTATTTAAAAGACCATGTTGCCCTAAAACTTTAAGACCGATGTAAACTTTAACGCGGGTCAAAGGGGTCAATGGCATTTATGTGTAATTATTGCTAAACTGGCATTTTTCATGTCTACTAAGGGGTTGTTTGTTTTTTTTTGTTTGAAAACTGAACATTCTTGAATTTTTCTAAAAACTAAATAGGTACTGAAATCTGAACTTGAATGACATGTTTGTTTGTTTTTTCCTCACATCTGAATGTATTGTCAACACGTTTATTTTTCAAATAGTGGTGCTATTAGCACCCCCACTACTGAACTATTTATGCCCCACTTTTTAAAATTTTGATTTAATTATATAAAATTAAATGGTTTTATTAATTTTTTTGATTTATTTCTAGGATTACCCTTTTACTTATTATTCAAACTTAATACACCCTATATCTTTAAAAAAAAAAAAAATACACTATTGCATGGACAAAAATATCATTTGTTTAACATTTACATCAAACACAGAGTATATTAAAAATAAAAGTGAAGATGAAAACAAGCAAATTGGGACCGACAATATTGTTAGGGATGTCAAAATTACCCATTGGTCCGGGGACCCAAACCGTTAGGGGCGGGTTTAACCGTACCAATTAAGTTGTGGTATGGGGCCGGTATTTTTTTTAATACCCGATTTAATTTACAGGATTTCAAGTCCCCATCCCCGTACCCCGTTATATATATATATATATATATATATATATATTTGAAGCACACAATTATTATTGAAATTAACTCTTAAAAAAAAAATTAGTACCATGACTACTGTCCTTAAAAAACATAATTTTCCTTCATTTTTTCCCTCCGACTAACATAATTTTCCCTCTCATTTTTTCCCATTTTTTCCCTCCATTGAAACACTACTTCATTCCAGATCATTATATATAATACACCCCACACAATTATTTTCATATTATTCAATAATATTTATATGATCTTTATCAAAAAGTCATTAAAAAAAATATATTAATGGGATAGGGATGGTATGAGGCAAAAAACTGATCCTCTAATGGGGAATCCTTGTACCCGCACCGTTTCTTTTAAGGCGGGTATTCATAGGGGATGATATTTCTCATACTAATTGGTATTGGAGATCGTATTGGAAAACCCGTACCCAACCCGTACCATTGACATCCCTAAATATTGTGATGGTTTTCATGTGCATGCTCGAGTTCTGACTATGCTGCGTGGTTTGCATCTTGCTGCGGAATGCGGTATAGTGCTTGAGTGCCCGCCTGTTGTTTTGGAATCATATGCCTTGAAGGCTAGCTTGAATGTTGTTAATGCTGTTGCCCACTTGCCTCCAAGTCTCCGATGTTGGGGTAATGATTGAGGATATTCTGCAGCTTCCATTTTGATAAAGTGCAATTTGTTCATAGGAGGTGTAATCGAGTGGCTCATAATTTGGACAAGTTTGCTTTGTCCTCTTCGGTGTGAGAATGCTTGGATTGAAGATTGTCACACTAGTTTTGTTTATTGTGATTATGATTAACGAATTGATGCAAATTATAATATACCTAGGAGATCTAAAAGAAAAAAAATAATAGCAAACATGGATCTGGAATTTGAGAAGAAAAATAAAACAAACATGCGAAATAATAAAATCAATAAATACTAAATATGGCAAACATAAGATCGAGATTTGAAAGAAAATATAAACAAAAATAGTAAACATTGAAATAATCTATGTCATTAAAGCTTTTGTCATTAGGGTTTTGAAATAAGGAAAGTGGAGTTTTATTAGTTTTACTTTGTACAAGATTTTTGTTTAATAAAAATTGTATGTCTCTTTAAGTAATTTGATAAAGGAAAAAAAAATACTAAATAATTTAAAAAGTGTGGTATAAATAGTTTAGTAGTGAGTGTGCCAATAGCACCACTATTTTTAAAAGTAAAATTATCTGATAATAAGTAATTTTATACAATTATATATATAATATGGAATAAAAACAATACAAAAATAATAATTATATATGAACACATATGATCATGATCTTCTTCTTCGATTACAAACAAATTTCTTTTACTAAGAAAAGAAAAGGTTTTTTTTTTGTTTTTTTTGTTTTTTTTTTCAAAAAATAAAAGGGGTCTCACAAAATACTCTAAAAAAAATAATATATAAATACATTACCCTAATATCATAATAAAGTATTAATATTAAACACTAATATGAGAAGTGATTAGGGTTCTTTTTTATTTTTGAAGCTATTTAAAATAAGCAATATATTAAAATAAAGATTTCTATACCATATATAAATATATAATTATGATGAAATTGAAAATATGTTATATATGGGGGATAGTATTGGAAGAAAAGATTTTGGATTGCATTTAATGCAATTCAATGATTTGCAATTAAGCGAGAAGTCATGATTTTTTACTTTTTATTTTAAGTTGTTTTTTGGTATTTTTAAGTTGTTTGACCACTTAAAAAAAAAAAAAAAAAAAACAGCTTAATAATTATGATTCAGACCCGTTAAGTTTTAAATAGAAAAAACAAATGACCCTTAGGTTTGGAGGCACATGCAAGGCATTTGCTTATATCAATATTTGAGTTTGATATATTTGGAAATATAAATATACAGTCTTTCTATTATCAGTTCGAACTGATATAACTTTTGTCAGTTCGAACTGATAATAGAATTTCTGTATAAATATAAATATATATATATATATAGTCTTTCCATTGTCAGTTCATCCCGACAATAAATATATCAGGACGAAGAATGTGGACCACAGATTATGGAGAAGTTTTGATAAGTGCATACACTTTGAGTCAAAGTATGTAAATCTAGTGGTTCACATTCTTTGTCGTGATATATTTATTGTCAGGACGAATTGATAATAGAAAAGCTATATATATATATCCTTGCAAAACAAGGAAGCAATTAAAATCTAAATATTTGCCTTTAAAAAAATTTGTAAATATATTAATATAATGTAGAGTACAATTTCAGTTCATGTCAAAGTAGAGTTTTATATCATCACAGATACAAAATTGTAAAGCTCATTGATTGAAAGCTTTTTAAACTTTCAAAAGGTGTTTTACATTATCTACAGACTACAGATACAACATTGTAAAACTTAGCTATCGAAAGTTTTATAAACTTTCAAACGATAGGAAAGATTTCACAAGGTATTATTCTGAATCAGAAACACCATTTCCTTGAATTGTAATTCCTACCAACTTTGTAAAGTCCATCCACCATAGCAGACATTTGTCCCAGTCTTTGTAGCTTGTTAGAGCAATTATTTTCCCATCCACCTGATCAAAATTAAACCCATCATCAGAATTCTAATCAAATTCCAAAATCAATTAATTAACGAAAATTAAGAGAGTTAATAATAAAATTAATATTATATACATGAAATACAATGTTTTGTTGACAATATGGACCAGGGAATGAAATGGGTCCTACAAGAAAGACATATTCTGTTGGTACCAAATTCTATTCAAATTAAAGGAAGAAAACTTGTAATAAACCCAGAACACAGAACCTCTGAGAACCTTAAAAGGAATTCTATAAATCAAAATAAAAATTGCATAAAAAAAAACGTGAATCACCTGAGAGACTTGGAGCAAACGATTTTCCCCTTTTTTTTTCCTGGACCTCTAATATTGATCGAAGTTCGCTTGTTTTTTTTTTGGATCTCAGATATATATATTCATATCTATCTTTAAATCTCATATCTGTCTTGTGCAGACCAAGACTTACCCTTTTGAAAACTTAAACAGGCTCTTTTATATTTTCTGTTTTGGACGCCTCACTCTTCTCTATTTCTCTTTCTCTCTTTCTGTTTTCACGAAATTTGCTTCTCTCTCCCCATTTCTATTTTATTTCTCTCCTTATCTAATTTCTGTCCTAATCTATCTGTTTTTCTTTTTCTATTCTTTTATTGCCACCTCTCATATCTCTTTCCACCTCACCCCCACATCCTCTAGCCACATATCACTCAAATGCCACTTTGCCTCTTTTGCTGCCAACTTGCCTCTTCTATTATTTTATTAAAGGGAAAAACAAAATACAGCTTTTATAAGAGAAGAAAAAAATGGTTAATTAAATTTGTACCTCTATATTATTTTTTATTCCTTTTCAACTCATCAAATGAATAGAAAAATATATTTTTATCCCCTATCTCATTTTACAATTTCAAATAATAATCAATCCAAATACCTATTGATTTGAGTCTAGTACAAATCATTACTTCACTTATCATAATTTTAAGTCTCATATACAAACTCGAATGTTGTATTTGTCATTTGACTTTTAAAAAAAATCTAAGGGATACTACAATTGAAATCTTACTAAGACCTGTCTACTAAATAATTATATAAACTTTAAGGGTGTTATTCATAATTTTACTTTTAAATAAATTAAAAGAAAAAAAAAAGGGGATGCTATAATTGAGAGCCAACTCTCTCTTTTTATATAGTTAATAGACTAGTAAAATGGCTCGCGCTTTGCTGCGGGAGTATTATACCTTTTTATATATTATTTTCAATTTTAATAAATTTTATTCATAATTTAAAATTTTATTTATCTAAATTATGAAAAAAAAAATTAAAATATAAAATATTTATTAATCAAACATAAAATGATGACCAAGTAAATTAATAATTCTATACCAAATGAAAATATCATTTATATTGATACATAAAATGATAACCAAGTAAAATAATAATTCTATACCAAATAAAAATATCAGTTTTATATATATATATATACACGAAAACAATATATTCATAGTGCATTGAATATTAATATGAGAAACAAAAGTTTATGTATTAAATATTAAAGTGAAACAAAAGTATCATGCATTACACATATTTTGTCTATTAAAATGAATTTATTTAATTAAATGGGAAAGTGTAGAGAACATTAAATGTATTCAATATTAAACTTATGACATCTCTTAAAAGCTAAGCAAGCTTAATAACTGAAAGGAAATAAGTTGAATCTTATTTTTGATTTTTGGATGCATAAATTTGAAGTCAAGTCAAATTGGATCACAAACCTTGAGATTTATTTTATAGTAATTTTTTTTTTCAATATTTGTGTTTTGAAATTCAGTTGCACTATAAAGAAAGCTTTGTTCATCAACCAAATTTAAGGAGCAAGTCTAGCATTTTGTGACTCTGCTTTATTGAAGTTTTAATTGTTATTTTGAAACGAATCTGTCATACAATGCTAGTAGTTTTTTAGCTAACATTGCAATTGAAGAAAGGTAAGTAAGATTTGTTTGATGAACCGAGTTAGTTCCTTAAATTGCAATTGAATTTCAAATCAAAAATATTGAAGGAATTCTGATTATAAATTTTTCTACAATTTGGGGATCAAACCCAAATTTCAAGATCAAATTTGACTACAAATGTGTGTATTCAAAAACTTATCAATTAGATTCAACTACTTACTTTCATTTATTCAATTTTATTAGATTTTAACAGATGTCCTAAATTTAATGCAACGAACTAAGATAATCAAGTAAAACAATAATTATATACCAAATAAAAATATCAGTTATATATATGCAAATAATATGTGAAATAAAAGTAGCATGCAATACAGGTATTTTGTCTATTGCTTCTATACGATAAAACAAAAGTACAACAGATTTTCACAACTATTTTAAAAGTTAATTAAGTGTTATAATATATTTTATCAAAATCATTATAATCCAAAACATAAAATATTAAGTGGTGATATTAAACTTTAAATATAATATACATGCATGTTATATATATATATATATATATATATATATATGAATACAAACCTATTTATAACATATTTACAATCAAAAATTGCATAATAATAATAATAATAATAATACAAATTATCAGTGGTAGATGATTCACAATCATCAATAGATATTCGTTTTAAAATAGCTTTGTATTTCTTAATTTTAGCTTTCAAAGCTTTATTCTCTTCAACTGCCTCATCGTAACCTCTATCCATTCTATGATAACACCATTTATAGTATTGGTAGTTTGAGAAGTTGACATCACAAACTTAAATTTGTAATGCCTTTGCAGATAATCAACTGTTTCTTTAGTTGCATCTTGCTCAGACTCATTTTTGTTGTTTGAAAGTTTACCCCAAAACACTTCAGTATTGAGTTTGGAGTCAATACTAAGATCGATCTCAAAGTATGCTTTAAATAGTTCTGGACCATCAACTTCGTATCCATAGCTGTATTTTCGATCTTTAGTTTTTCGACAACATTTTGAAGCAGGCTTTTATAACATATATCGACACACAAAGGTTCCATATCGATAAATCTACACATGCATAGAGAAAATATAATTATACCACAATTTATTTAATTAATTAAAAACTTGACAAATAACACCAAAAAATATCAAACCGAACTGGCAAATTACTTTTTTTAAACGGCTAATTTTATTAAGCATGCGGCAAAACCGTAGCAAAGAAACAAGGGAAAAACACAAAGCCAAACACGACTAGAAGGCCACAATGCCACAGCCACTCAGAACCAAAGAGCAACACAAAGAAACAAACCCAAAAGAAAGCCCACAACAGACCAAAACAAAAACAGAGGACTCAAAAATCAACCCAAGCAAACAAGACCCCCTTCCAAACCAGTGCCCTTCATAGCCAACGAAATGGAATTGAAATAAGCAGCCACCTATCTCCTAACATATACGAAAACATGTTTAAAAGCTGCACAACGACATTCACCACATCATTAACCTTTGTCATCTTTATTCCCGTTAGCAAGACGGTCCGCCAACTCCTCTTCTAAACCACTGAAATTGCACCCACAAATACCAGACCTAGTCTTCACCCTATGAATTTTAGAAGGAAAAAAAAATCTTTTTTCCACATCTTCTAACGAAAGAGCTCGAACAAGCAACATCAGCCCCTATCTTTTCATTCCGAAAAAAAGGTTCCAAATCCCCAAGATCAATATAGAGATCAATAGCTGGACCGCCCAAATCTCCACCCGCTGGGCCTAAACCGGACCCTAGCAAACCTTTGTCCTTATCAAAATTGATATAAACCGTTTGATCACTAGAAACCGACACTCCCCCACTAATCCCATCATCTGAACCAAAGACCCTAATACTCTTACTATTGGACTTCTTCCTCTCAAGCCCTACCAAAGAAACCAACCCATTATTAATCTTATTAACACTACTCCCCATACTGTCACTACAATTAATATCCAACTTGCTCACCCTACCTTTAACACTACACTCACCAACTTTCCCAACACAAGAACCAAGAGACCCACCAACCAAACTACTTCCCCCTAAAACAGCCTTGTCAACCGAACCAAATCCCTCCCCACTTTCGGCAATCCCTCTATCAATAATCTTGGCTCTAGCACCCCTACCACCAATAGCTTCCCTCACCCTACCCTTCTCTATCTTGAAAACATCATTGCTATCATTAAATGCACGCTTGTCATGATCTTTTTTATCCAAGCCACCTATCAAACTAGCCTCAACTTTACTATTAGCCTCTACGTCTATCACCCCACCTATATCCATTAAAGGCTTGACACTATTACCCATGCCAAGGCTAGGGACAATTATCTTGGAAGACTTCTTGGCTTGACCACACCTTTCCTTCACCCTACAATAGCCTTCTTTAATTGATTCCTGACTCTCCATGTTTCTTAACTGAGAAGTGATAACATTTAGGAAGTGATTGGACTTGGCATTGACACCCTCCACCATAATTCCTCTATCACCTCTGTCACCATTTTCATTCAAACTTTCTTCCTGATGGCTCACAATTGCTTCCTTGTGTAGACCCAACATACCTTCCAACCACAACAAATCGGCACATACCTCATCAGCCTCCATCTTAACCACAAAGACTTCCTTTTCTAAGACTACCTTGATTTCACTAAGACAAAGAAAATTGTTTGGCAAAAGGACTAGCACCTTTCCTCTATCAAAGCGAGTTCTTAATCTTATCTCCTCATCAACCAAAAGTGGCTCACCTATCATCCAACCCAACTTCAAAAACAGCTTAGAATCCTAGTAACACAAAGGCACACCTTTGACATTGATCCACAATGTCCTAGTTTGAGGAATTAGAGCTTTGGACCAATTAACCACTGAAGAAAAACAATCGTCCCAAAGAAAACGGCTTGACATAAATCCTTCTTTTTCACTTTCGGTTTCAAAACACCATAAAATGCTCTTGTCACCTAAGTATGCAGAATAAAATTTAAAACCTCTACCTGATAAAAGTTTGTTCACCGAAGAAACATCTAAGAATTGCTTTAAGAAACCAACTGCACATCTCTTCATCCATTCTTGATCAGCCTACTGAGAACTCTAGTTCATAGTTAACATATCTTCTTTATCCTTCGCAACCTCCCTCTGATTCCCTTTATGTTTGATTGCTACAGTATCCGCAAAAGACCTACTGCCTGAAAAAAATTTCTGCCAAGATAGACCACCAAGACACCCCTCACTGCCCACCTTATCAGAACTCACCTGGCTACTCCTTCCGGAACTAGCTCCTCTCCTTCTGCACCACCCATACTCTGCTATCTTCGAAACTATGGGCCACCCATACAAATGCATCCCATTTGTCTTGAGAGCTATTGTCTTGGCTTCCTCCAACGAACTAAATCTGATAAAAGCATACCCAGATTTCCTAGCACTAGACTTTGAAGACTCCCCACAAGGTTGCCGAATCAACCATTGGGTTCAAATTACCAACAAAGATGGAAAATAAACTTTCCCTGAAATCTTCTCCATCTCTCTTTCCAGCACTGTAATCCCTTCTTTTTGAAAAATCCCAGCCGTTGATGCTCGCCTGGTTCCCTTCACGGCCAAGGGAATCAGGCCTTCTCTCTATAGTGTTCTCTCTCTCCTTCTCTCTCATGGTTCTATGAACCAAATTTTGAACTGGCAAATTACTAAGATAGTAATTTGACTTCATGAAAGCATATTTAAGATTGATTTTCTCCCATACCAAGCATAAATCACACATTCAAGCTAATAAAGTAGATAAAATCATTGATCATCAATCAGAGACTTTTATTAATTGATTTATCAACTTTAGCTCCCCTGGAAGTAAATGCAAAAATCGAGTTATAAGCCCTAATAGCTTGTTTAAACGCAACACTTTTTCGACCTCTAGTTAAATCCAGCAAATCATTTAGATAAACATGTGTATTTCTTACTGGAGGTATTTTATTTTTCCACTTAAACAACAAAACCCAATTTGAGGTCTACTTGACTTAGCAGGATTTCTTTTCAAACGCTCTACATGTTAAAACAAAGCATTACAATGTTGGCACTCACAATTCCTATCCCTGAAAGAAATGTATTCATCAACTGATCATAAGGAAACAAAAAAAAAACAATGTTTATATAAATATATTTAAATTTTGTGAGTCAATATTTAGAATTCAAATAAATATACAACTGAAGAAAAAAGAAATGGTTTTTAAAATGCTTACTATTCCTTCTTTTCTGATAACTTGCTTGACCATTCATACTATAACGGTGAAATTTTTGATTCAAAACAGATTCCTTGGTTCGGTTAAAGCTATCACTATCTAATTGAGAACATTTACTGTTGATACAATTCGATGATTCGGGAACGTCAGTCATATCACAGAGAACATTGCAATCAATAACATCAACAAACAAAGGATCTTTATATCCCACATAAAAAACAAATAAAAAACGATTCAAACAATTCTTAGCATATGCATGCTTCTTTAAAGCAGAAGCAGAGCTTTCACTACAATAATTTTCATAATTATAAATGCTGGTAATACTTCTTTTTTTTACAAATATTTTTATCAACAATTATTGGCATATCATACCAAATGATATCATCGAGATTCATATCGTTACCAACATTAGATTGACTATCTTGTATGATAATATTTTTTCTAGATCGAGTTATCAAATTTCTAGACATTGTACTATGTAGATAAACAATTAATACAATTGTTATAACCGTATTATAATCGGTCCTCACAAAAAAAAAAATATAGCCACATCAAAAACAGATAAAAAGTATAAATAAATTAATATTGAGATTTACAATGAAATAAAAAATAGTAAATAACTTACCAAGAAAGCAATTGCACAATATCTACAAAGGGTTTGTACCGAAAATATGAAAACCACAAAAAGTATGCACAAAATCTAAACAACACAAAAAAAAAATGAAAGCAGTTTTTATGATAAACAAATAATCATTATCTTTTCTAAATATATATATATATATACTACACTCAACAAAGTAAAATTAATCGCTTACACTATGTTTGGTTTGATGGAATTTGAGAGAAAGGAAATGATAAGTTAAAGAGGAAAGGAAAGGAAATGATAGTGTTTTTAATGATAGTTGTTTGGATGGTTATGAATAGGAAGGAAAGGAAATGAAACAATTTTTTTGTTTGGAAAAGAAATAAATAAATATATTTTATTCTATTTACGAAAATATCATTCTCACACCAATTACCCAACAGTAGCATATCAATATTTTCAAAAAAAAAAAAAAAAAAAAAAAAAAAAAAAAAGTAGCATAGCAATGATGCAATCAAATTAATTGTCGTGATTCAAGTATGACACCATAAACATAAGAAAAACAAAGGATCCAACTCATGCAAATACTTGTTCTATATATTGGAGCACTAAACCACAACATTTAAAAAATAAAAAATAAACCTGTTCATGATTCGTACAGAGCATTAATAAAAAAAAAATAAAAAATGAATTGCAAATCACATCAATTAATCGTATAAAATCAATTTGTCCTAGGAAATAATTTTTTTAAAAAGTCACAAGCATATACATCAAAAAAGCAATAACAATGTAATAATAATAATAACAATAATACCTTGATTGAGGATGATTTGAGCAAAAATCTTTAATGGGAGAGATATGTTTTCACGGCAGCCTGTTATATAGGCTTTAAATATATGTTAAATTTATAATTCAATATTAATAAGGTTAGTTTTGGGATATTGAAAATATTATTAATTATGTATTCCTTTCCCTCCTTTTCCTCCCAAATATGATGGGAAATCAAATTGGGTGAAGCAAGAAGAAATTATTCCCTCTCTTTCCTTTCCTTTCCTTTCCTTTCCCTTCCCTTCCCTCTCATTTAACAATCCAAACATGATATTAGAAATCCATCCAAATCATTTCCTTTCCTTTCCTTTCTCTCCTATTCCATCAAACCAAACATAGTGTTAGAAAAACAATAAAAACAGTAATTAACTTACCAAGAGAGCAATTGCACAGTAACTACTAAAAGGTTGAACCAGCAATATAAAAACCTAAATACCATAAAAAAAAAAAAACATTAAATATGCATTAAAAATCTGTACAACAAATATAAAAGACAGCAGAATGTTTAAAACTCACAAATTATTTAGAAAAAAAAAATCAAAAAGAAAAAAAATCAAGTATATTATGTTGTATAGATTTTATACACACATTTTCTTGTAACAACAATTTACAATACAAAATAATAAGCAAACAAACCAACTATAAACTCAATATTGAACTTGATGATATTGAAATTCAAAGTTTATAAAATCTTAAATAAACTCATTTTGTTAGTTAAAAAAATTAAAAATTACTAAATGAATCCCCTAAAATTTTTTTAAAAAACATCATAAATGCATAAATTGCTGAAACAACACCGTAAATAATGAAAACAGATGAAAAACAAAAGAAAATTTTATTTAAAAATAAATAATCCGACAACAAAATCAAAGAACATTAATATTAAATAACAATAAATACATATATAAATAAAAACTCATTATTAAACTTTTAGAAATCGTATAGTTGTAGTAAAATAAAGATAATCACTAAAAAAATCAAAGAACATTAAGAATACATAACTATAAATACATATACAAATAAATACTAATTATTAAACTTTTAGAAATCGTAATAGTTGCAGTAAAATAAAGATAATCACTATAAAAAAAAAAACTATTAAACATGTGAGCCCTAGAGAACAATCAAAAATCAAAACCCAAAAAAGAGAGCAACACTATATGTAAACATGATCACAAAATGTAAAAAACCATAAAAAATGAAATATTCAGATGAAAAACTCACATGAGTGTAAACAAAATGTAAAAAATAGAAAATATATTCAATAAACATTGAAACCATGGAAGTCATACAAAGTATATGAAAAATGTATTAGAAAACAAACAGATAAGTAAACTAAACAAACACAATGACATGAAATAAAAAGAAGAAAAATTATAAAAGCTGTTAAAATGTTGAGCTCTAGACTCCAGAGACAACCAAACCCCAAGAGAGAAAGAACACCAAACATATATATATACATGGTTAGGAATGTCAATAGATAGAAAAAAAGTAACATATGTTAATTAATTATGAAAAAAAATGAAATCAAGCTATCAGTACAAAAAACTCATACCTCAAACAAAAAATCTAGTAAATTAATTATAAATAAAAGAAACTCATACTGCCAGTACAAAAAAAACCATACATCATTTATTGTTTTAAAATCATGACTCATCTCTTACAAAATACAGAGTTATCACATCATCTATACTTTAAGAACACTATCCATACTTTCAATACAAAAATAGAGTAAAAAGCAACAAAATAAGAAAGAGAATCCACCTACCACATGTATTTTCAAAGGGCAAATCCATCGTCCTCTATCTCTTCTTCAACTCTTGACCATCCACTATCTCTACCAAACAATTTTTACTCTCTCAACAATCAACTCATCTCTCATCTAAATCAACTTTTTTATCTTTGTTTTTTCTTCTTTTTTTTCCTCTTTCAGACAGATATTTGGTGTGAGTGTCTTAACCGATTGAGTGAGAGAATTAGAGAAAGAGAGAGAGTTTTTAGGGTTTGAAAGAAAAAGATGGAGAGAGAGAGAGAGAGAGAGATTGATAGAAAGAGAGAAGGGTGGTGGGTAGAGAGAAAGAGAGAGAGAGAGAGAGAGGTGGTGGTATGTGGTAGTGGTTGAGTGTCATTTTATTTTGTTTTTTGTTTTTTTTTTCTCATCTTTTAGAATGACATTTTTGTAAATAAATAGAAATCCATTCAATTTCACTGTTCATGTGAACAGTGACGGTGGGTAGAGAGAAAGAGAGAGAGAGGTAGTGGTACTATGGTAGTGGTTGAGTGTCATTTTATTTTGTTTTTTGTTTTTTTTTTCTTATCTTTTAGAATGGCATTTTTGTAAATAAATAGAAACCCATTCAATTTCACTGTTCATTTTGTTTTTGTTTTTTTTCCTCATCTTTTAGAATGGCTTTTTTGTAAATAAATAGAAATCCATTCAATTTCACTGTTCATGTGAACAGTTCAATTTTTAGAGCTGTTTTAGTATAGATATAATATGCCGAATATATGGGAGATTTATTGCAATTTGCACTAAATTTGTCTAATGTCACGTTTATCGATTCGGAATCCTAATGTGGGAAATTGAACTTAATTATTTATTTGTGATTATAGTGTTTACTAAAATTAGTTGGGAATCAAATTCCGTAACAAGTCTCACACACAAATCAAGGTCAAGTTCATACTAGAAAGGAGCCTTAATTCTCTCAACCATATAAGGAATCAAATTCCCTTGATTCTATTTCCCATAAAACTTGAACCCCTTTTATTTTACTCCTAATTAGTAAACATGTTGTAAGGACCTCATATTTTGATTGACTTATTTCGTTGACAAACCACATATGTGGATGATTTTGTAATAGATAGCTTAGGTCCTCGTTGGCAGGCTTCCAAGCATCCCCGGTGACTTCAAGAGCAAGAGCAAAAGCAAAAGGTAAATCACTTGACTTGCCTCTTGAAGAGATTAGTTGCACACACACACACACATCTTCATGCATGTTTTATTCATCTTGCATTTGTGCTTCAATTATTATGTGTGCATTCTTCACATCCCACACTTGCACTTCATGTCTTGTTAGTCTTAAATGTGGTGTAATTCATTTCCGTTTGTGTGATCAGAAACGTCCACGCTTGCACGATGGTGTGCATATCTAAGCGCGATGGTTGACCACTTGAGAATGTCTTATTCTTCTCTTGGTTAAATTTTAGATTTGGTTTGGTTGTTTGGAGTAAAGTGTCTAGTTTCAAAAGATTGGATTTCAATGATTTAAATGATTTTCAAAATTGACATTTATATGGTCTTGTGACCATAACTTTTTATACAAAGCTTCAAAATGAGTTTTGAAAATTTAAGCTTCAAAATGAGTTTTGAAAATTTCTGTACAAACTAGACACCCATACCAGGCATATTATTCATAATATTTCATGACCATTTGGATTGGTTTTGATATCTCCAAAGTGACCACTAAAACAGGGCATCTCTGTTGTTTTTCAAATCTAACCTTTGGTCACTCAAACGACCATAAATTTTTCTATAGTAATCCAAATCATTTTTTGTTAATTGGAGTAGAAATTAGACATCCATACCTTTCCAACGGTATATTATACGAAAGGTTTTGATGTCGTTTGGTCATGTTTTGAGTCGCTTGAAAATCAAGCTTTGTGCTGTGACGCTTCGTCGCGGTTCAAGTGCCGTCTTGGGTGATAGTGGCATGCTAGCGACAGCAATTTCTGCGGTCCAAGTGCCGTCTTGGCTGACAGTGGCACCTAGACCGTGGCAAGCCTGATTCCCGACCCTGTTTCGTAATTTGGCTATATCTCACTCATTTTGAGTCCGATTTGGCTCATTTTTTAAGGGCAAGTCACGAACTTTATAGGGCTATCATCTAAGCACTATAAATACATCTCTTTCTCTAATTTGTATTCAAGGAATAAAAACTACAAAACCCTAGAGAGAGATTAAGAGTTCCCTAGTGAGAGAAAGCACCAAGATTGCTTCTTTAACTCTCCTTTAATCACCCAAAACCATTTTAATATGCATCAAACTTCATCTAGCATCTTCTAGCATATCTATGATGCTTTCTTGCATAGGTTTTTCTACAACACATCTTGTTTAGTAAGGTTTTCACTAATTTCATCTAATCTTAGTGTTTTTCTTATCAAGCCTTCTCTTTTATTACTTGTATGCTCTTAGAATATATTCTAGATACAGGATAGAGATTGTTTGTGTTATCTTGATTGAGTGATGTATTGTGATAGCTATACCTAGGATTGTTTAATCTAAGATAGCTAAGCTTTATGCCATGTCATATAGCATTTGATATCTATGATTGATTTAATTGTCATCTTATAATCCTAGATAATCATTTAGTGTTCTTTAGCTTTATTTGCATTTTGGATATCATTTATATTCACATAGGCTATTTAATCTCTTCATTAAGAAGTAAGTCTTATGGCTAAGGTTGCTTAGGCCACAAGCAAATTGGACTAGGTTTACTTATAAAGGCATGCGGGTAGTAGTGGTGGATTATAGACCATGAGAGGTTGAGGTCAACCTAGGTTGTAAACATCATTACAATTAGTGGATTCAAGGTTCGTGTGTGGTGCATATAACAGCCCGTGGTTTTTCCTTGTTGAAGGTTTCCATATAAAAATCAAGTGTCATTTAATTTCCTCACATTTACATTTGATTTATTGTTTTGACTAGATTGGGGTATTTTCGTAATATTGACTAATCGCGAAAATTAGTAATAACCGTTTAAAATCTATTCATTCCCCTCTAGATAAATATTAAAACACGCCATAATTTGTTTCACATGTTAAAAAAAAATGAGATGACTATGATAAATACCGGGGTATAGGCCGTATGCCTAGATTTTTACTGAATTTCAAAGGAGGTTAATATGGATTTTTGCATAAAATCTTACAGAACACTACTAATATGGATTCTACAAAATTTACTTGATGCACTAGTTTTCAAAGTTTTTATTTTTTTAAATATTCTAAGAAATTTACGATTTTTAAATTTTCTTTTCTTAATTTTTTTTTTGTTTGGTTGTAATTTGTTTCTGATATATATATATTGTGATAAAAATCACAATCAAATAAATGTACTATTTAAAAAATATTTTCTGTGTTTTTAACTATTATAATTTGGGGAGAGAGCTACCACTACAATTTTAACCTGTAATCTCAATAGGTCATGTGTGAGGGCTAACCATTTAGCGAATTTCTTCTTCTCTTTTGCTTCTTATTTTTAAAAGTAATGAATTACATAATTTGAAGACACCATATAATAATTGACTCTCACTCGTGCATATAGAAATGAATCTACTTGACGTCACTAGAGATAAAAATGCAATGATATGGTATGATTAATCAATAGCTTAAAGGATAAGCCAAAAATTCACCCATCCCAGTTAAGATTTCTCAACCCAAAACATCAATTTGAATCCATTATTAATTTCATAAATCATGATGTGGAACTCTTCAACTTCATTAAAAAAAAAAAAAAAAAAAAAAAAAAAAAAACCCTTATATAAACTTTCAACGAAAAAGAAAAATTAGGAAAAAATCAAATAATACTCAAGTACAATCTTCAATGTTCAAAGTTCACTGCCTTAATCATTAGCAAGGAAATGATTAATAATAATAACAATAATAATATATGAGGAAATAGTACATTTTACATATATGTGTAATCATATACAAACACCACTGTTGTGGCCAGTAGTATAGAAGATAAAATTCAAGATCAAAGATGTGATGCAGCAAACAGTGATTTTTTAGGCCACCATAAGAGGCAGTTTGTCGTGGAGGAACAAGAGGAGGAGGAAATTGTTCAGATTCCCAATTTTGAAAATCCTGTAATTAATATTGAAGATAAAAATGGTAGCATCCAATTATCTCCACATTTAATTGAATTAAATGTGGTTGATACTCAGGAAGTGAAGTGAATTAGGAAACAACTGCCAATTCTAAAGTTGATAAATTTGGGTTTCAAGAAGTTGATCAAATTCTTGAGCAAGATAATGGGGAGATTTTATTGAATAAAGAATATCCACATCTATTTGAATTAAATGTGGCCGATACTCAAGAAAAGTGAATTGGGAAATAACATCCAATTCTAAATTGACAAATTTGGGTTTCAAGGAGTTGATCCAATTCTTCAGCAAGATAATGGGGATGTTTTATTGAATAAAGATTCTAATACTAACAATTCTGCAGATGGTGGAGGAGAGACTAGGAAATAACAACTATGTAGTTGACTTGGAGAAAATATCAAAAGACCAAGATATTCATGCTTCAAATGCTAATCATGGTCAAGTCGATCCCATGATACGACAAGATATGAATTTTGAGTCGGACAATAATTGGATTCCTATGGTGACCAAATCGAAAAGAAAAGTGAAGCCGACTTTTAAAATTTTATCTAGTTTCAAGTCTCAAATGAGTAAGGGAAGACATTTTACGCGCTTCCCTGAAGTTGAGACTAAGATTCGCTCTGATTCTACAGCTTTAATGGTCCAAGCAGAATTAAGCCTAGTTGCTAATTGGGCTACACATGTTGATGCAGAAGGGAATGATTGTGCTCGTCGGATGACTAAGCTCAATTAGTTAAGTTCATATATATATATATATATATATATATATATATATATATATATTGTCTTCTGTCAAGGCTTGTGAGCCTATTTAGATTATTGTTTTAGACGGGCCTACGCGTCCCTCTGTTTTCGCTTTTCTTTTTTTTTCTTTTTTTTTTAATTTCTTGTTTCTCTTTTTTTTTTTTTTTTTTTTTTTTTACCAATAAATTCTAGTTGCTTGGGCTTAAAAAATAATAATAATAATAATAATAATAATAATAATTAAATAGCACATTTTAACCAAAAACGTTAAGGGGGTTTCTATTTTTACCCGGAATTAGTGTTTTCATTGTTTTTACCAAATATTCCAGTGAAGAGACAAATTTACCCCTGCACCAAATTAAACACACTGGAATTAAACACACTGATTAAACGCAATAGGAATTAAACTAGTAGTGTGTTTAATTGATAAATACTTGTGGTATGTTTAATTGAAGAAGAACGGTGGTGTGTTTAATTGATGAAAACTAGTAGTGTGTTTAATTGTAAAAAACGGGTGTGTTTAATTTAAGAAAACAAGTGGTGTGTTTAACTAAAGAAGACTGATGTGTTTAATTGAAAAAGACCTGTGTGTTTAATTGAGAAATCATTAAGGGTATTTTTGTCTCATCAATGGAAAGTTTGGTAAAAACAATCAAAACACTAATGCTAGATAAAAATAAAAACTCCACTAATTATATGATTAGTTTCAATTTTAACCACATATATATATATATATATATATATATATATATATATATATATATATATATATATTATGAAAGATACTACGTACAGAGAGAGAGAGAGAGAGAGAGAGATTTTCCAATGATGACTTTTTACAATGCATACTTTAAACACCTTTGATGAAATTTAATGAAATTTATTGAATCTTAATGTGATTTTTTTGTTTGGATGATAAAAATAATGAAATACATTTGTGGAAAAAAACTGAAAATTTTTCGGGTACAAGAACTAATTTTTCTCGATTTTTTTTGAAGATAAAACATTTAAAAATAGGAAAATATCAGAAACAATAATTATCGAATCCAAAAAAATTTCAAAATTTTACCAAATGTGTATCTTAATTTTTCTAGGAAGTATACAAAAAATCTCATCGAATATATATATATATATTTATCACACGTGATACTGCGACTTGAACTTAAGACATTGTGCTGAATAAGCATCATTTACCACCATGCATGGTATGGTAGGTGGTCGCACTATAAATGTTTACATTTTGCGCACCCCTTATTTAGCTTTTGTAGCCGATTTCCAAGCATTTTAGATATTTAATGTTGTAAATAAGTGTTTCCAGGTATTTTCAGTGTTTCAAGGATCATTTTGACCAAAGTAGAGAAAAAGAATAAAACTAAGAGCAATTATGGATTTTTTGCTCATTGCGGGTAGTTGGCTACACAGCCAACCCGCACTCAACATCAAAGAAAAAGGTGAGGAGATGAGTGCGGATAGCAAGCCGCACTAATGATCCTGTACCAAAGATCAGAGAATTGTGCGGATAGCCTTGTGTGGGATCCAAGCCGCACCAATTGCCAACTTTTCAAGTCAGAAGCCAGTGCGACTTGGAAGCGTGGGAAACAACCCGCACTAGCCAGCATCTAATCATATCTATAGTGTTGACGGTGATTTTTGGATTATCAGAGTCAATAACTAAATCAAAACAGACGTCAAACAAGAAAGAAAATTAAAACATGCAAAAGACAGATTTACATGGAAAACCCTTGAATGGGAAAAAACCACGGCGTCCCGGAGGACAGGAAAATATCACTGAATTACTTGGCTTTGTTACACACTCAGATCTCTCGAATTCTTGCTTGTTTTCTCTCTTTGTTTTCGAACCCCCTCCTCGTGGGATAGGTGGTTCTATTTATACATGATATTTAGGGTTTCCCCTTGATTTTAGGCGTGTTTGTAGTAGGACTTCCTCTTGGACTTGTATTGGGAATCCCATATTGTTACGGATTAGGATAGGCTTTCCTGCCTCTTTATTCTAAGACTCCTTGGTGTAGAGGGCTTTCCGTGAGTGGGGGTTTTACCATTGTGCTTCTGCTGAGTCGGTTCATGCTCAATAGGCTGATGCAGCGAACACCCCCGCTTCTGGGTTTTATCCTTTGGCGACTACATTTCTGACTTTGGCGAGTATATATTTGATTCTGGCGACTACACCCTTGACCTATTAACTGATCCATGTTTTCCCCTTTGACTTGGTCAACGAGTGACGTGGCATCCCTTCTTTCAGCAATTATTGACTTTTATGATGACGTGTCCGTTTGGCGAATTTGTACACACAACATATAGATTTCTACCAACTCCCCATCTTGTCAACTTCTCTCTTCTTTGTTTCAAGAGCATGCAACCCAAAACGATGACCATGAATTCACCATTCTAACCCATACTTAGCTAATTAGATTAGATCTAGAGAGAGAAACTCTCTTACTTCTCTCTACTTTCTTTCTATTTTCTTTCACTTTCTAGGTAACCAAACAACCATTTTATACACTTAGACTAGGTAATTTCGAGTTGTACAAGAAGGAATTCAAGCTTGAATTGCAAGGAGGGATACTCTTGACCAAGAAAAGGAACACAAATGGGTTTTGTCATCTCTTCTCTTGTATTTTCTTGTTTATTTTCCTCTATGTGTAACTAAATCCCTCTTGTTGGGGGATTAATGTATATTTTGTAATTAAACCATTTGATCTAATCAATCCATCTTCTATTTCACTTAATTTCTAGGGTTTTGCATGTGTGTTTTATGAGCATTAATGGCATTGCAATTTGACATATCTTGCATGTTTTCATTTATTGCACACAAATGGTGGTTAGATTTCATGCATAAGCTGCTCAACATTTGTATGGGTCTTTTAGCAACCATTTTGTAGAGTAAACCCTAATTAATTCATGACCATTGATTAATTGGAGATTCATCTCTACATCTTTGAATTCAAAATTCTCTCTTAAATCACCTCTCTAAGACCTTAGGTTGTGGTTAAGATGATGAGTTTGGTGCTTTAATTTAATTTGATATCAGTATTATGTATACCCAAGACTTGTTGTGAATGTGCTTAATGAATGGTTGATTAGTGAATTTGGTTATTGCTAAGTTGCCTTGATCCCCTAACATCACTTTAATCTAATTTATTTTCATTAATCTTGTGTTTTTAGTGTTATTTAGTTAATTGCAAGCTTAGGGGTCATTTGTTTTTTCCACTTACAACTTAATGGTTCTAAATTGAACCTATTAAGTTGTTTTTTTTTTTTTTTTTAAGTGGTCAAGCAACTTAAAAATACCAAAAAAAACAACTTAAAAAAATTAAGTAAGGGGCCGTTTGTTTTTTTATCTGAAGACTGAACAGTCCTTAATTTTTCTAACACTACAAGAAAAATTGTCTTTGTTGACAGTTGATTCTTGACAGTTTTTTCAAATTTTTTTATTTATCTTTAATAATTTTTTTAAAACTTTTACTTTCTATTTTCAACACCAAACAAAATCCCGATATGGATTTATTTTATAGTCAGATATCGGTTTTTGGGCAAACTGATATTGGATAAGTAAAATTTTAAATTTAATAAATTTACTTTTAAATCATTTACTTTTAAAAAATCCAAAAAAAATTTTAAAAAAAAATTGTTTATTTATTTTGCACCCTTTTGTTTCATACTAAGAGACACATTAATAATTCAATTACTCATATAAATCAGTAGTCTGAGTCTTACATTTGTTCATTAAATTGCAAGATGCACATTGAGAAATATCTCTCATGTAGTGAGAGTTGTATTCTAAATCATGCTTATTACAATTGATGTTACGAGTCTCTTATAGGCCTTGTTTGGTTGGATGGAATGGAATGGGAAGAAAGTCATTCCATTAATTTGTTTTGTTAAAATGCAATGGAACGGTGATTCCATTGGAATGGGCATTCCATCCAAAAACCAATGGAATGTCCTTCCATTTCAAACTAAAATTTATATTCCATAAATACCCTCATATGCCCCAACTCCATTCCAAAAATACCCTCCTTTCCAAAAATAATATATTATTATTATATATATTATATTAATGATATATAAATATATACTTTATATATATGTACTATATATTATATTATATATATTATACTATTATATATATTATATTATATTATATAAATATATTATTATTATATATATATATGTATTATATATATTATATATTAATATATTAAATAATATATATTAAATAATATATATTATATTATATATATTATATATTTATATTATATAAATATATTATTATATATATATATATATACATATAATATATATATATATGTATTATAAATTATATTATATATTAATATATTAAATAATATATATTATATATTTATATTATATAAATATATTATTATATATAATGCATAATATAATATATATATGTATATATTATAAATTATATATATTACATTATATAATATAATATATATATTATTGTATGTATTATATATTATATATTATTATATTAAATAATATATAATTATATATATATATATATATATATATATATATATATATATATATATATATATAATATACTTTTGTATTTTAATATTATTATCCATAGTATATCATGTTATTATAAATGTTTTATAATCAGGGGTATTTTAGTAAAAATACAGTTAACTCTATTCCATTCCATTGTTAACCAAACAAAATAATACCGATTCAGAGACTAATTTTAAAGTTCCAACCAAACAAAAAAACTTAGTTTTCCTTTCCTTTCCATTCTCATTCTCATTCTCATTCCCATTACCATTCTGATTACTTCTACCATATAACCAAATGTAACCATAGAGTATAGACCAATAACTCGACTATATATGTTTTAAAAAATATAATTTTATTAAAAGTTCAATAAATATTTTTTTAATATATGTGTGTTGTAGAAATTATAATTTTGATTAGTTGAATAAATTTAAATTTATCTAACAGGTTTATTTATTTATTTATTTCTAACAACTTATATAGGTTATATAAAAATATTGTTCAATTGTTAACAAATCAACTCTTGTAGTAAAGTGGTAAAGACTGAAAACTTTTGACTTGAGGTCTCAAGTTCAATTCCTAATGGGCAGGGGTGGCCGGCCGGTGATGGCAGGGTGTTGCTGGCCGGCAGCAACGGAGGTGGTGTATAAATATAAAAAATGTTATTTAATTAAATATTGTAATTTAATGATAATTTTTAATTAAATATTATAAACCTTTCTTGACAGTTTTTAGAAATAACTGTCATAGCATTCTTGACAGTTCGAAAAACGGTCAAGAATACTAGTATTTTCTTGTAGTGTAAAGACTAAATAAGGACTGAAATCTGAACTTAAATGATACGTTTTTTTTTTTCCTCACATCTGAATATATAGTCAACACGTTTGTTTTTTAGAAGTATAATTGTCTGAAAATAAGTAACTTTACATTTACACCCATTTTAAACAATTATACATATAATATGGAATAAAAACAATCCAAATATAATAATTATATATTAACACATATGATCATGATCTTCTTCTTCTATTACAAACAAACTTCATTTTTACTAAGAAAATAAAAGGTTTTTTTTTTTTTTTTTCAAAAATAAAAGGGGTAGGAAAACTCACAGAAAACACTCTTAAAAAAATAATATATAAATACATCACCCTAATATCGTAATAAAGTATTAATATTAAACACCAATATGAGAAGTGATTAGGGTTCTTTTTTATTTTTAAAGCTATTTAAAATAAGCAATTTATTAAAATAAAAATTTCTATACCATATATAATTATGATGAAATTGGAAATACGTTATATATGGGGGATAGTATTGGAAGAAAAGATTTTGGATTGCATTTATTGCAAATCAGTGGTTTGCAATTAAGTGAAGAGTCATGATTTTTTACTTTTTATTTTAAGTTGTTTTTTGATATCTTAAAGTTGTTTAACCGCTTAAAAAAACAAACAAAACAACTTAATAATTATGATTCAAACCCATTAAGTTTTAAGTGGAAAAAACAAACGACTCCTAAGAAATCATGACTTTTAACTTAATTCAAAATCATTGGATTACAATTAAAATATTATCTTCCAAGTCTATCCTCCCAAAGAAGATATATTTCCAAATTTATCCTAATTTAATATGGTGTATAATTCTTTCTTTTAATATATTTCTTATTTTAAACTGCTTTTAGAAAGGAAGAAAAAAAAAACCTAATCATTTTGGAAAGGGGAAAAAAAAAAAAAACACTTATACTGAAATCTTCCTGAGATTGAACAATTGAATTTCTCTTCTTCTAATCCTGGTAAAAACACTTTATTTTATTTATTTAACTATTTTGTGGCTATATATATATATGGAAACCGGTGCATATAATTCAGGAACATATTTCAAAAAAAAAATTAATTTTTTTATTTGGTTTCCTGAGCATATGATCTAGGAAACCAAAAAAACAAAAATGGTTTCCTGAATTATATACACCGGAAATGTGGACAATGTGCAAAATTGAACTTGAACCTTCTTTTTATTGACAATAAATTGAACTTTAACTTTGTGCAAAATTATATTCTTTGATGAATTTTTTTGTTTTGTTTAATTGAACTTTGTTTGCAGAAAAACATATAAAATCTTATAAAAATGGTGCATGTTAAATGTAAAATTACTTATTTTCAGTCAATTTTATTTTATTTAAAAAAAAAAAAAACATGTTGATAGTACATTCAGATGTGAAAAAAAAAAAAAAAAAAAAAAAAACATGTCATTTAGGTTCAGATTTCAGTCCCTATTCAGTCTTCAGAAAAATTCAGGACTGTTCAGTCTTCAGACAACAAATCAAACGACTCAGTAGTGTAATTTGTATGTAGTGATATTTGCTTAGTGTAACTTGTTTTGAATTGATAACTTAGTTGTTAGAAAGGCAATTTAATTTTTCATCTAGCTAACCTTTAATCCAACACTTCTCGTGGGAACGACAACGCATACTTGTGCACCTTATACGAATTTAACGACTCATGCACTTGCGAAGGGTGAAACACCCACACACTTATTTATATTTCTGTTTTAGTGTAGTCGTTTAGCATTTCCTTTTGCATTTAGTATTTTATTAGAACCAACTCGGGCGCATCAGTAGGCGCAATGATTTATTTTTAAAAATATATAAATAATATATTACAATAATTCAGAGTTTGGAAAGGGGTAGGGGTAGGGGTGGGTCCCCACCCCCCCTAAAAACTTTAGAAATCATTTATAAAAACCATAAATTGTTTCCAAATTTTAGACATATATTTTACATTTTGGTCTGCCCCAACCCTCCCAAGCAGGGGCAGACCCACCTTAAGGCCGGGTAGGGCCCGTTCCCTACCTCAAATTATTTTAAGAAAAATTGATTTTGCTTTCAATTATATATATATATATATAACCATAATTATAGCTAAACACTTCTTAGTAAAGTTGGAATTATATCTCCCTTTTGTATTAGTGGTGGTGGTTCAAGTCCCACCATTTGCATTTTTCAAGGAAAATGAATATTTTTTTTTTACAAATTTAATTTTATCATGTAATTTTAATCATTTTTTATGCATTTTTTTTTTATTTAACCATCTTTTCCAATTTCTTTCTCAAATTTTCATCTTATTTCGAAACCAAACAATTTATTTTCTTTTTTCCATCATTGTCAACTTCTTAGCTATTCAATTTGTGGTTACTTAATTCAATTTATTTTATGTTAAATTATCTATTATTATTTCTAATAATTTTAGTTTCCAATCAATAAACTCTAAAATCTCAAATTTTAATTTATTATATTAAAATAGTCCATCTATTATTATGATTTATTTTATTTTATCCTTTGTATTTTTCTTTATTTTATAGTTTTAATTTATTTCGAATCAATAAATCAATAATTTACCAATAATTAGAAGAATAAAAAAAATAAAAAACATGTCTAGTAATATTTATAAATAATTATTTTTGTATAAATTTAAAGTGAATTCATTATAAATATAAAACAAAATTTCATATTATAAAATTATATTGTAATTTATTACTTCAAGAAGAATAAATATTGCAATTTTATTGTTTATGTTTTTTTTTCTTGTTATTACTTAATTTTTAATATTGTGTTTTTACTTTTATTTTTTTGAAAGTAAGATTATTTATTTCATCTTGAGTAGGTGTTTTATTTGTTTTACTTTATATAAACTTCATTATATCATCAATTTTTCTTTATATAAAAAAACTCATTTTTTGTTTTAAAAAAAAAAAAACTCATTTTACTATGATCTTAATTTTTAATATTTTTTATAATATAATTATTATTTTGTTCAAGTGCCCCACTTGGATAAAATTCCTGAGTCCGCCACTACTCCCAGGGGGTATAACTCGAACCCATAATTTCTTTGCCATGTAAGTATGAGGGGCATACCACTGGACTAACCCCATTATGCGAGGTAAAATCATCATTATTATTTGCATTAAAGGTGACATATAATCCATGGTATGTATTATGTATTTATTTTCCTCTCATATTTGCTTGTTCGATACTTCTCATGTTTTTTGTGCATGCAGAATCTCGATTGTCTGATGGTAGAGAACCACTAATTAAATAAATAAAACTCAGTTTTTTAACATTAAAAAACCGAGATCTTTCACGTATAAATACGCGTACGATATTTCATATTATTTTGTTATACTAAATTTATCATATTATTTATCAATAATGCTAGACAACCCATATTTTTTTAAAATTGAACTTGTTTCGTAAGGTTCCTTGGCATTAGCGTCTGGGTTGGGATAGGTGTTTGAGTTGGTTCTCTCAAATGGACTTTGTTGTTACTCATATTTACTGGGAGGGAAACTAAATTGTAGCTTGCTTAGCATCTAGGAGCCTCATTATCATTACTTCGACATGGTGGTGGATTTCCCCTGACTTTTGCACTTCTTTTATTTATGATGATGTTTACAGTAGATCCTCCTTTAGGTTTTGTTGATATGTTCTTTTTCTTTTTTATTGTATTGACTCTTTTTTTATTTTTAATAATATGGTGGGTTTGAGTAGATGATGAGGGTGCTAAGGAGGTGCCAACTTAGCTAGAATGTTCCAGTGCACCTACTGATCCCGTTTGCCAATAACTTTATAAAAAAAACGTTAATATATAAAATGAAATAATCATCAAATTAAGGATTAAAAAATATATTTTAAAAAAAGTAGAAGAAGAAAAAAGAAAGCGCAGTTATGAACATGGGGGGCACTATATAGATTTTGGGCAATTAATTAAGGATAGTACTAGTTGTGTAGACAAACATAATTAATTAATAATAAGAAATAATTAAATAACAATGGCTCTAGTAAGAACATAATTATCCTTTTTGACTAAAGAGTGAGACTCCGTTTAATTTATATATATGAGGTTTGAAAGAGAACAAAGCATGATCATATCATGTATATAAAGACAATGAATGGTCTTATAATGATCTGATCTATAAGGGGTACTTCAAAATTTTCATACTTGAAAACCCTTTGAACAACTTTGTCTGTGCTTTTTCTCAAAAGATGGTAGCTTGTCTAGCTGCTGCCTTGTGTTTTACTCCAAAATTGAAAAGCACAAAGCAATTGTTTCTTTGGAACAAAATGGTCCTCCCTCTCCCTCTTATTATGCAACCGTTGCAAAAAGAAGAAAGAAAAGAAAAAGAAACCCTCCTATATATATAGTTTCTATGCATTGTCAAAAAGCGAAGGTTTTAAATTTGGAACAATTACTCTAAATTCGATTAGAGCAAGACTGTTCATAAAAACCTCCTTCTAAATTTTTTAAATCTTTGTGAAGAGACTAATTAAAATAAAGTATATGGGATCATGTACTTCAAAAGGGCATTTCATATATATAATTAGAACAAGGAGGTATTCGAAAATCGCATAGATAATTAGAGGAGGTATTCCAAAATTTATGATCAGTATCATTGTGTTGGGTTGCGAAGCTTGAATTAGTAATATAACTCTATGCTGACACATCATGTCTAACAGAAAAAGGTTTTTAATTAGTGTATGGTTTTATTCGGGAGGCGTTGCATATTTTATTTAGGAGATAGTTTTAACATCTGGGCTTTATTATTTATAATCTCTTAATTTTAGGGTTTTAGTTTACGAGAGAGAAATGAAAGATCTGAATAGAGAGAGAGAGAGAGAGAGATTGACTAT
Organism: Acer yangbiense; assembly: GCA_008009225.1. Classification (NCBI taxonomy): domain Eukaryota; kingdom Viridiplantae; phylum Streptophyta; class Magnoliopsida; order Sapindales; family Sapindaceae; genus Acer; species Acer yangbiense. The sequence continues at coordinate 7,249,795 of CM017769.1, forward strand.
TGTAAACATCTATTTGATAATGGAAGTTGAATATTAGTGCACTCCGTTGATGTAAGTTTACGCTAAATCACGTTATATCTTGTGTCTCTTTAATTCACAATTTTGTTTTCTTCCTTTCGTGTGTTTTGAATATTGTTTTGAGTTTTCATATTCCGTCACACATTGATCTTCCCCCCCCCCCCCCCCCCAAAAAAAAAAAAAAAAAAAAGGTTTGATATATAATTAGAGGAGCTATATATTAAACATAAAAATTAGGATAACTATATATATATATATATATATTGTGGTATCTGTCCTAAAATAAAAAGTAGATGAAAATAATATATTAGAAATGGAAGTGGGTTTGGACTTTCACAGTCCACAATAAGGGAAGGGACAATGCAATCTAAGTACTGTAGATTAAAGTGTTGTACAAAGTACTACAAACTACTCAACAAAGCAAACCTTAGACTGCTCACACTCCCCCACACACACACACATTGTCCATAGTAGCACTACTCCCTAGTACGATCGATTTCAGCAATGAATCGGATGCACACTAAAAATAAAGCAAATTTACAAGACATTTATCATCCCTGCTAGCTTCTGCTTCAAAGCAAGCACTTCCATAGCCAGTACAGCTTTGGAAGTTATTTGCCAGTTCAAAAGCACTTCCACCTTTTGCTTTGGCCCTGGCCCGCCCACATAGCAAATAATGCATATATGCACGATCCCTTCAATTTGCAACAAACATGTCCAAATAATTATATTCAATCATTATCAAACCCACCCATTTCGTTCTCAAAATTTATGCCAAACTCTTTTGGATTCTTACTTTTGGTATAGGAACAATATTCTTAATCATCCATTTTTAAATTCTAGAAATTTATTATCATTAGCAATCCTTTGTATATATATCACTTAAATCTATTGAACGATGTCAAGTGTTGATCGAGCTCATCAATTGTTGTTGTGCTCTAATTCCTTTTTTTTCCTTTCCATTTATTTTGGATCAAAATGTGTGCTGAACTTTGCTGACCTTTTAATGATCCGGTGACATGTGTCCTTTAAAAAAAAAAAAGAGTAATTGACACAAATACCCCTCGAGTGTATGTGAATTTGCTTGTTGCCCCCTAAACTTTTTTTTTAGGCATTAAACCCCCTGAACTATCGCTTATTGGCAATCCTTTGGCTTTTTCCTCCCCTGAGGGGGCATTTTTACTCTTGTTCTGCCAGTAAGAGATAGTTCAGGAGGTTTAATGCCTAAAAAAAAAGTTTAGGGGGCAACATGCAAATTTACATACACTCGAGGGGGGATTTGTGCCAATTACTCAAAAAAAAAAGTGTGGTCAGGATTTATTCTTTCATTTATCTCTCGTTTTATAAGTCAAACCCTAACAATTTAAGAAATCATGCTGGTCTTCATCTCATCCCCATTTGTCAACAATCAGTGAAATAATTCTTCTCCTCTAACTTTGAATCTCAAACCCGAACAATCAGCAATGAAATCACGCTAGTCTTCGTCTCATTCCCATTCGACAATCAACAGTGAAATTATTCTTCTCCTCTAACTTTAGATCCCAAACAACTTAAACAAACGTCTCTCTAACAATATTTGCAATATTTGGGTTCTGATAAAAAAAAAAAAAGTTTTATGAATTGTTGTGTTTGTATTCCAATTCGTATTTGTTTCCGTGAAACTGCTTTCGTTCCAAATTGTTGTGTATGTATTCCAATTTTTTTGCCTGTAAAAAGATTTTATCACCAAAATCTCTCTTAAAATCTCTATTACTTTTTGGTTCCAAATTGTTGTTTTTAGGAATTCTTTTGGGTTCAGAGTTTAAATCATATAGGGGTTTGATGCCTATATATGTTAATTATTCTGGTGTGTTATGGGTTTCATGTAATGCGAGGGTTTGATGCACTAGATAAGCTGATAATGCTATGTGTTGGTTAATGGAATGTGTTTTTCTTTTTCTTTGCTTGTTTCTTTTGCTGTTGTTCATTAGTAAGAAATGGATTTTTTAGGATATGCAGCTATTGTTGGTTAATGCATATGTAAGAAGAATTTATCAGGATGTAATACAAAATCAATCACCTATCACAATATACAGCAAGCATTCTGTAACATCAACAAAGTACGTTGAAATTAAAATTTAGATAGAACAGAGCTTAATTAGCTAAGAAAGGTTCTAGCATGAGTGGAGATGTCTTGGAGTGGGGCAATTTCTGATTTTCCTAGGTTTGTTTGTTATGGGTTGTTACCAGTTTGGCTGGGTTTGTTGGTCTTCGTTGGTCTATATTTTCTGGGGTGGCCTCCTCTGTTTTTTGGCCTTTGCTATGTTTTCGCCTATTTTTCGTTTTGCCTGGCTGTTGTTGTAGGTTGTTCTTCTGTTGTTGAGTTGTGTTTGGATCTTCTGCTGATTTGATCTTTTTCCTGATCTTATATAATCTCATGACACATAAGCATTACAATAAATGCGCGGTTAAAATGTTATTGGTTTCCACAACCACTTTATTAACAACCAATCACATATTTTAAAAAGATCAAGAAAAAGATCATATTAGCAGAGGATCTAAATCCAGAAAAAAAAAAATAGCAAAACGGTATAGTTTTAGTTTAAGGTAAGAGAGATAAATGAAAGAATAAATCATGATCACATTTTTTTTTCAAGACACATGTCACCATATAATTAAAAGGTCAGCAAAGTTCAACACACATTTTTATCCATGGAGGATCCTAGTACATTTATTTAATATGATTTTTGGTATTAATCAAAACCGTTGTTGATTAAAATAAAAGCCAATGTCTTAAAATCATAAATCCTCCATTGATTTTGAGTTAACGGGACAAAAATTGATATGAAATGGCACTTAATTTTTTGTGATCGTAAACACTTTCAAAAAAAAAAAAAAACTTTATAATTGTCTATTTGTCTTCAAATACTTCCAAGAACAATATCACTTTGGAAGATCTCTCACCAAAACACAAATACAAGAATAAAACCACCATCAACTCATGAAAACCTCTTAATCTGCAAAATTTTTGTCTTCATTATCTTTTAGTTCCATTACAAGCACTTTTGAGACCAAAATCACTTTTGAAAGCTCATCTAGGAAATACCATTTTATTTGTTTAAGGAATCATGTTGACAAATTAAATGGATATGTTGTTGCTTGCAATGTGTTATATATATATACACACAGATTTTTTGTCTTGATTTGGTTTATGTTTATATATTTTAAACAACTACTTTTGACTAGCTTTTTATTTTGATCAAGGCCAACATCTCCAAAGGTTTTCCAAAAAAAAAAAAAATTAGTAATTTTTTAAATTAATCAATGTTTCCTAACAAAAGTTCTTACAAGTCATGCTTCTCTCTCTAGCTATCTCTCAAATCAAGTGGGTTCAAAAAATTTCTAGCACTTTTTGGAAGTGGCTTTTCAACACTGTCATTGTTTTAATAACTTATGTTTAAAAGGCACATATTATGGTGAACGGATAAAAATGCCCCCCACAATAACCTTCTTCACCATTTTTTTTTTCTTTTAAAATCTTCCATCAATGGAGGTGGAACTGACGAATCAACGAACACACGTACGTCGCCGTCGACGACCAAGTGTACGTTGCCGTCGAAGACCACGACCAAACACAATAGCGATTTTTGATTTCTTTGAAAAAACGAAGTATGTAACTTTCTCTGAAAACGAAGGGTTTCGAATTGGGGATTCAGGGTTGGAGAAGATGAACAAAACAGAAATAGAGGAGCACAGAACAACAACCCAGAAGTCTCGAAAAGCAATCACAAAGTCTCGGACACACACTTCTAAAGTATCGGAACACAAACACAAAGTCTTGGAACACAAACACAAAGTGTCGGAACATATACACAAAGTCTCGGACACACAGACACAAAGTCTCGAACACACAAACACAAAGTCTCGAAAACACTGGGTTGTTGTTCTTTGCTCCGCTGTTTCTATTATGTTGTTGTTGAGCTCGACCTCCAAATGCGTCAGCGTAGCGCCACTAAACTAATCCAATGAATATGCATTGATAATGTTATGAAGTTGGTTTTTTTCTATTTCGACCTCCATGAAGAAGATGAAAGAATAAAATCAAAAAAGAAAAACTGAAAAGTAAAAGTAAATAAAAATAATAATAGAGTAAAGTAAGGGTATTTTTGGAAGTCACTTACTTTGGTACCTTTAAAACATAAGTTATTAAAGTGGTGATAGTCTTGAAACACCAACTTAGAAAAGTGACAAAACCCTCTATTTCCACCAAATCAAGTACTGGATTAATTAATGGGATCGAAAATTTAATAGCACTCTTTAAAGAGTGAGTTTTAAGGCTATCACCAACTTAATAACTTAAGTTTTAATAGCATCTAAAGTGTAGATCTAATAAAAATACTCTTAAAACACACTCACAAAATTAAGTCTCATGCTTTTTTATGTTTTCGAAACTTATTTTAGTGTTTCTGGGACTTATTTTGGTGTTTTCGAGATTTATTTTCTAATTTCCGAAAATTATTTTATTGTTTCGGAGACTTATTAGGTAATTTTCGAGACTTATTAGATATATTTGTAATTTCCAAGATATATTGGGCAAAAATAAAAAAAATTCAGATTTTTTGTGGTCATCTTCTTGATTTTGACCTCCAATTGGAGTTCGATTTTGACCTCCAATGGAGGTATTTCATCTCCATTGATGAAGGACCACCATTGGTCCTCCATTAATGGAGTTTTCTGAAGAAAAAAAAAATCCTAAAAATGGTAAAAACGTAATAAAAGAAGGATATGAGGGTATTTTAGTCCATTGATGGTATTTAAACTTAATTTATTGACAATATTTATTAATTCGGGACCAGGTATTTTTTGAAAGTTTTCGCCATTGGTAGGATTCGAGCCGTTGACTTAGGAGTCATTTGTCAAACCCCAAGCCCGTCCATGTACCAGTTAAGCTATGCCCATATTAGCCATTTAAACTTAATTTTTTTTTTTTTTTGGTTTACACCATCCGGTTTCCGGGTGGAGGGATCCACCTTACGGTGCAATCAGCCCAGATCACATGTAGTTTAAACTTAATTTATTAAACTAGTGATATTTTTAAAATTCAATTTCAAAGGAGTGTTTTGAATAATTAGGTGTAAAGGTTGTATTATTTTGTAAAGAAAATGTTGTGTTGGAAAGATATGGAGTCTTGAATTATTTTGTTCTAACTAATTTGGTACGTTAGAACATACATTAACACAGTCCATCGTAGATAAGTGTTTAGCATGATTATAATTGCAATACATGTGATGTGAGCATTTCAATGTCACGATAATGCTCTACGACCTAAGCAGACAAGGAAAATGATTGAGGAACCTAAATGGATGGAAACAAAGACAAGAGGGCATGTCCAGTAAGGGCATTAGCATTACCCTACAATCCAATGGTCTACAACCGAAAATGTAAACTGTTATATGTCTACACTTTTGATGATCATGATTCATGATAATTATGTATATATATGACATCATTGGGATTGACTTTAAACTTGTGGGGTTCTATTACCCTGCCATCAGTGGAAATCCAAGTCACATTCAAATGGCTTTGTCCACTCTTTATCTTTAGAAAAAAAGTAAAAAGAAAAATTAGAAAAATAAAAGGATCTTACAACAGTAAAATTTTCAAAAACTTTCCCAAACCATATTTCACGAGGATGAAATTTATCGATTTTGATAAATTTTAATATGGTTTTATTGTTAGTATTTTAAGTTTAATGAAATTTATTTGAAAATAAAATTTGAATTTTTTTTAAGGATTACAATTTTTTTTTTCTAACTTTGTTAAATACTAAATATAAAAAAATATAAGATGAAAAATATGAAAAATAGATAATTATTATTATTATTATTATTGACAGGTGATCCATGTGGGGGAATCCCCACTAAACTATTAAAGTAATTCGCCGGTCAATATGGTTTCCATACTTCTATTCAACATATAAAGTAGGCTGTCTAGCTCATCTGGTAGCTCACCTTCTTCTTCTAGTTCTAGCTAGCTGGTTGCTACGACATAAGGTAGTTTACTTGCTTATATATATATACAGTTTTTCTATTATCAGTTCGAACTGACAAAAGTTATATCAGTTCCTTGTATGTGGACCACTGGATTTAAATACTTTGACTGACAAGTGCATACAGTCAAGTCAAAGTATTTAAATCCAGTGGCCCACATGCAAGGAACTGATATAACTTTTGTCAGTTCGAACTGATAATAGAATTTCTATATATATATATATATATATATATATATATATATATATATATATATATATATATATAAAAGGTAGCAGGGTCATCATGCTAGAGGTGACATGGTTCCGGTTCTAAGGTTTGGTGGAACCGGAACCGATCTTAGACGGTTCCTGGACCGGTTCCTGTTCCGGTTCTAGAACCGCCGGTTTCGGTTCCGACGGAACCGTCGGTTTTGAACCTTTTTTTTTTTTTTTCACATGATCTGATCTGATCATCATCTTCCCAGCTTCTCCACAACTCCACTAGACTACCAGAGTACCAAACGGTCTAGAGTCCAAACCATCACCATCACCATCACCATCTCCAAGTCTCCAACATCCAAATCCAATGACCCAAACGACCAAACCCTAATCTAATCCATCATTTTAAAACAAAAATAAAATATTAAAACACAATTAAAAAGGCTGAAACCTGCTCTTTTGGATCTGGAAACCCTTAAAGGCTCAAACCCATCATCGATATGAGATTCTTCAACTTTCTCAGCAAACAAACACACCCAAAAACAAAAACAAAAACATAGAGAATCAGAGTCCAAAGATCGTGAAGAAGAAGAAGAAGAAGAGGTCGAACTGTCGAAGAGGAGATTGAAGAGGTCGAAGTGGAGATCGAAGATGGCGACCGTCCAGCGTCCGTCGATCGCCACCGACGACGGGATGAAGAGAAGCGATCGAGTGAGAGTCTTCGAAAGTGAGAGAGAGACTGAGAACTGGGAAAGTGAGAAGAGACTCATAAGAGAGAGAGACGAGTCATCTAAGTTTTTTTTTTTTTTTTTTTTTTTAAAAGGAACCGTCGGTTCCAGTCCGGTTCGAACCATTCGGTTCCATAAAATATAGAACCAAAACCGGAACCGGCCTCCTCTGGTTCAGGTTTAGGTTTCAGTTCCGATTCCTGAACCGGAACCAGAACCAGAAATTTGGTTCCGGTTCCGGTTCCGGTTCCGGTTCCGGTTCCGGTTCCGGTTCCGGTTCCGGTTCCGGTTCCGGTTCCGGTTCCGGTCCCGGTTTCGGTTCCCCTACGGTTCCACGGTTCGAACCGGAACCTTGCCAGGACTAAATCATGCGCGACAAAGCCTTCTTACCAAGGAAGTCTCAGCACATCGTTACCTGCACCTTTGTGCATACAGAATTACCAGGGGGTGAACAGAAGCATGAATCACCTCTCTCAACTCTCAATCTCCAAGCCCAGGGGCAGAAAAAAAGACCCCGCTGTCTTACAGAACGGCAAGAACAGCAATCACCTCTCAAATTCAAAGAGCTTCTGTCATATATATCTGAGCACAAAAGTCTCATCAAACAGCGCACTGGCTTGCTTGAGGGTGGTACATTGTCATGGATGCTATCTCCATGGCTTGCTTACTCTCCTATCATCAGCGCTCAAATCTTCTACGCGCAGGCCTCCATACAAAGAAAGCCCCCACTTCCTCCCAATCCTAATCTCTCCCGCCAGCATAGCACACAAGCAGCAGAACCAAGAACTCCAAGAAAAAAAAGCAAATCCAAGAGGAACTGGCACCTAACAGAGCGAGCCCGTGGAATTCTCAATATCAACCATCTGCATAAATCAATTCAGCCAACTATGTAGTCAAAGCAAACATCGAAAAAAGAAGGAGGGTCAGATCGAGGCAACTAATAGCAATAAACCTTTAGCTAGGAGCCTCTCGCCTCACCTCACTGTCGAACAGAAAGGACGCCTACACCCCGAGGGCACTAATGTCATGTTTACTAATCACGAATGGAGGGAATCAGAATCAAGTTCCACTGGAAAAGGAATGGAGGGGAATCGGAATTAAGTTACTAAATTTCATTCCAGTGTTTACTAACAATTTAGGAATCAGAAATGGAATCAAATTTATTCCCTTTCTAGTGTTTACTTCAACTAAGGAATCAGAATGATATATAGGTGATTACAAAAATACCCTTGTGTATATAATATGTTGAAATATATTTTTTATTATGAAAAACTATTTTTTATACCGCTCATAACACTATAACTAATAATTAACATATTTATATTGTAAACTTTCAACTAATTAGTCAATAATAATTAAAAATTGAGGAGTAATTCAGATTTGAAAGCATAATTAATTTGATGTTGAATTAATTTCTCACATTTAGGTGTTTTTTTTCCTTCTCTCAAAAATTAAAACTCAAAATAACTCAACATATACAACCATTAGCTCACACAATACTTAATTAATTATTAACTATATAAATGAAAAAAAAAAAAAGTAAAGTCACTGTAGTTAGTGTGTGTGTATATATATATGCAATACATGCTTTACGGAAAAAGAAAAAAAAAAAAAAAAAAAAAAAAAAAACTTAAACAAAACAGTATATATAAATTAAAGTCACTATAGTGTATATATATATATGTGCAGTACATACGGAAAAAGAAAAAAAAAAAAAAAAAACTGTTTTACTTAAACAAAACAGTGCGTGTATATATATGAATATGTAATACGTAAAAAGAAAAAAAAATACGTAAATATTATAAGTGAGGATATGAAAGACAGTTTTTTTTTTATTTATTTATTTAATAAAAATACATGAATTCCTTTTTTCATTCAGAAAAGGGAACTTAATTCTTAGGGTGGGTGGGGGGAATCAAATTCCTTTTCCATCAGTAACTTAATTACTGATTTGAGAGTAAACACGTAACTTAATTCCCTAAAAATTTAGTAAACACTGGAATTCACAAATCAGTAACTTAATTCCCTTTCCTGAGTTTGATTACTGATCAGTAAACACGCCATTAAAGTAATCCTTTGTATTTAGCATTCATGAGTTGGAAAATCATAGTTTTTATTCAAATGGAGCATTCATTTCTATAAATTCTATATTTAATTGCACGTGTTTACGGTCTAATTATTGTCATAATATCTCTCATTATATTACCACTACAAAATGACATGATTTACACCTGATCACCATCATTTTTTTTTTAATTAAAAAAGAGAACCTTACAAAGCAGGGGAAACAGAAACAAGACTGGGATCCAGCTAGAAACGCTCCCACGCAGGGGAGAAGGCTAACGAGGCTAACTTTAGTGCCAAGGAATTCCCCTGAGAAGGGACGGCTTGACACTTACAAACGTCAACCTCATCAAATAAAGCCTTAATATCATTGATAATAAAAGAAAAGTCACCTAAAAAAACATCAGTACAATGCAGAAGGGAGGCGACAAGAGGGGAGGAAATCTCAGCAATAGAAATGGAACCTTTGCCATCAAGAGACCCTCACGCAAAGCCAGCAGGTTCCCAACATCAGCAGAAAAGGAACCCACTAGCAAGCTAGCTCGAGCAACCAACACACCCCCCCCTATCATCCCTAATCACAGAACCAACACCCAGCCTCAAAGAGTCCCTCCTAAAGGCAACCCCAGTATTCAATTTAAGAAGACCAGGAGGAGGAGCTAACTAGTGCACAATCAAAATATTTCATTTTTAAACCTTAAAACATATTATAAAATATATAATATATATTTAATCAACACAAACCTTTTTTTTAAGGTAATTACCCTAGTGTTCATCAACTTTTGCCACCACTATCAATATAGCCACCAAATGGGGAATTGGTTTCAAATAGCCATTTTTGTCAAACATTGTTACACTAATGGTCATTCCATCCATTTCCATCCAATTAATGGCATTTTAGTAAATAAGGGAATGACATTAATTTATTTTAGATGTTTTTTAGAAATCAATTTTTTCTTTTGTTTTTTGAAACAAATAATTGTATTTAGTGTGTGTATACGTATAACATATCTCAAACATATATATATATATATATATATATATATATATATATATATATATATATATATATATATATATATATACAGATTTTCTATTATCAGTTCGAACTGACAATAAATATATCAGGACGAAGAATGTGGACCACTAGATTTACATACTTTGATTTAAAGTGTATGCACTTGTCAAAATTTCTCCATAATCTATGGTCCACATTTTTTGTCCCGATATATTTATCGTCAGGACGAACTGACAATAGAAAGACTGTATATATATATATATATATGTTGTAAAAGAATGAAGAATAGATGAATAATAAATAATAAAGTAAAGTGAGAGAGAGAGATCAGAGAAAGAGTGAGACACGAGAGATAGAGAGCCTTTTTGTATTGATACCAGAGAGCAACCAATTTTTACAATTGAAAGCCATATATATATAGGCAAATAAGAGAGAGGCTGATATGGTAATATTACAACTTACATAACTTAATTATGAAGTAATCCAAGTTCAAGAGGGTGGTAGATATTTTGTTATGATATTTGTGTGTATAACACATGTGGTAAAAGCCATATATATTATAACACTTCCCTTTGGATTTATACCACATGTATTAATTTTCTAGGGAAAAACCCAATGGGATAAAACCTAGGCAAAATATATACAATGAGCTTCTGGATCTTGTGGTGTGGGACATTCTCAAAACTATCTCGTTAAAAACCTTATCAGGAAAACCCAGTGAGATAAAACCTGATCGAAGGGAAAAAGAGTATATTGCACATATGTCCGTTCTGAACTTTGCTCCCCATGATTGTCTCGTTAAAAACCTTGTTAGGAAAACCCAGTGGGACAAAACCTGATCAAAGGGAAAAAGAGTACAATGCAAATATAACAATAGTTAATGTTTTCTTCAAAACATTTCTCACATTTATACTATTGTATATATAAATTTGCCAAGCAGACACGTCATCAAAGGAGTCAATAAATGATGAAGAAAAGGTTGCCACGTCACTCGTTGACCGGGTCAAGGGAGAAAATGTGGCCAGTCAGAATGTCAACGTCTCAAATCAATAGTCAAAGGTGTGGTCGCCAGAGCTAGATATATACTCGCCAAAGGTAGAAACGTGGTCGCCGAAGGATAATACCCAGGAGTGAAGGTGCTCGCTGCATCAGCATACTGGGCCCAAAACGACTCGGCAGAAACACAGAAATAAAACCCTAACCTCTAGAAGACCCATGGCAACAAGGAATCATAAAAAGGAAAAGAGATAGAGCATATCCGGATCCGTGACAACATAAGAATCCTAGTACGAATCAAAGGGGGAATCCTACCACCAACACGGCTAAAAATAAGGGGAAACCCTAATTAACATATATAAATAGAACCATCTATCACATGAGGAAGGGGTTCGAAAACCTAGAGAGAAAAGAGCAATTGTATGAAAGATTTGAGTGTGTAACAAAGCAATAGAATCGAGTATTATCTTTCTACCCTCTGGGGCGCCGTGGTTTTTTCCCATTCAAGAGTTTTCCACGTTAAAACTGTCTCTTGCATGCATTCTTGATTTTCTCGTTTTAAACTGAATTAATATAACTATTGAGTGCGTGGCAATCCAAATTTCACCGTCAACATATACTTTGCTAGGAAAAACCCAGTGGGATAAAAACCTGAGCAAAGATATCCATTGATCTGTTGGATCAAAGTAATATTTATGATAATCTTTTGGATCAAGGTAATATATATACGATGATCAGCAAGATCAAAGTAATATTTACAATGATATTTTTGATCAAAATAACATATATACGATGATATATTGAATCAATGTAATATTTATGATGATTTTGTGGATCAAATGATTTTTGGATGTGCTTAGGGAATTGCCTCATTAAAACCTTATCAGGAAAACCCAATGGGACAAAAACCTGATTGGAAAGAAAAAGAGTATAATGCATATATGCTCCGATATAATTAATATACTTCATTTGATATGCTCCCCCTGATAAAAGTTCTTTTAAAGCAATCTTCTAGATTGCTAAACTGAGGTATACAGATGTTTATTTCATGAAATGAAATAACATTATAAATGATTGGAGGGAGTATAAGCAAAGATTTGCTTTATGGAGTATTATCCATATGGAATCTTTTCAGAACCCTTTTTCAACATATTCTGATTGATGTATAAACATTCCATTTGATCTATGCTCGACCTTCAGGTCGAGACAATATTTCCTTTCCCATGTCTTTCATTTTTAAACTCATTTACCAAAAATTCAAAAGTTTTCAAGAGCTCTCCAGGAGCTCCAATTAAATTCATATAATCAACATATGTTGTGAATATAGTAAATTCAGATTCTGATTTCTTTGTAAAGACACTTGGGTATACAATATAATTATTATACCCTTATTTTATTAGATATTCACTTAGACGGTTATATCACATCCGTCCAGATTATTTTTAATCCATATAAGGATTTTTGTATGTTCATCAAATACAGATTACGAGATCTCGATTTACATGCTTCTAGTATTTTAAATCCTTTCGGGATTATAAATATCTGCATTGAGTGAATCATATAGATAAATTATTATTACGTCTGAAGACGCATTTCAAGCCTTTCAAAGGCAGCCAATTTTATCAAAAATTTGGAACGTAATCGTATTCATCAATAGTGAATACCAAGTTTCTGTAAGAAACCTTGTATTACGAGTCGTGCCCCATATCTTACGATCTCATTTTTCTCATTACGTTTCCGTATAAAGACCCATTAGTATCCAACTAATTTGACATCTCCAGGTGTCTGGAGTACTATTGGTCTAAATACTTTATGTTTGGCGTATGAAGTCAGTTCTTCTTGAATTGCTTCTTTTTACTTAGGCCAATCATGCCTTTTGTATACAATCATTTATATTATGAATATCATAATTATCATTTATAATTTCAGTAGCGCTATTGTGTATAAAAATACATCATCAATGATTGTTTCTTTATGATTCCACATTTCTCTCATATGATTTATAGAAATTTTCTTAATTTCAATATACTTGAATCTCTGTTGAGATTTCTTCCATTACAATGGATTTAGTCATTTCATAGACTTGTGTCTCTTTAGATATATCAGACTCTTTCAGAGTTGATTTAGATAAAGTGGATTTATTTATAACTCGAGTTTTGTTTACATTAGGATCCTCATAACAATACCTTTCAAAAAAGGTTCATAAGCTTATGATATACATCAGATGATTTATTTGTTGTCATTTACTCTGATCATTCTTTAAGAACAATCACCCGGCTGGGGTTTATGAGATAACAGCGTATAAAATCTTGTTACCTTTAATATATCAAGTAACAAATTGATAATTATTTGATGATCAATTATCTTTCGTATTTGAGTGATACAAAGATTGAAATGAGACACATTTATAAACAGACAACCGAACTGGTATCTTTGTTTTATATAAGAGTAACTTTTCATTTACTCTTTCTGAAGAAACTTTCCATCTGGAAATTAATCAATATAATGATATATAGATTGTGCGTAAAAATATAAACTCTCAGAAGTTTAAATGATCTAATAGAGATTAATCAAAATCAAAATTACCGAACTGGTATCTCTGTTTTATATAAGAGTAACTTTTCATTTACTCTTTCTGGAGAAACTTTCCATCTGGAAATTAATCAATATAATGATATATAGATTGTGCATAAAAATATAAACTCTCAGAAGTTTAAATGATCTAATAGAGATTAATCAAAATCAAAATTAATCTCGTAATGATATATAATTCTTATCTTAGATCATGCCAGAGATGAAATAAGGAGATATACTACACAATCAAATATCTTAACATGTGAGCAATTCAATGACTAATTACAAGTTGTAATGGTAAATACCAATGATAGGTAGTGAGTCATAGATGAATGCATCAACATGTAATATAGAATATCCCATATAGAAATCGGTAATTGTATTGAAATAATAAAGTTCTCGTAATTACCTGGAGACGTTTGACAAATGATTCCACTGATCCATTCTGATTATGAGTACATAAGAAAAACTGGGTGTTGAACATCGATCTCAACTGGAGACGTTTGATAATACATAAACATGTGACTATCTCGTAGATGTATCAACTAGAACCATAAAATAATGAAAGAGTTCTTTTGGTAGATGAATATTTCCACATATATCTCCTTGAATGATAGGGATTCAAAACCAACTTTAGAATGAGATGGTTTATTTGGTGGATGAATATATCTACATATATCCCATTTTCTGATCAGCAATATAATTCAGATGATAAAGAACGCAGCTTTTCTATAATTAGCTTCTGGCTTGAATCACGCACAGATATTTAACATTCTCATTGTTCATGGTCTCAATATGACATTAATAAAGTTATATGTCTTTGATCTAAACAGATTTCTTTATATTCTGACGGAATGATATAAAGTTTCATTGATACACAATTTAATACTGTCTGGTAATAAGATTGTGGCTCTTCTAGAGCATTTAATCAGATCCACTGAATCTCATATGGTATTAACTTTATATGCTTTTGAACTAAACATATTTCTTTATGTTGTTCTTTAAATAATATCAAGTATCATTGATACATAATTGAGTATTGTTTGATAACAATATCGTGGCTCTTCCAGAGCTTTCTATCAGATCCGTTGGACCTGATACATAATTTAGTATTGTTTGATAACAATATCATGGCTCTTCCGGAGCTTTCTATTAGATCCGTTGGACCTAATACATCAATAACATTTGCTCTCAGCAAAGTCGAATTTATAAAATATTTTCTGACTCTGCAGAATTATATAAGTCGTTGCACTCTCAGTAAGACATATATTTTTCCTTCTAAGAATTTTATGGACATTATTTGTAATGTCATTTTATATCTCATGTGAAATGATAATAATCTCACATCATTCTGTTGGATGTGTATGAAGTGGATAAAATATTATTTTCAATTTCATTATATGTTAGGATCTTAAATCCCTTTTGTGATACACACAACATCCTATTGCATGTGTAGATCCTTCTTTCAATATTGCTCTTCACGAGCATCAAACATGAATAAAATGGATAAAATTTTATTTCCAGTTTCATTATATGTTAGGATCTTAAATCATTTTTATAATACTCACATCCTGTTGGATGTGTAAATCCATTTTCTCAAATGAATGATATGTAAATATATCACTTTATATATATGAGATAAAATAAATCATGGGTCATAATGATTTTTCGAACTTCTGGTTCGACCATGAACTATAAGTTTATATATAAAATCCAGAAAACTTCAGATTCTGATTGGATTTGAAATCCCAGGTTCAAAATAATGAAGTATGGCATTCATGAATATAACACAAGATCTAGAACTCTAGGTTCTCATCGGTTTTCAATACTGTGCCGTATGGCATTCATGAATATAACACTGGATCCAAAACTCCAGGTTTTCATCGGTTTTCAAAACCGAGCGGACTTAAATATCATAATTCCAAAAACTTTAAGTTCTGGTTAGTCGGTCTAGCCATCTCATACATTGAGTAAAAATAATTACTGAATATTAAACAATTTATCTGGAGACACAGCATAAGCCAGTCTCAAGACACAGCATAAGCCAGTCCTGAGACACAGCATAAACCAGTCTCATATATTGCATAAAAATAAATACTAAATATTACAACAGTTTATCTGGAGACACAGCATAAGCCAGTCCTGAGACACAGCATAAGCCAGTCCCGAGACACAGCATAAAAATAAATGCTAAATATTAAAACAGTTTATCTGGAGACACAGCATAAGCCAGTCCTGAGACACAACATAAGCTAGTCCTGAGACACAGCATAAGCCAGTCTCATATATTACATAAAAATAAATGCTGAATATTTAAACAATTCCAGGAGGCTGAGCTCACCTGCTATGTGCGTAAAAATAAATCCAGAATTATATATATATTCCGTTGACGGCATAGGCCATATTGTTATATGGAGTTATATATATAGATCCAGAGTGTTGAGATGTAAGTAAATCACCTATCATGAGATCCTTTTTACCTATACGCAATCGTGCTAGAGATTTGGATCTTCCATCGCTCCTGAAAACAAGCTTGAATAAGTCAAAATAGTACTTACAAGCAGAATTAGCTGAAATTGATGGCACGGTTGCGTCCGGAACGGTCGAAATAGCTGGAAATAGGTCCAAGTCAGTTGAAAACGGGTGAAAATTTCACTGATCTTGGTTGAGTTGACTCGGGAATATTTTGTTAGACTAACGGAATATTCTCTGATGGTAACGGAATATTTTCTGATGGTAACGGAATATTCCCTGTCTTGTGACGTGACGCTGACGCTGACGTGGCGCATCGCTGACGTGGCGATGACGTTCGATGACGTGGCGCTACAGTGTCGTCTTCTTCCTTGAAAATTGTAGAAAAATTCTGGAAAATTTTTCAGAGTTGACCGAACTTTGATCGAAGCTATAGAGTTCGTTAGTGCTCCGTTTGAGATGCGGTCAGTGGCGTTGGAATCGTATTTCCGAGATGAACACAACAGTATCATCCGAACAATGATTCGAGCACTTCAAAATTTCTGGACTCGATCTAAACCAAAGCTAAAACTCTCAAGAACACTTGCTGCTCACTTGCCTAGCCTAGTCTACAATCGTGCTGATAACGTATTGTAAAAGAATGAAGAATAGATGAATAATAAATAATAAAGTAAAGTGAGAGAGAGAGATCAGAGAAAGGGTGAGACATGAGAGATAGAGAGCCTTTTTGTATTGATACCAGAGAGCAACCAATTTTTACAATTGAAAGCCATATATATAGGCAAATAAGAGAGAGGCTGATATGGTAATATTACAACTTACATAACTTAATTATGAAGTAATCCAAGTTCAAGTAGGTGGTAGATATTTTGTTGTGATATTTGTGTGTATAACACATGTGGTAAAAGTCATATATATTATAACAATATATATATATATATAATTTATTTTTTAGAAGATTAAGGCTACAAAATCTAAAAATTCTAAAAAACATATTTGAGATAAGTTGAAAAGAAATATATATATATATATATATATAGCCCCGATCCAGTCAGTGCACATTGATATATGCATACACATTTGAGTCAAAGCATGTAAAACTAGTGGCTCACATTCAATATCATCATGAAGTTATATCAGTGTGCACTGACTTGAAAATATATATATATATATATATATATATATATATATATATATATATATATATTTATTTATTTATTTTTATTTTTTTGAGAAGATTAAGGCTACAAAATCAAAAAATTCTAAAAAACATATTTGAGATAAGTTGAAAAGAATATATCTTCTCAAAAAAGAATATATATATATATATATATATTTGAGATATGCTATATGTATATACACATACTAAATATAATTATTTGTTTTAAAAAACAAAAGAAAAAATTGTTTCCAAAAATATATAAAATAAATTAATGTCATCCTCATATTTACCAGAATGCCACTTATTGGATGGAATTTGACGGAAATGGATGAAATTGGATGAAATGACCATTAGTGTAATAATGTTTGCCAAAAATGGCCATATTTCATCTAGTGGCCATTTTAAATATGGTCATTTTGATAGTAGTGGCATAAGTTGATGGCCACCGGGGTAATTATCCATTTTTTTTCTTACTTGGTAATCTACCGATTAGTTTAAAAAAAAAAAAAAAAAAAATCTACCGATCTCTTTTATCAATCTATTTTATCTTTCCTCATTTAATGCAGACATTATCTCTCACCTATTTAATATTTTATTTTTCCAAAATTTTATTATTTTATTAAATTCTATTACCTTGTTTAATTTTGTCTTTTATCTTTTCTTTTATCTTTTATAAGTTTTATTTTTAACTTTACCTAAAACCCGAACATCATCCGTGTGACTTTCACTCTCACTTTTCGGTCTTTAAAATCCTTTTATTTATTTTTTTATTATTACTATTCTTATTTCTCAATTTACTTCATATAAAACCAGAAATTCTGTACATTCTTTTTAAATTTGTTTTATTCTTTCCTCTTTTATCATTTCTTATTTTATTAGCTTATGCGGTGTAATTTTGCAAAGTTGTAGAACAAAATTATTTTCACTTGTATTGGTCTTGTTAATATATTTGTAAAGTTGAACAACAACATCATACATGACTTCATTTATAAAATAAAAACTAAATGCAATAAGTAATTCAATGAAAAACTACCAATTGATACATGACTTGATCTATAAAACATCAATAGAACATGTAGGGCATGCTGGATTTACTTTGCCCATCTCTATTGTCCTATGATTTACCCATCTCAAATCAATAAAATCTATAAAGTTATTCATTACTAAAATTTATAAAATAAAACATGTTCAATAGTTCAAAAAATTCAAAAGAAAAAAAAAATAAATTCAAAAGACTACATGATTATACTATAAACCAAATCATGACAAAAACCAAAACACTTTTCGCCATTCTAGATTTTAATTATCAATCAAACTTCCAACTTAGATGCTTTAATCATCTTCAATAACCATATTGCCCATCTCTGTTGTCCTATGAGAAAGCCAAATAACTTGATTATAAACAAACATAAGAAAACGAATAATCAAGAAAAATTTCAAAATAATCAAGCTAATGAAATAAGAAATGATAAAAGAGGACAAGAATTAAAAAAAATAATAATAATAAAGAAAATAAAAGAGGAGAGTGAAAAAGAGCAAGTGTAAAATTTCTAGTTTTAGATGAAGTAAATTGAGAAATAAGAAAAGTAGAAAAAAAAAAAAGAATAAAAGGATTTTAAAGACCAAAAAGTGAGAGTGAAAGTCACACCTATTATGTTCTAGTTACAAGTTAAGTAAAAAAGGAAAAAAGAAAAAAAAAGTGTAAAGGAAAAAAGAAAAGAAAAGAAAAGAAAATTAAATAAGGTGAGAGAATTTAATAAAATAATAATATTTTAGAGAGATAAAGTATTAAATAGGTGAGAGACAATGTTTGTATTAAATACGGAAAGAAAAAGAGATTAAATCCTATCCATTAAAAAGAAGCAAGATCCAATTTATAGTTTTAGATGAAGTAAGTTGAGAAATAAGAAAAGTAGAAAAAAAAATAAATAAAAGGATTTTAAAAATCGAAAAATGAGAGTGAAAGTCACACCGATGATATTCTAATTCTAGGTTAAGTAAAAAAAGAAAAAGGAAAAAAAAAGTGTAAAGGAAGAAAGAAAAGAAAAGAAAAATAAAAAAAAAGACAGAAAATTAAATAAGGTGAGAGAATTTAATAAAATAATAATATTTTAGAGAGATAAAGTATTAAATAGGTGAAAGACAATGTCTGTATTAATTAAAGAAAGAAAAAAAAGGATTAAATCCTATCCATTAAAAAGAAGCAAGATCCAATGGTCAAGAAGTTGTGTCAAAAATTGTGTAAAACAAATGTGACCATGATTCCTATTATATATATATATATACATTTTCTAATGAGAACGTCCTGATATAATTTTATAAGGATATTGATTGTGAGTCACTAGTTTTACATACTTTGACTCAAGTGTGTATACACTTGTCAAAACTAGTGGCTCACATTCAATATCCTCATGAAGTTATATCAAGACGTCCGCATGAGAACGGGACTATATATATATATATATATATATATATATATATATATATATATATATATATATATATATATATATATATATATATATATATATATATATATATAATCTTTCTAATTTTCTATTCTCAGTTCGAACTGATATAAAATATATCAGTTCCTTGCATGTGGGCCATTGGATTTAAAAGATGCTTGACAAGTGCATGCAGCAAAGTCAAAGTATTTAAATCCAATGACTCACATGCAAGGAACCGATATATTTTATATCAGTTCGAACTAATAATAGAAAAATTATATATATATATACGATTTTTCCATTGTCAGTTTGTCATGATATAAAATATATTAGGACGAAGAATGTGGAACATTATATTTACATACTTTGACTCAAAGTGTATGCACTTGTCAAACCTCTCCATAATCTATTGTTCACATTCTTCGCCTTGATATATTTTATATCAGGACGAACTAACAGTAGAAAGACTATATATATAGTCTTTTTATTGTCAGTTCAAACTGATATAAAATATATCAATTTCTTACATGTAGGCCATTGGATTTAAATGTTTTGACTTGGATGCATGCATTTGCACTTGTCAAATCATCTTTTAAATTCAGTGGTTGCATGCACTTCCACATTCTTCGTCCTGATATATTTTATATCAGTTCGAACTGACAATAGAAATACTATATATATATGGGGCAGGATCCATGACCTTATTTTTTTAAAACAATTTTTGACACATTTTTATGGCCCTAGGATCTAATGGGATTGAAAGGTTTAGATTTCATGATTTATTCTCTTTGCTTCTCTCTACTTAATTAAATCTTGAATTAAATTTCTCTCTCCTCTCTCCTAATTTATTCCCTCAAAATGTTTTCCCTTGATTCTTTCCTCTTTCCTCCTCTCTTTGGGCAATTTTTATTACATTTTTTTTTAATCTCTCATCTTTTTCCTTCTCACTCAATTCTCTCTTGATAATATGTTTTTTTTTTGGTAAAGAATATTATGATAAGGTTCTCCAAAAAAATATTTCGTAATTGTTGAATATATCTCCAAACAATAATGCTAAACATCCCATCTAAAATCCCACATTTTTCATCCCACTACATGTGGCATGTGAGGTGTCAAATTGTGAGTGGATACACATTTATCTCACCTACCACATGTATCCACTCACAAATTGACACCTCATATGCCACATGTAGTGGGATGAAAAAGATGGGATTTTAGGTGGGATGTGTAACATTATTGATCTCCAAAAGGCCAAAGCATTCTTAATTTAAGTAATAAAAAAAAATGCATATGATTAACATTTTTGTAACTAAAAAAGATGAAGAGAAAATGTATGATATGATTTACCCTGTACATTAGTTCAAAAAATAAATTAATTAAAAAGATATGAATTGAATTTAAATTTTCTGTAGAAAGAACAGTCAAAGAAGTTAACTTTTGAAGAGAGATTTGGGTAATAGCATTGAGGAAAGAGAAGGAAAAAATATTAATTGAAGTAAGAGAAGAGATAAAGTATAATGAATGAGAGAAAAATTAAAATCAAAGATTTAATTGAGGTGAGAGAACAGTGGAGAGATAATAAATCATAAAATCTAAACCATTCAATCCCATTAGATCCTAGGGCCATAAAAGTGTTTCAAAAATTGTGTAAAAAAAATAGGGCCATGGATCCTGCCCCAATATATATAATGATTTTTACAATCAATTATTATTTTTTATATTAAATAAATGTTGAATGAAATAAGTGGCAATATAAATTATTGTTTTTTTCTTTAAAAACTAATTATGTTTTTTTTTTTTTTTTTTAAAGGAGAATAAATGATGTTTAGAAGTTAAAAAATTCAAAAGGATTTCATAAAGAATTATATTTAGATGAAAGAGATTGTAAGTTATATTTAGTATAAATTACCACCCCGCCATTATGTTCTTATTTGGTTGGCAATGATGACGTGGGTCGGGAGTCTTTTCGTTTTTCTTGATTTTGTTTGGGGGTGTTTTTCCACTGGTTCTTTGTGCTTTGTTGTTTTTTGTCACTCTTTTCTTTTCTTTTATCTCTTATATATGTGGATACTACATTCGGGGGGTTTTTCAGCATATGATCGTTTGTGATGCTTTTTCCTCTTAGGTCAGTCAAATTTTAAAAAAATAATAATAAATGTATATATT
Organism: Acer yangbiense; assembly: GCA_008009225.1. NCBI lineage: Eukaryota > Viridiplantae > Streptophyta > Magnoliopsida > Sapindales > Sapindaceae > Acer > Acer yangbiense. Next base: position 7,271,672 of record CM017769.1, read on the forward strand.
TAGTATAAATTATGTTTTTTTTAGGAGTATAAATAATGTTTAGGAGTAAAAAAATAAAAAAAAAAACAAAAAACAAAAAAAAAAAACTTGAATTTAAAAAAAAATGTAAAACGGATTTTTTTTTTTTTTTTTTAAAGAATTAGATTAAATACAAATTATATATAAGTGTTTGTTTGAGTTGTAAATAACATGAACAAACAAACCATTTATTATGATTCAAGTTTCATGTTAAAGTCACTTACGAGTATTCACTCACTATGAATGCATGACATGTGTCCTATGTTTTTAATTTTATTACAAAATTGCCATTAATGATTTACCATCCTCTTTTATTTAACATATGTCCACTTGAGAAGTGGCGACTAACACACTGCCTGAAACAGCAAGTGTATCCAGCACTCTTTCCACTTGACAGGCTCATTTACTTTAAATGAATGTATATAACTCAAATATGATTATTGTGGCGAAATTATTGTAAAAAGTATTAAAGTATTAAATTAGAAGAGCATAATAATTGGTTAAAAAAGAGCATAATAAATTGAAGCTGAGGATGGATATGATGATTAATGGTTATCATGAATTCTTGATGCTTAAATTTTTGTTTTCTTATAGTCACCATATCCATAATCATTATCATGTATATGAAGCCAACATGGGCGTAGCTTAGCTAGTCGATGGACGAGCATGAGACTTGGACAAATGACTCCTATATCAGCAGCTTGAATCCTACCAATGGCGAAAGCTTTTAAAAATACCTAGTCCCAGATTACGGATTAATAGATATTGTCAATACAATAAAATAAAATAAATAATCATGTATATGAAATAGAAACCATATCCATATGACCATATCCCATAAAACATTAAAATGTTTGTTAACCTTCTTGAGATTTGAGTAACATACACATATGCTGTATTTGTTTTTTTTCTTGAAAGTAAACTAAAACAACAAAACAAGGATTACAAAGAAGTATGGTTATCCGCCAGTACAAAGCGCCTGACACATGGAGGGAACTCCTCCATCCAAAAACAGTCGCTATCAATAGAAAGCACGTACTTAGCAAGAAAATGGGCCACTTGACTGGCCTTACTAGAGACATACTCCACAGCAGCATCATTCACAAGAGGATACAAGTTACCAATATCAATTAAAATAAGCCCCACCTCAGAGCAAGCCTAAATACCATTCTTAATCCAATCAACTACTACAGGTGCATCTGATTCTACCACCACCGAACTTAAGCCTGAATCCTTAGCAAACTGATGCCTTTGTTTAATAGCTATAGCTTCTGCAACTTGGGGACTGAAAGTGGCTGTACTCTTTTGACTACTTGAAGCCATAACAAAACCCGACGAATCACGGATAACCATCCCCAAACCAACACATTCACCTGATTCATCAATTGCTACGTCCGTGTTTAGCTTGTAAATACCTGGACTTGGAGGACTCCATGCGTTCGTACCCTGACCTGCATCTGTTGAATTACCACGAGTAATTGAGCTAGCATCATGAAACTTAGTAAGATAATCCTGAGCCCACTCTAGGACATCACCAATTCTACTCTTCGTACAGTCATGCACCCACTTATTCTTGAGAAACCAAATATGCTAAACAACAACACACAACCCAAAATCGGCACCATTCAACCGATCATAGTTAGTTAGGATAAAATCAAAGAACTGAGTTTGACCTCCCACGATGGAAGGCTAATATATATGTATTTCTTTCAAACTGCGACAACCCTATAACGCATGCAAAGTGGTTTCATTTTTCTTTTTGCAAATTGGGCACGTAGGCCTCCCCACAACACCATGACGAGCTAAATTGGCCATGGTAGGAATCCACTCATGACAAGCTTTCCAAACAAATGTTTTAACCTTAGGAGGAACCATAAGTCGCCAAAGAAATTTCCACCAAGCTTCATGCCCAGCCAGACTTGAAGTACTTTGAGTAACATCCAAAAGACGCCCCAACCGATAACCGCTTCTAACAGAATAACACCCATCTTGCTCATAATGCCACAATAAAGAATTTGGTACCTAAGAGTTGGCACAAGGGATACTCAATATAGCAGCTGCCTCCTCCGCCTGGAAACTTGCTTTGATTAGGTTAACAATAATAGGTTTAGATTAATTGTGTAAAAATAATGCCTTGGCTTTTCATTGATAAGTAAGGGTATTTATACATTGTACATTAGAGTTTTGCGTGAATGAAAATTGATACAGCTAACTATATATACTCCTAAATATACACGGCAACAGCTGTAATTTAAACTAATTATTATATTGTGAATCTCTACCTTTAATATGCCCCCGCAAGATAGAGCTTCCGGCAAGGATGCCTATCTTGGACCGATGATCTTGAAAGTGCTTGCGGGAGAGAGCTTTGGTGAGGGAATCAGCTAGTTGGTCCTTCGTATTGACGTGTGCTACACGTAGTTGATGGCGTGCTACTTGATCTCGAACAAAGAAAAAATCAATAGCAACATGTTTCATGTGGCTGTGGAAGATGGGATTTGCACAAACATATGTGGCACCTACATTGTCACAGTAGATGATAGGAGTGACAAGCACCTGTATCCGAAGTTCTTGGAGGAGGTGGCCGGTCCAATTGAGCTCTTCGGCTGCTGAGGCTATGGCAAGATATTCAGTTTCAGTGGATGAGCGGGCAATTGTTGTAGGGAAATATCGTAGTACACGCAGCGGAAGCGAGACTAAAAATAGATTTAGTACGTTTTAAAATTTTTCCTTTTTATGAACCTTAACCCTTTAAATTAATTAACCATATATAAAGTAACAAAAGTATAATACCTTTTGTTGCGTGATCCGATTGACTTACGTCGATGGTAATCCGCAAGATCTTCAATCCTAGCACGAACGTGAATCACCTAGGAGCGTGGTCTCCCTTTTCTTTGAATTGCAAACCTGAGAATGGAGAAACAAACTTTTCTTTTTCTTTGTCAGTCTTAAAACAATCAAAAGAATACTAAAATTATTCCGGTCACTTTTGAGTTCTCAATCTAATGATCGAAACTCGCGTGAACCTAATTCGATGTTGTACACACAAGCTTATTGATGAACAAGCAATTAGTGTACCATCAAAAGAATAATCTCTTCTCTCTTTTATGTCTTAGTAGAATACTCAAATACTTGTCTATGAGTTTAGAAGAAGAAGAAAATTGAATCAATGAACCATTAGAGGTTGCCGAACCCTATCATAAGAAATATATAGGGTGGCCGAATTTCTCTTCCTTTACCTATTAGGGTTGCCGAAATCTACCTCATATGCCATTAGGGTTGCCGCAAATCACATAGTAAAAAGGATTTGTTTTGCACCCTAATACACATCATCTTTTAGACTTCTAACCCTAATCCAACTCATAAGTATTTTTATTCTTTTATTGACTAAATAAAAAGACTTCTTATTTGATTAAATAAATAAACTTAATCATTTATTTTTCTTATCAAACAAGTCTTTTACTTTTAGTATAACTCTAGGAAATATATTTCCTGATCAGAAAAAGATTTGTTTCTTAATTAAACAATGAAACAAAATAATATGTTAGGCTAATATTTTAACCTTGCCGCCCCACATGTATAAAATGGGCCATATATTATTTTCTTATTTCATTTAATCCATTGGATTTTAAATAAAAAGCTCACATGTGAACCAGACCCATTCTTACTAAAAGAAACAAGCCCACATGCCTTTCATTAATATATAAATATAATTGAGCAGCCCATTAAATAATTAATGTGCAAATTATATTCTTAATATATTAAATGCAATTCTAGATTGACCCATAAATTGGTCCGGTAGAATATATCAAGTGATCCATGCAAGTCCGTGTGGATTGGGGATCTTGGCGGGCTATCTAAATTTAAGCTTCAATAGACACAACCTAATCACAATCAACAAATGATTCACTTAGGTCCGATCCATTAATTTTAACTCATTCCACTAAAAAGCTAAAATTGAACTCTTAAATAAAAATAGAAAAGGAAGATGTTCCTCTTTCATAACCCTAGACAATCATATTGGAGATAGTGTATCCTCGTGATTAATATCAGTAATCGCCAAGAGTTCATAGACCGCCTATAACTCTCCAAGTTACCATATTTACTCATATGACCACGTTTTGAACTTGGATATTTTGACTTGTCCAGAAGCCATGTTTTCAATAGTCACTATCGAAAACTCAACGTTGAGATTTAATATCCAATTACCTCAAAACATCCATATGATGATATTATACTCTCATTTAATAAATGGAGCCACGATGTCCACATCTATAAATGAAGTCCTCTATCGATTAACAAATGAATATCACCAAACTATCGAGGATAGACTATGCTATATAATCATACTCATTAATAACTCAAATGATATCACTTGCAACCGTAAGTCCATCATTTATCTCAAGATTAAGATAGACTCTCCAATTGTCCTGATAATGAAAAGACTATTATCTATTGATGGTTCTAGATAAAGCTTTTCATTGTGATCCAGTTCAATGCACCCAGTGCACTAGATTCTTTTGCTCGAAGACACTCCTATGATTTTAGACTCATCATATCTCATTTGATCCCACTCAAATGCTAGCATAAGAATTCTACAACTTTAACAAGATAAAGGTGCCCAACCTTTAACTTAAGTTGTGAACATTATTCAAGACTAACTAAAGAATTGTGTCTACCACATACATATCCAGATGTACGAACAATTCTTCTTTTCTCATAGTCTTTAGACCTTATGATTATTTACTTTGACAATTATAATATTAAACTATAAATGCTATAAGATTTGTTAAACCAGAAATCACTTTATTAATATGAAAAATATTGTTAATTACAATATTACACTCTTGCTATTGAGCATAATCCTAACAATTGTATGTTGCTTTTTGGAGCTCTAGCTGATGGGTGTGGAGCCTAAGAACACAATGAATGCTGTAGTGGAACGTCGATCATCAAGATCACCCGCCCAGTCAGCATCAGCATCAGCATCAGCAAAGGCATGAAAGCGAAGTGGGGAGCTGCGAGAAATGAGCAGGCCGTGGTCAATGGAGCCCTTGAGATACCTGAGTACACGCTTGACGGCATTCCAGTGGTTTATGGTTGGTCGATGCATAAATTGAGAGAACTTGTTCACTGCAAATGAGACATCTGGACGAGTTACGAAAAGGTATTGCAGGGAACCGAGCACTTGCCTATACTAAGTGGGATCCATTGGCGCACTACCATCAATTAATTTCAAGGATTCAGTGAGTGAGAGTGGCATCGAAACTCACTTTGCTTCAGACATGTTAGTCTTGACTAGGAGATCTCGAATGTATTGCTGTTAAGAGAGATATAACCCATGTGGAGAACGGTGAGCTTCAACACCAAGGAAGAATGAGAGTAGTCCAAGATCTTTCAAGGAGAATCGATGAGCCAGAGTAGCGATAAAATCATGGACCTGGGAGTCAGAAGAGCCAGTGACAATAATGTCGTCTACATAGACGATGAGATACAGTGTGTGACTAGGGCGGTGGTGAATGAAGAGAGAAGCATCACTTATAGAGTTAGTGAACCCGGTGGCCAGTAAAAAAATACGAAGTTCTGTGTACCATGCGTGTGGAGCCTGACGGAGACCATAGATCACTTTCCGTAGTTTGCATACAAACTGTGGTTTGTTAGAGTGAGTGAAATCGGGTGGCTGCATCATATACACATCATCAGAAAGTGATCCCTGCAAAAAAGCATTATTGACATCTAGTTGGCGCAAAGGCCAACCGTTAGTGATAGCAATCGTTAGAATAAGGTGAACCGTGACAGGTTTCATTACAGGGTTAAATGTTTCATTAAAGTCGACGCCGGGGCGCTGATGAAAGCCTTTCGCCACGAGTCGAGCTTTGTACCAGGCCACCGTACCATTGGGGTGGCGTTTGATCCGAAAAATCCATTTGCAACCTACCACATTTTGAGACGGATGAGGCGGAACCAAATCCCACGTGGCATTTTTCACAAGAGCATCATATTCCGCACTCATGGCCTGCCGCCATTCCAAGTGCTTTCGGGCTTGTGTCAAGGATGTTGGATCAGTTTGTGGTGGGGTGTGAGCAGTGGCATTGAGATCAAATACTGTTTTCGGTTTGAAAATGTGACTCTTTGATCTAGTTTGGATCACTCTAGTGGGTGATGGTAGGTACTGGTCGGGCAAAGACTCATCCGAATCAAAGGGAATTATTGGAGCTGTAAGTGGAGCCGTGCTCGATTCACTCAATGGGTCAGTATTGGGCATGTGATTTATTAGTGGTGTGGGGCGTGAAACCTGATTGGATGTTGTGTGTGTGGGCTGATTGGGTGGTGCCAAATGTGGAGGTGAAGTTTAAGCCGGTGAGGACACGGGTATGTAAATAGCATCATGTGGAGGTGTATCATGCATAGGAAAGGAGTTGATATCGATGGCTTGTTGGACCACCTGTTCGGACCTGACTTCGGGGGAATGGACTGAAACCAATTGAGGACGTTGGGGGGAATGTAGGATGATACTCGGCTGACTTCTTGGGTGAACAGGAATTTCGTTTCGACAAATACCACATGACGAGAGATATAGATTCTATTGGTGAGACGATCTAGACACAGGAACGCATTGTGTTCGGTGGAGTAACTGACAAAGACACATGGTTTTGTGCGGGGTTGAAGTTTGTGAGACATATATGGTCGTAACCAAGGGTAGCAAAGGCAACCTAATACACGAAATTTCCGGTAATTTGGATCCTTGTCAAAGAGAATATGATATGGGGATTGGTTGTTGAGAACTGGAGTGGGCATGCGATTTATCAGGTAAACCGCTGTTTGAAAAGCTAGAGACCAGTATTTGATACATGTCTATGTTTACGTCAGCTATGCCTACATGCTCAGGTGTGTGAGATGGAGATTTAAGGTGTTGAATTCCCATATTTTTCAATTCAATGCCAAGAGAATGAGCTTTTCCACTACCATCAAAATGCACAGTTTTTATTTTGGAGTTAAAAAAATTCTCAACTAATGTTTTAAATCGTTTAAAGACGTGTGGAACATTAGATTTATGTTTGAATGGATATAGCCAAGTGTATTTAGAGAAGTAGTCTACAAAGATAACATAATAACGAAAATTATCAAATGACGATATATGAGCTGGACCCCAATCGTCAGTAAATAAAATTTCTATTGGTTTATTACTGGTCAAGGTTGATTTACCAAATGGTAACTTATAACTCTTATTACACTGACAAGCAAAACATGAAGAAAATTGGGACCCGGACTTGGTGATTGGAAGGTTGTGAGACTAGATGAGCTTTTGAAGGACTTGTGTGGAAGGATGTCCTAGACGACAGTGCCACTCAGGGTAAGAGGCGACAGGGTGGATAGACGCGGAATGTAGGTGGACTCTAGACGCTGGTTGACGCAGTTGACTGGACGTTGGCCAAACATAAAAATTTCATTTATTCTGGCTGCGAACCAATGATGGCCCCGTAGTCAGATCCTTCACAAGAAAATAGTCAGGGAAAAATTCAATCGATGTGTGATTGTGAGAACAGAATTGAGATATAGAGACTAGGTTATGGGAAATTTTGGGGGAACACAAAACATGTTTCAGGCGAAAAGATTGATCAAAATTATGCAATAATGTAGAGCCAGTGTGAGTGATAGAGATTGTTTTACCGTCTCCAAGCATGATGTCCTCTAGACCACCATATTTTGAATGTAACGACAGATTCTAAAGATCCGAAGTCATATGGTGAGAAGCACCCGAGTCAAGTATCCAATTGTTGGCGTTGTGGGAGCCAGGTTGATCGGATGTCATGTGGTTAGCCTGAGGCCAAGGTTGAGCTGTCGGAGGAGGACGGGAATGACAAGTGCGAGTTGTGTGCCCAATTTTGTCACACAGTTGGCATATGGGACGAGTGGAGGTGTGAGAGGATTGAGGATGCCACTGCTGATTTTGTTGACCCGAGTTGGATTGATTATGAGTGCGGTAGGTGCTGTTGTGATTGTGGTTGACGCCATGATTACTACTTGAGAAGTGTCTCGAATTATGATTATGATTTTGGGAATTATTATAGCCGAATTGTTGGTGTTGGCCATTATTAGGTGAGAAATTTCCTTGTTGTTCACGGCCTCATCGATTGAAGGACCGTTGATTGAACTAAGCAGTAATTGTTGGGCCATTTTTCTTAGATTCATCTCGACGAAGGTAAGCTTCATGATCTAGTAATTTGTCATACAATTCTTCAATGGAAATTGGGGTATCTCAGGCACGAATGGCTGAAGCAAGATGCATGTAGGCTGAACCCAATCCATTCAATATATACATTACGATTGCACCGTCATCAACTGGATGACCAATCAATTCAAGGTTGTCAATGATGGTCTTGATTCCTTGCATGTAATTCGCTACGGATTTGTCTTCCAGGAGTCAAGAAGACCAAGTTTGCGAGTATTGGACCGGTTGGCATAAGTAACTTCACGTTTCGCCCACGCTTGAGCAGAGGTGGTGGATCGAGTGACTATAGATTGAGCAGCTCCCATGCATGAGACTTGTATGGCATGAAGGAGAAATCGATCTTGATGAAGCCAGATCTGATGATCAAGATTGGCTGTGACTCGGTCAGGTTCTTAACCATTGGTGTCGCCAGTTGAGACTGAGATAGAGACAGAGGTTGAGGTTGAGATAGAGGTAGAGGGACACGGTTTGGTACCGTCAAGATATCCTATGATGTCATAGCCAAAGAGCAGATTTTCGAATTGGGATCTCCATGCTGCATAGTTCCCTCATTTCGTTAGTTTGATAGGAACTTGAGTGGAATTGATGGCAATGAGGGATGGAGACTGATTGGTGTTATTGTTTGTTGTTCCCGTTAAAGTAACCTGTGGAGCAGAGGAAGAAGAGGAGGAGGAGGCCACGGCTGGGTTAGAGTTGGTCATAGTGGTCGACGGCTGTGTGTAGATTTAGAGATAAGAAAATTTGGGAGAAGAAAAGAAAATTTAGGGTTGTAGGATCTCAAGCTATTTCTTAGCTGAGCTCTGATACCATAATAGGTTTAGATTAATTGTGTAAAAATAATGCCTTGGCTTTTCATTGATAAGTAAGGGTATTTATACATTGTACATCAGAGTTTTGCGTGAATGAAAATTGATACAGCTAACTATATATACTCCTAAATATACACGGCAACAGCTGTAATTTAAACTAATTATTATCTTGTGAATCTCTACCTTTAATAAACAAACCATCCACTAGAAGAGTTTTTAAGTTCACTAACCTTGCACAAAACCCCTATCACCGACTAAGACAAACTTTGAGGTTGTTGGTCTTGGAATCTAGGTATCCTTGTAGACATGTACCTTTGAACCCACCCTAACTCGCCAACGCACACCTTTCTCCAGCAGCCTCTTACCCCACACTAAACTCTTCCACAAATACGAACTCGAAGACTTCAACTCTGTTTCCATGAAACTTAGGCCGCTGAAATATTTACTATTTAGGATTCGTGCAGCAAAAAAGTCCGGATTCTTCAAAATCCTCAAGCATTGTTTTGCTAGGAGGGCCCTATTAAAAGTCTCGAGGTCTCTGAATCCCATATCACCATACTTTTTGGCCAAGTAGAGACATTTCTATGTGCACCAATGAATTTTTTGTGTACTCTGAATCACATATGCTGTATCTATCTTTTGAAATTAATTATTAACTTTTTTCTTCACAATCATCGAAATTTTCACAAACCATTAATTAAAATTATATATATATACATATACAGTCTTTCTATTATCTGTTCGAACTGACAAAAGTTATATCAGTTCTTTGTATATGGGCCACTGGATTTAAATACTTTGACTAACAAGTGCATACAGCCAAGTCAAAGTATTTAAATCCAGTGGCCCACATGCAAGGAACTGATATAACTTTTGTCAGTTCGAACTGATAATAGAATTGCTTGAATGTGAGTCACTCATTTTCCATGCTTTGACTTAGTGTGTATGCACTTTGTAGGGAAAAACACGTGCACGCAGCGGAAGCGAGACTAAAAATTGTTTTAGTATAGTTTAAATTTTTTCCATAATTTGAACCTTAACCCTTTGATTAATCAAACATATATATTTAAAAGATATCGCACCTTTGTCGCGTGATCCAATTGATGTTGTGTCGATGGTAATCCGCAAGATCTTCCAATCCAATCACGAACGTGAATCACCTAGGAGCGTGGTCTCCCTTCTCTTTGAATTGTGTATCTGAAGATGGATAACAAAAGCTTTTTCTTTTTCATTAGTCACAATAAATTCCAAGAGACTACAAAGAATGTTCCGGTCACTTTTGAATTCACAATCGTTAGATCGAAACTCGCGTGAAGCTTATTCGAAATTGTGCACAAAACCTTTTGATGTAAAAGTTACTAGTGCACTATCGAAATAAGAACAAACTTTTCTCACTCTTCCTCTTGGCCGAAATTATCACACTATTGTCTAGAGTTGGATTTTATTTTCAAGCTAGCAAAAGAAAATAACTCTCAATCAAGCATTAGGGGTTGGCCGAATTCTACACCTTCCCATATATAGGGTGGCCGAATTCTCTACCCTAAAATAACTAGGGTTGGCCGAATTCCCTTGATGGGAATTTAGGTGGTGGCCGAAATCCACACACATAATGGATTTGTGTGTTGACCGAAATCCTTTCTTCAAAAGGATTTGTGCTTCACCAAAATTCTTATCAAGCTTAGAATCCAAACCCTAAACCAACTCTATAGTGTTTAATCCTATTATGACTATATAAAAGACTTCCTTATTTGATTAGATAAATAAATCCCTTATTTATCTACTTACCAAATAAAGTCTTTTATATTTATTATACTACCACAATAGTATACTACTAAGAAACATATTTCCTAGTTAGAAAAAGATTTTGATTCTTAATTAATCAATTAATTAATTTCCATTTAATCAAATAATAAAATAAAATAATATATTAGACTTTTCTATAAGCCTTGCCGCCCATATATACATACATGGGCTATATATTATTTTCTTATTTTATTTAATCCATTGGACATTAATTAAAAGGCCCACATGTGAACTAGGCCTAATCTTACTAAAAGAAACAAGTCAACATGCCTTAATACAATTCTAGATGGACCCATAAATTAGTCCGGTAGAATATATCAAGTGATCCATGCAAGTCCGTGTGGATTGGGGATCTTAGCGGGCTATCTAATTTAAGTTTCAATAGACATAACCCAATCACAATCAACAAATGATTCACTTAGGTTCGATATATTAATTTTAGTTCATTCCACTAAAGAACTAAAATTGTACTCTTAAATAAAGATAGAACAAGTAAATGTTTCTCATTCATACCCTAGACAATCTTATTGGAGATGGTGAATCCTCGTGAATAATATCAGTAATCGCCAAGAGCTCATAGACCGCCTATAGCTCTCTAAGTTACCATATTTACTCATATGACCACATTTTGAACTTTGGTTATTTTGACTTGTCCAGAAGCCATGTTTTCAATAGACACTATCGAAAACTCAACGTTGAGATTTAATATCCAATTACCTCAAAACATTCATATGATGATATTATACTCTCATTGTTTAAATGGAGGCATGCTGTCCATATCTATAAATGAAGTCCTCTATCGATTAACAAATGAATACCACCAAACTATCGAGGATAGACTATGCTATATAATCGTACTAATTGATAACTCAAATGATAACACTTGCAACCCTTAGTCCATCATTTATCTTAGGATTAAGATAGACTCTTTGATTGTCCTTATAATGAATAGACTTTTATCTACTGACGGTTCTAGATAAAGTATTTCATTGTGATCCAGTTCAATACACCACTAGATTCTTTTACTCAAAGCCACTTTGATGATTTAGACCCATCATAACACATTTGATCCCACTCAAATGCTAGTAAAAGAATCTACAACTTTAACAAGATAAAGGTGCCCAACCTTTACCTTAAGTTGTAAACATTATTCAAGACTAACTAAAGAATTGTGTCTCCCTCATACATATCCAGATGTACGAACAATTCTTCTTTTCTCATAGTCTTTTAACCTTATGATTATTTACTTTTGACAATTATAATATTCAATCTATAAATACTATAAGATTTGTTTAAAACAGAAATCACTTTATTAATATGAAAAGATTGACAAAAACAATATTACACTCTTGCTATTGAGCATAATCCTAACTCACTTGTCAAAACTTCTTCATAATGAGTGGCTCACATTCAATGTTCTTATATATTTACATTAGTGTGCACTGATGTGAACGGGACCGTATGTATATATATATATATACACACACACATGGTTTTTCTCTCATCGGGATTAAACAGGATTTTTAAGATAGGACAGGACTTGTGAGTCATTGATTAAGTTTAAGAAGACTTTGACTAAGCTCAAGTATGTGAATATAATGGTTGATAGTTGTGGAACTGATATAAATAAAATCAGTTCGTCATAAGAAGAGAAAGACTATATATATATATATACCAGTGTTTGAGAAATCGGCCGCCTAGGCTGATTAATCGGCTCAATACAGTTAGTCGGCAGCAAACCGAGGTGAAATGGCCAAAATCGGCCATATTAGTCAGTGACTGATTAATCGACCTAGGCAGCCGATTAATCGGCCAAAAATGAAATAAATAAATAAATAAAATAAAAAATAAAAATATATAATAAAAAAAAGGTAATTGGATTTTTATGCAAGAAAAAAAAAAGGGTTTAAATTAGCAAGCTGATTAATCGCCGATTGATCACCGACTAATCGTTCTAGGTGCTAGGTGTTGGGTCTCCGTTCGACCAGCACCTAACGCTTACTAGAACACTGATATATATATATATATATATGAAAGACATTTCATAACTTCTATAAAATTATTATTAACAACGGATGTCTTTAACATTTTTTTCAAATTTGACAAATATGCTTGTAATCAAACCAAATTTAACTCTTACAATCCTTGATATATATATATATATATATATATATATATATATATATATATTTACAAAAGTTGAGGTGGCTCATTGTTTAAGCCTTTCATAACCATATCTGAAAGTAATACAATAACGCTCGGTGTGTATGATAAATATATCTAGGGGGTGACCCAATTTTCGCATGCAAGTTAATTTTACGAAAATGCCCCTACTAGTCAAAAATACAAGCAAGTGTAATATAGTGCGGAATTTAAATAACACTTGATGTATACGTGGAAACCCAACCACTGGGAAAAACCACGGGCTGTTTAGTGCGCCACACTCGGACCTCGAAATCCACTAATTGAAATGGAGTTTACAACCTATGTAGACCTCGTCTAACACTCCGGTCAATAACCCCCCACTTCTACCACTCGAGCCTTTAAAAGTGGCTCTAGTCCAATTGCTTGAGGCCTAAGCAATCTTAGCCTTAAGACTTAATTCTCTATGAAGAGATTATGCAACCTATGTGAATATGTATAAATATTTAAATAACAAACAAGGCTAAGTAACCTTAGATGCTTATCTAGGATGATGATATAATCAATTTAAATCAACCCTAGATATTAATTGCTAAATGACATGTCAAATAGCTTAGCTAAACAAGATTAATCAAAAACCTAATTAGCTATCACAAAACAACACTCAATCAATTCATCACAATTAATTCTCTATTCTTGTATTTATCATATGATCAAAAACATACAAGTAAATTAAAAGAGAATATGCTTGATAGTAAAATACTAAAATAAGATGAAATTAATCAAAATCTTACCAAGCAAGTTGTGATGATGCAAACTCAATCATGGATGCATTCTATATAGTCATAGAAGATGCAATATGAAATATGATGCAAAAAGGATTTGATTTGAGTGTTTAAAGGTGAGTTCTTGATTTGATTTTTTCTCAAAAATCTCTCTTTGAAGTTTAGGGTTCTAAGGATTCAAAGAACTTAATCAGAGAATGAGAAAGTAAGATATTTATAGATATCAAGAATTGGGCATGTGAAAAGACAATTTTGCCCCTAAAACGCACCAATTAGCGGTTTCATTCGGCGGCCAGGCCGCCGTTTACAACCGCCGAATTGAACCCGAGAAGAACAAGGGAACAACGGCGGTTTCATTCGGCAGTTTCAAAACCGCCGATTAAACCGCAGAATCAAACCCGAGAGATTAAATCGATCAGGTATGAACGGCGGTTTCGAACGGCGGTCGTGACGGCCGATTGTGACCGCAGAATTGCTCCAGACACTTCTGGATGCAAACGGCGGTTTCATTCGGCAGTCAGACCGCCGATCATAACCGTTGATCACCAACAGAGGTGAAAACCAAGGAGAAGCCAAGGGCATTCTCCGTGGGCGGTCTTCGCGCAAAACCAAGCACATACTAGTGCATGCGCGGACATTTTCAAACACTATCAGGAAACGAATTACTAAGCACATATACACACAACAAGATATCAATCAAAGTGTTAATGTGTAAAGTGACATGTGAAGAGTATGCACACAAATGCAAGTATACTAAGTGTGTGTGTGCATTCTAGTCTCTTCAAAGAAAACTAAGCACTAGAAATTATACCTTTGGCGTGCTCGTCCCTTGAGGTCTTGAAAGGGCCTTCGAGCATGAAGTTCAATCACCTAAACTACCCTTACACAATCAACCCCAACATGTGGTTTGTCCACAAAATAAGTCAATCAAGATATGGGAATCCTTACAATATCATTAAAATTATGAGTCCAAATCATGTTTTTTCTTTCCAACTTTTAAATTTATAATAGTTCAAAATAAAAATACATTTTTTGATCATTTTCCATTTTTTTCCATGGACATATGTTTATTTCATTATTTTTATTTAAAAAAAAAAAAAATTGTTTATTGGGCCATTAACTGGGCTACAAAATTAAAGTCCAAAATAATTTAAATTATGTTGGGTGATTGAATTGAGTCTCGCACAAACTAGAATGTAACAGAATTGGGCTTAGGACCATTAATGATGAATGGGCCATAGATCAGAATTTATATTGTCTATACCAGACATGTGAACAACATTTGCATATATAACAAATATGTATTTTAACAATGCCGAAAAAATAATTATGTCCATGCATAGTATTGCAGGTGGTCGGCTTTCGAGATGTAGTACCCATGAATAGTGGTGACATGGTTCCAGTTCGGTTCCGTGGTTAGGTGGAACCGGAACCGCCAGGTTTGAACCTTTTTTTTTTTTTTTATAGCC
The DNA here is from genome assembly GCA_008009225.1 of Acer yangbiense. NCBI lineage: Eukaryota > Viridiplantae > Streptophyta > Magnoliopsida > Sapindales > Sapindaceae > Acer > Acer yangbiense. The sequence continues at coordinate 7,286,931 of CM017769.1, forward strand.
CAGATGACCAGATCAGTTTCGTTTCAGACTTTCAGTCACCAGGTCATTCTCATTTCTCTCTCACTAATCTAAAATCAATCCGAAACCACCCCCAAATCAACCCGAAACGGCCAAACATGTAAACCACCACCAAATCAACTTCATGAATCGAAGAAGAAGAGATCGAATCGAAGTTCGTGAGTCGAACAAGAAGAGATCGATTCGAAGAAGAAGAGAACTAGGGGTGGGCACAAAATCCGGAACCGAACCGAACCAAAAAAAGGATGTTCGGTTCGGTTCATCTAGATTATTCGGTTCAAACCGGTTTAGTTATTTGAAAACCGATTTATTTTCGGTTCAAACCGGTTTTAGATATCCAAAACAGGTTTAAACCGATGAACCGTCCTATATAAGTAAAAAAAACCCTAAAAGTCTAAATCTCAGTTTTATCTTTTCTCTCTCAGCCGCATCTTTCTAAAACTCTCTCTCTAGTTTCTCTGTTTCTCTAAATCTCTCCATTGCAACGTCTCTCATCTCCGGTGAATCTCCGTCGCTTCAATCAAAGGTTTGTCTTCTCTCTCTGTCTTTCAACTTGTTAATTTTTTTCTGGGATTTAAAATATTTTTTCCAGTGATTTTGAAAACGATTTTACATATTTTTTCTTATTTTCTTCCTATCATACTCAACTATCATTCTAGATCTATGTTCTAGTTTCCTGGGTTTCCTAGGTTTCTTTCAATATCTTTCTTCTTTGCTGACTTCTTCTTCATCTAAATGACTCTCATCTCCAGTGACTTCATCTCCATTGCAGCAATCTCAAGGTGTGTCTTAATATTTTATATTTTTTAATTTTTATGGGATTTAAATAATTTTTCCAGTGATTTGATTACAATTTTACATATGTTCTGAAGCACTGTGTTCTAAATTCAACATAAGGAACTTACTCAAACAAAATTTTTGTTTCCTTGTTCATTGTAAATCATTTAATTTCTTATTTAGAGGTTTCCTCAGGTAGACTATTTATAAACTCATAACTTGGTTGATTTGCTGCAGTTTTTGAAGAACAAAGAAATTTATTTTTTTGAAGGGACTGAAGAACAAAGAATTGAACCTTGAAGTTCAATAATTTTTAGGAATTTTTTTTTTTTTTTAATGTAATTTGATTTTGGACTGTATTTTTAGTAATTGGATTTTATTTTTATTTTTTTAAAATTTTAACCGTAAGATTTGAACATGTATTTCAATTATCATTATGTATATTTATCCCCAAATACATGTTTTCCTTTCTTGAAGAATATTGTTAAATTGTTATATATATACCGAAGTTAAATTGTTAAACTGATAAAAAAAAAAAAAGTTAAATTGAACTGGTATTATAATTTATTTATTTAGTCTTGATTTTGGGCTTTTGGCTATTGAGTTTATACCATGATTTTCCAAAGCCCATAAAATTTTAAAAGCAAAACATATTAAAAAGCCCATTAAACCCATTAGGCCCAAAACCGAAATGAACCGAACCGAACCGAACCGATTAAAATCAGTTCAGTTCGGTTACCATTTCCTATTCGGTTTAAACTGGTTCAATTTTGGATAAACCGAAATATTTTCGGTTTAATTCGGTTTTATCCAAAACCGAATCGAACCGAACCATGCCAACCCCTAAAGAGAATGATTTAAAGAAGAAGAGAACGAATCGAAGAAGAAGAGAAGAAGAATCGATGAAGAAGAAGAGAAGAAGAATCGATGAAGAAGATGAAGACCTGAAGAAAAATTGAAGAAGAAGAAGAAGAATCGAAGAGATAGAGAGAGAGATCAGAATTAGGGATTTAGGTTTAGTCTGTTTAGGGATTTAGGATTTATATATATATTAAAATAAATAAATAAATAAATAAATAAATAAAACCAAGAACCACCGGTTCGAACCGGAACTGGAACCGTCGGTTCCAATCCGGTTTGAACCGGCCGGTTTTGAAAAAATTGGAACCGAAATCGGCCTCCTTCAGTTTTGGTTTCGGTTTCGGTTTCGGTTCCGGTTCCGGTTCCGGTTCCGGTTCCGGTTCCAGTTCCGACGATTTGAACCGGAACCTTGCCAGGTCTACCCATGAATTCTTGTTGGGTGTTTTGCATATAAAGACCATATGGCATACTAATAAAGTGGAATGTGTGAGAAATGTCACCTTTTTAAACTGATTTGGTGACAATGTCAGTGCTTTAATAAGTTAAGTTTAAAAGGCACCTATTATGGTGAACGGACAAAAATACCCTTACTTTACACATTATTTTTCTTACTTTGAAGTTTTCTGAGATTTTAAACAGACCTCCAATGGAGGTTGAAGACCATAACATTTATCAATGCATCTTCATTAGATAATTAGTTTTGTGGCGCTACGCAGACGCATTGGGGGGTCGAGCTCCATTAGATTTTTTTTAGTTTTGAATCTTCCATTGAAGAGGCTCGAAATGAAGTGTTCGAGCCTTTTCATTAAGTGTATGAAAAGGCTCGAACACTTAATGAAAAGGCACGATTAGTGTATGAAAAGGCTCGAAATGAAGTGTTCGAGCCTTTTTATACACCAATCGTGCCTTTTCATTAAGTGTTCGAGCCTTTTCATATACTAATGAAAAGGCTCGAACACTTCATTAAAAGGCTTGAACTGTGTATTACACCGATTAACCTATGAATTTTCCTTGAAAAAGCTCGATTCATAAAAGTTCAAAAAGGCACGATTGCAGTACAAAAAGGCACGATTCATGTACAAAAATGCTCGATTCATGTACAAAAAGGCTCGATTCATAAAGGTTCAAAAAAGCACGATTGCAGTACAAAAAGGCACGATTCATGTACAAAAAAGCTCGATTCATAAAGGTTTAAAAATGCACGATTGCAGTACAAAAAGGCACGATTCATGTACAAAAAGGCTCGATTCATGTACAAAAAGGCTCGAACACTTCATTTCGAGCCTTTTCCGAACTTTTTTCGAACCTTTTTCGAGCATTTTCAAACCTTTTTCAAGCCTTTTTCGAACATTTTCGAGCTTTTTTCGAACCTTTTCAAACATTTTCGAGCCTTTTTAACCATCAAATTTTTTTTTTTAATTTTGTATCTCTGAGACTTTCTATATAGTTCATGCTTCCTGAGCCTTTTTGTTCGTTGATTGGTCAGTATCATTGATTCATCGGTTCCACTTCCATTGATAGAGGATTTTGAAAGAAAAAAAGAAAACAAAATGGTGAAGAAGGTTATTGTGGGGGGCAATTTTGTCCGTTCACCATAAATGGTGCATTTTAAACTTAAGTTAGTAAGTTGGTGCCTGTTCCCAAAAAAGCGCCTCAAATAGTGCTATTTAATTTTTGAACCCTACTAATAAAACAAGCAGTATATGTTTTTGCAAGTATATCTATGAAGGGGCGAAACCAGGAATTTGGCCTTGGGGGGACCAATACAAAAATTAATATTCAATATCACGTATGACAAATATATTAATATTTGTGAAATAAGTTGTAAAAAACAAAAAAACAAAAAAAAACGTGATACTCTTTAGTCTTAAAGGTAATGTCACAAAAAATATATATAATTTTGATAATTAAAATGTAGCTCAATCCATCTTCGTTGTTGAACCGGTTTTGCTTGCTTTCTTGCTTGAGTTTGCATGATTGGTCTCTTTCCTTTGTGAGCCAATTGTTGAGGAATGTTAACTTGAGGGACCCTAGAGGGTTGAGCTTGAGGTTGCCTTCTTGGAACACTCTTCACTTGTGCATTAGAATATTGTCCTAGTTCTAACTTCTTCCTAGGAGTTTGCACCAATGAAGCTTCTTTGATCCCCAAACTCTTGACAAAAATGGTCTTCTTGAAAGTGGAGGTCTCCTTGCCAACTTCATACCCAAGACCATTCTTGTCACACGGATTCTTCCCAACACTAAGCAAATGATCAAGTTTTTGAGTGCTAGAGGTCATCCTAGACATAGACTCTTTTACTTCTTCAAGTTCCCTCTTTAGACCTTCTTCATTCCTTTTAGATAAGTCTAAGTCCTTTCTTAGCTCATCTTCTATCTTCTTAGACTTTTCCACTTGTTCACATAAGTGGTCATTATGAGATGAAAGCTCAAGATTTTCTTCTCTCAACATCTTGATCTTTCTTGTGCTCTTGATTGATAAATCATTAAACTCGGCATGGTATTTAGCAAGCACTTTTTTCTCCACAAATCCATTTATGGAGTTAATGGATTTGTGGAGGAATCACTTTCTTCTTCACTTGAGTCATTTTCCTCTTGACTTTCTTCCTCTCTTTCACTAGCACTTTTGCTTTTATGGGAGGAGCCAAAAGCTAGAAGGTTATCCATGAGTTCTTCATCACTTGAAGACTCATCTCCCTCATTGGAGTCATCACTACTTCCACTCCAAGTGGCGGCCATCACTTTTCCCTTTTTCTTCTCATTGTGATTTGCACATTCGGGGGCAAAATGACCTATGCCACCACACTTGAAGCAACGGACCCCTTTCCTTTCGGTCCTTTCTTATCTTGAAAATCATCTAGAATCAAATATTAATTTTTTTTTTCCTGTAATTAATAAACAATGTAGAGTAAAACTTAAAGAATTATATCAAGATACAATGAGTACCGTAAAATAAGATAATAAGCCTCCACCAATATTTACTTAGTTTTTTACCATGAAAATATATTAAATAAGAATATATATTACACTAGACAATAACGTATGACCTAATATGAATTTATTTATTATTATTATTTTTTGATTGATAATTAAAATCATGAAAGGAAAAGAGATTGATTTTGTATCCTATAATCATGGGCATTAAAATAGGACATTAATTAATCAATATTATTAAAATAATAGAATGAATCAAGCTAATATTATCATTTATATATTATTATATCATAATTTTTCCATAATTAAAACTTGGAGCATTTAGGCTACACGTTGTGCATCATGTTAGTAAAAAAATTCAGTAAGGGTGAAGAAAGTGTTTCACAATCTTTTACCTCCTTATTATCATTATTCAGTCATGTAATCTAGAGACTTTTGACTCATTCGCCAGGCATCAAATAATTAGGCAATAAACTGGACTATACCTTTAGCAAGGTGTAATACTAGAATAAATACACAAAGGCTACACGTTGTGCATCATGTTAGTAAAAAAATTCAGTAAGGGTGAAGAAAGTGTTTCACAATCTTTTACCTCCTTATTATCATTATTCAGTCATGTAGTCTAGAGACTTTTGACTCATTCGCCAGGCATCAAATAATTAGGCAATAAACTGGACTATACCTTTAACTTCACTGGATGGGAGATCCGGAATTGATCACATCCTTTGCTCCGAGTCAGTAAATTACGAGATGTTCCCTCCTTGTACTTTTGTATAATATTTTGTCTCGTGTTTTCCTAGATTACTGCAAGGAAGCAAACAAGACAATTTAGTGATCAATACTAACCTGTGTAGTGGGTGTTTCCATCTCCGATGTAGAGTTGGGATGCTCTGAATATTGTCAAACATTCCATAAGGCGAACTATCTTTAGGACCTTCTACGAATTGCAACGATCCATCCCATTCCCTATTTTTTTTATTGGCAAGGAATGACTAGATTTTGTGGCTGTGAGCAATCCTTTGATCAAACCAACGAGATTGAGATGGTCTACTGCTATTTGACTTTTTTTCATGTGCTGAGAGGTGGTGATTGATCCACTTGCTTTTGTCTTATACTCCAACTTCCGTTCTAGTTCATCTTTTGTTTTTTATTTATTTATAATATATACATATATCATCCGAATCACCGGGATGGAGAAGTGATTTCGTTAAAATTATTTTTGCAACTACAAATTTTATTGCGGTCACGTTGCTTGCTCCTTTACTGTGTTGTGCTAACCCTTAGCCCCCTAGCAGTTGTTAAAGTAAGTTTTTCGAACAGAGTGCTTTTAACATCATGTCTTTTTTTTTTTTTTTAAATGCTTTGATGAGTGGCCGGTGGGGGTGTTAGATTTTTGGTTTGTGTTGGCATAAATTTCATATCAAAACAATATTTTTCTTGTATTGATTAGTGGTATTAAATTAATGATGATTCAAGCTTCAAGAAAGACTTGACAACTTTTCATGCAAGATGGTGTCTTCAAAGAGAAATATGCTACATTGCTCAACAAAGGTATATTTAGGGATGAGCATTTGGGGAATGGGGATGAATATAGGTCCCCCCATCACCATCACCATCCCCACTTTCGAAACCCTCCCCCCCATTTCTCCATTTAGGGAAAATGGGTTTGGAGGGAGGTCCCTCCATCACCATCCCCATTTCCCCATTTTCCCCGTCTTCGCCATTTCCCTTGTTTAACTAAAAATTACATACTAGAAAAACACAAAATCCATCTTAAATTCAAATACAAAATAAAATCCATTACAAATTCAAATAAAAGCTAATTTTGTTCTTTCATCATAATAATTCATAAGTTCAACTTCATAAGTCATAACACTAATTAAACAAAAATCCTTAAATTGAATGGATTGTGTAGCGGAAGAGACAAATAGAGCAAAGCGGCGGCAACGATGAACCGTAGATGAGATGAGAGTATCAGTCTATCAGACAAGTTTTATGATTAAAAAGATGTATATATACTTAGTAAAATAGAAGAATAAATATATATATATATTATATTATGTTTAGGGGAATTTGGGAAATGGTGATGGAGGGCACCTCCCCCCATCCCCATCCCCATCCCCGTCCCCGTCCCCGTCCCCGTCCCCGCCCCCATTTCCATAAATTTATGGGGAAAATGGGGAAATATGGATGGGGAGGGGTCCCCCCATCCCCATTTTAATTTAGGGGTAAAAATCATCCCCATTTCCCCAAACATTCTACCCCAAATGGGGATGGGGATGGGGATGGGATGGGGATGGGGATGGGGATGAGGATGTGGGGATTTGGGTCCCCGAGGATAAATGCTCATCTCTAGGTATATTAGACATCATTCCTCTTATAAGACTTAGGCACACACACACACATTGTATTCATATATGTCCCTGCATTGTTGTGCGCAATTGGTATAACACATTCACACACTTGTTGAAGTATACACATGCATAAGATTTAATTTGACTCAATCTTTATTGACCAAAACCCAAATACTCATCATCTATTCATGAATCCAACATTATCTAGCATCATCTAGGTTGTATTCTCTCTTGGGTTTTCATCAGCACACATGACTTGGTAAGTAGAACACCATTTTCATTCATTTTAGTGTTCTTGCTTAATAAGAAATCTCTTTTATGACTTGTTTGCATTTAGATTAAGTTTTTATCCACAAGTTAAGATTTTTGTGTTGATTGTTGCGTTTTGTATTGTGATAGCTATTGCATCTGAGTTTGCATTTATTTTATATAGAAAAGTTATATGTATGTCATATAGCAACATGATATCTAGGATTGTTTGACTTGTTCATCCATGGTTAGATAAGCATTGAATGTGTTGACTTAGCATTTATGCATTTGATATTCACATAGGTTGTTATCTCTTTATGAGTGTTAAGTCTTATGACTAAGTGGATTAGTGCACAATTAATTTGGTCTAGAATCACTATTAAAGGCCCGTCGGGTAGAGTAGAAGGGTTAGTGACCAAGAATTATTTAATTTGAGGTCAACCTAGGTTGTAAATTTTCATTCAAATATTGGATTTGAGGACCGTGTGTGGTTGGCAATAGCCCATGAGTTTTGCCCAGTTTGAGGGTTTCTCACGTAAATCAATTGATGCATCATTTATTGTTTTCCGCCTTTAAATTGTCAATTGACGTGTCTTTTATGTTGAACCACAACGTTTTGGAGGTCATCAAATATTCCTCGAGATGAATTGCGTTGCGAATCACACATCATTGGAAGGCTTTACTTTACAGCAAAACTCGTGGCTCGTGATCTCGTGCTTTCAAGAGAGAGTTATCTATATTTTAGCGTTTGGTGGTAGACTTGGAAAATCCTCCATGAATCATTTTCTTCAGAGTTTTAGGGGCCATAAAATCTTCCACGTGTTGAATTAGATTACGAACCACATATGGTTGGAAAGGCTGGGATGTCTATTTTCTAACGGTTTTTATGGCCCGCGGTTTCGATTTCATTAGAGGGAGATATGCCCGTTTTAGTGCTTGATGGTCAAATCACAAATCTATCCACAATTTGTTTTCTTCAATATTATGGGAGTAGAGGTGTCAAAAGGGCCAGATAAATCCGGTCCAGTCTGAGTCCAGCTCGAGTCCGGTCCGGTCCGGTTCGGTCCGACCCATTAATGTAGAGGCCCTAATTTGGTATAGGCCTATAATTTCAAAGTCCGAATTTGGATTGAGCTTTTATAAATTACTGTGTGAGCCGAGTCTGGTCTGAACCTGAACAAGTCTGGCCTAAACAAGTCTGGCCTGAACAATAGGTAATTATTATATATATATTTTTCGTTTAATAAAAATATTTACTACCAAATAAAGGAAAGAAAATAAAAACGTAATAAAGTTTTTAAGTTAACAGGTCTTATTTGTGCACTTGCGGTGACATATAATGATTTCTAAATATGTAATATATAAATAAATTTGAACTTAATGACTAGATGATTACTATAGCTTGGTGGTAAGTGTTGCTTATTTGAGTAAGGAGGTCAATGGTTCGAATTCTCATGTTTTACCCCAAAATTCTTAATTTTATAAAAAGCCCAAATTGTATGTAATATATAATAAAATTTAACATATGTTACCAATCGACTAGTATAGCATGGTGCTAGTTGCTTTGATGACCAACCAGGTTAGTGGTTTGAATACTTGTGTGAGCAATCCAAAAAAGAATTATTTTTAAAGAAGCCCAAACTTGATTAGGCCTGTTTGGGCCCAAATCCAACCCGGCCCAGCTCTCAAGACATTGGGCTTGAGGGCTGAGCTTAGAAGCTAGTGAGAAATCTCAGGTCCGACCCTCTCCGATCCGTATAGTAACAAGCCCGAATCCGAGTTTGATCCGTACAGTAAATGTGCTCGAAAATTTCAAGTCGGGCTTTTGACACCTCTATACGGGAATCACTAAATATTGCACAGATTGAACTAGGCTACGAACCATATATTCTTGGAAAGCCTTGGATGTCTAGTTTCCCACGATTTTTACAATTTGCGAATCCGAGTTCCGTAGAGGGAGATATGCTGACTTTAGTGCCCATTGGTTAGAAATTCCGTGATTCATAACAACTCTTTTTTTTTTTTTTTTTTTTTTTTTTTTTGTAAGTTGTCGGAAACGGAAAGTTATTTCTCGGACGGATTCTTGACACTTTGAAGCTTTGTGAATATTCTTCCTCCGAATTTGGTCATGACCGTTGCTCCTGCTTCAGGCTCCCTAGCACTTCAAATAGTCAATTGTTGAGTTCTTCCCCCTTCTCCTAGCGTCAATTGTTGACGGTGATTTTTGGATCATTGAAAAGTCAACCGCCAAACATTAACACGTAGGCAGATCGAAGCTTTAACTAGTTTGGGGTTGAATAATCAAAGTCTATTTCTCCACGTGGATGCGATACGATTTGTTCATATTTGAGAATAATAATGTAGAAAAGTAGAAAATAAAAGATAAACCAAACATAACACATGTTTTACGTGGTAAAACCCCAAGGCGGGGAAACATCCTCGGTGTCGGTGACGGCGAGAAGAGATCCACTATGAATAGAATGATTACACACTTAATACTCGCTTTCTCTCAGATAATTGCTCATGTTTCTTATCTTTTTTCTCATATGTCTGTACAATGATATCTATTAGTATTTATATGGGTTGATAGAGTATTGCTCTAATCCTTTCCGTGTAAGTAACAAATTCATAATTAGAATCTTTCTAGGATTCTAGTCCAGTAGCCTGTATAGGACTTATTTCCCGTTTGATGTTTATCCTTCTGGAAGCTTTGGGTTTTTTCCCAATTAGAATTCTTTGATACTTGAGAGGAAATAGAGATATTTCCTCATTGGAGTGTGATTCTTAGATTCCATATCTGAGTGGATCTTTGCTTAATATGGTGTATCTTAATAAGATCATATTTCTTATTTTGACCTAGTAGATCTCACTGAGTAGAGATCTTTACCAAGCAGGATCTTCGCTTATTAAGACTTCTTAACTAGACAAATTTACTTGGCGCGCATATGCTTTTAACTTCCATGTTGACTCTTTTGATGACATGTCCAAACCTGGTGATGTATCCTTCGTCAGTGTCCCTTTCATTGACTAGTTGGCTTTTGATGATGTGGAATAGAGGTGGCCAAGGTTTAGGTTAAACCGCCAGTTTCATCCGGTTTCAAACCAAACCGTACGGTCAAAACCGAAACCGTGACCAAAACCAACGGTTAGAAAACCAATTGGGAACCGATTAACACACGGTTCGGTTACGGTTAGGGGTTCAAAAAAACCACCTAAAACCGGCGGTTTAACCGGCGGTTTAACCACCGGTTTTCTTTTAAAAAAAATTGGACGAATCAGAAGTTGCCACGTGGCACTCTTTTTGAAAAAAAAATTAAGTTTCCGTTGGACAGATGACTGTTGCCGGTTTTCTTAAATATATATATATATATATATATATATATATATATACAGTCTTTCTATTATCAGTTCGAACTGACAAAAGATATATTAATTCTTTGCATGTGGGTCATTGGATTTAAAAGATGCTTTGACAAGTGCATGCAGCCAAATCAAAGTATTTAAATCTAATGGCCCACATGCAAGGAACTAATATATCTTTATTTGAGATTGAGTGCATGCAGCCAAATCAAAGTATTTAAATCTAATGGCCCACATGCAAGGAACTGATATATCTTTTGTCAGTTCGAACTGATAATAGAAAAATTGTATATATATATATATATATGGACGAATCAGAAGCTACCACATGGAACTTTTTTTGAAAAAAAAATTAAGTAGCCGTTGGGGCTGGGCAAATGACCGTTGAACGGTCATCTGCTGCCCAATGGCTACTCTACCCTTTTTTTTTTATTTAATTTTTTCCCCTTAAGTTTTTCTAATTGCAAATCTGCCCCTCTCCACTATAATCCTATAAATACCCCCCACACTTCATTATTCTTCACACCACTCTCATTCTCTCAACTTTTCTCAATCTCTCTCAATCTCAAATTCTCAATTCTCTCTACATTCTATAATTTTTTTTTATTCTCATTTCTCATATAAATTAATAAATATTTATTTCTTCTCTTTTTTACAATCATCTATTTTTTATTTACAATCATAAAAAAAAATTTAGTGTTACCACTATTATTTCAACAAATTTTTTTTTCAATCATTTTTTTTTAAGTGTTCAACTTACCACTATTATTCCAACAATATTTCTTTTTTTAATTATCTATTTTTTTTTAAAGTGTTACCACTTTTATTCCAACAATATTTTCTTTACACATCTATATTTTATTATCATTAATTTTTCAATGGCAAGTGGGGGAGAAGGTTCAAGAAATTTGGAAAAATGAAAGGGTCCAATGCAAAATTTGTTGGAACACATTAGTGATGATGTCAATTACGACGACTGACTTTACCACGAGTTCCTTCAAGCTCAATATGGATCCGATCTCCCATCTAGTCCTAATCCCTCTCTAATAATTCCCGACGGATCCGACCCCAATCCCATTACTCCTAATACTAATGAAAATCTATCTGACCCCCCACCCCCTTAAGATGAATTTTTTGCAGGTGAAGAAGAAAAGCCGATGAAGTCCAATCTCTTCAAAGTGCATATGAAGAGAACTAAGTTGGATGACGGAACAATCAAAATCCAGTTCAATTACTGCCCAAATCATACAAAACTACCAAATCCTTCGGATATGGCACGTACTGGACCCATATCAAAAAAAGTCACCCGTCTGAATACGCGAAGGCTAGTAACCAAACCCAAATCTCCAGGTACGGAACCCCTTCTAATCAATTATTTCATTATACGTTTGAAAAAAATAGAGTAGAATTAGCAGTAATGGTTGCAGTTGAACACTTACCTTTTGGTTTTGGTGAGAAAGTAGATTTTGTTAATTATTGTCAAAATGCATTAAATCCTACAATGCAACGTGTTCTTAGATCCACTCTCACACATACACTATATTCCATTTACAAAAAAGAAAAAAACAAATTGAAATCATTTTTTTATCAATTTCAAGGTCGCGTTTCCGTATGTGCCGACATATGGAGCGATAATTTTGGTAGTAATTCATATATGGGTGTGATATGTCATTATATGGATAATGACTGGGACATGCAAAAAAGAATTCTTGCATTTTGTGTTTTCAATGACTCACATTCAGCTCAAAATATTTTTCAACTCCTTAAAATAAATTTTGAAGAGTATTATATCCAAAACAAAATTTTTGCTATTGGTTTTGATAATACTGCAAGCAATACCGCATCTATTCTTATGTTACAGGATTTGTGCAATCCCTATTTTGGGGGTAAATTATTTCATAAAAGATGTGAATGCCATGTTTTAAATTTGTGTGTTCAAGATAGATTATAAATTCTTTCGGCTTATATTAGACCAATTAGAGATAGTATTAACCATATCTGGAGGCATAACAAAACCAAGAAACTATGGTTAAAATATTGCTCTCAAAATAATATGCGTCCCATTAAATTTTCTCGAGATATTACTACTTGTTGGAATTCTACTTATAAGTTGCTTAGTGAAAGTGTTGAATATAATGACTTATTAGTTTTTTTATTACTTATAACGTTCTTTCAATTTCTATTCAATTGAACCATTGGGATGCATGTATGAAAATTCTTGAATTGTTACGTGTTTTTAATGATGCTACCAATGCTTTATCTGGTGTTTACTATCCCACTACTCATTTATTTCTTATTCAAAGTGTTAATATTGCTGGTGCATTCAGTGAGTGTGAATTCGATGTTTGAGTGAGTATGTTGCTGCCATGAAAACAAATGGTTACAGTATTATGGGGAGATTCCAAATATTTACTTGATTGCATCGTGTTTTGATCCACGCTTTAAATTAGAATGTTTGCATGATTATTTAACTCATTATTACCAAAGCTTAGGATTAGAAGTTGATGTTCTTAGTTATTGTAATTCCGTTAAGACTTTACTTTATGAATTATATGATGAATATCTTAGAATATATGGTCCTTCTTTGAACATGTTGGTTTCACAACCCCAACCCACATCTGGTGGTACTCCTACTCCCTCAAAATTTCAATTAAAGGGTTTAGGGGATCGATTGGTTTTCCCAAAGAGCCAAAAAATTATGCACATCTTCTTCATCCTTATTTGACTCGAGTTCTGAGCTTGACCGGTATTTAGAAGCCAATCATGAATTTTTAGAAGATAAATTTAATATCCATGTTTGGTGGAAGGGTCATGAACAGGATTATCCAATTTTGGCTACTATTGCCAATCAAATTCTTGGAACACCGGTTTCTACCATTGCTGTGGAACAAGAATTTAGTGCTGGTGGAAATATTTTGGAACTAAGACGGTCGGTTAAGTCTCCACAATCACTTGAAGTCTAGGCATGTATTGATGATTGGACGAAGGCAAAATACAGACAACAAGAACTCCAGCCGAAGATAGTGAATGACTTCTTCGAAGATGACTAAACCACAGGAACAGAAGGCAGCGAATAGATTCCGTTCCAACCTCCAACCTCCAACCTCCAACCTCCAACCTCCAACACCGAGCATCTAATTAAAGGATAAAGAACTAAGTGGCATTTGATTCCTCTACATTGGTGGAGGATACGTAGGCAATTTAATTGTGGTCAAAATTAAGTGCAAGACCGGTTTTTATTTTTATTTTATTTTATTATTATTTTAATTTTAACTTTGTTAAAAAAAAAAAAAAAAAAAAAAAAAAAAAAAAAAAAACTTTTGTGCGATTGTAAAGTTGTATTTATTAATAAATGTCAATTTCTTTTCTTTTAAACATCGTTAAATACTTCAATTGAATATTAGAACTTCTAAGAATCTAAGTAAAATATATTACGAATGAAAATGTTTGTTCAATTTTTTTATTTTAAACTTTGTTCAATTGTAATTATTAGGCAGGAATTTTTATTTATTTTTTCTTCACACAATGTCACTTGTATTATTTTTTATCCTAAACAAAAATAAAATAAAAAAACAAAAAAGAAAGCCCAAAACCGAAACCGAAACCGAAACCAAAACCGTAACCACCTAACCGACGGTTACAAACCATGCAACAAACTGGTTTGCTGGTTACGGTTTCGGTTTTGGTAGCCACGGAACCGGAACCGGAACCGTGGTCACCATTAATGTGGAATTGCCATATTTTGGCATTACCCACTACCTTTGCTGATATGTCATGTTGACGAAAAATCCATATAACACGTATAGAATTATTAATGCAAAAGTTAGATGAAAACCACTAAATCACATCAACTTCCATCAACATCAACATCAACATTAGTTTTTTTTTTTTTTTTTTCCCTATTATTATTATTTAAATCTTACATCAATTGTACACACCTATAATACCAAAAAGAAAACCCAATCATACTCGTAAATATATATTTTATAGGGATTTTTTGGTTACCATGACATATTAACAAAGATAACAGATAATCTGGAAAAATATGGCAGGCCATGTCATCAATGTAGAGTGTGGGTTTTAATTAAGTCTGCCTCCAATTACAAGAGAAAAAAAAAGGATATTTATAGATTAGGTTAGAAAAGGGAAGTGGAAATCTTGTAAATATCCTTGACGAGTTACGTGCGACCTCATTCCACGGGTTTATTCCTGCGGTGGATTCTTGGGAACTAGTCACGGCTTCTATCTGCAGCTTCTTTTTTGCGCAATGAAATCGCAAGACTTCCTGATATTTCACTATGGCTTAGTTCCGTAGCTTCATTCCCGCGGTCCAGAGAGTTTAGAACTCGCGTGATGTCCCTAGAATTTCAGTGCGGGCTTGTCAATCTCAGCAGTGCGAGATTATTCCCTCATTGATCAACCCGCAGTTTCTTCTGGAGTTGGTCGCAACTTCTGAGTACGGGTTCAAACCCATGGTGCAAAGTCACCCAACAAACAACTATTTATCCATGGCTTCATGGTGCGGCTTCTTGCCCGCAGTGCCCTTCTCTTCACAGTTCTGCCCCCTTTTGGCCTCTTTTCTCCACATTAATGCTACTCAGATGTTTAGTCGGAATGAACCGGACTTTACTGCTGTGAGGTGCTGCAACTTGGTGGTGTTTGGACGTTGACCAACGTACCACAGCTTGGTGGTGTTTACATACTGACCAAGGTGTTGTAGCTTGGCAGCGTTTGCACGCTGACCAAGGTGTTGAGGGTGAGGTTGTTGCCTTACCATGCACGGTGTACTTTGCGTTCCAATGCTTGATTTCGTGAGGTGTCTTGTCCTGGTGGTGTTTGTGCACGAACTAAGATTTTGGCGACGAGGTTGTTGCCTCGCTGTGTGCGAACTAGGAGAGTTTGGTGGCGAGGTTTTTGCCTCGCCGTGTGTGAACTAGGAGTTTGGCGAGGTTGTTTCCTTACTATATGAGGTCGTTGCCTCGCCGTGTGCGAACCAGGAGTTTGGTGGCGAGGTTGTTGACTCACCGTGTGTAAGCGCATAATCGCCTCCTAGGTATAAGGCATGTTGGCAGATAAGGTTTTGTCATTGTATTTCTCTCCATGCTTAAGTGCTTATCAAACTCATATCATGTTGATGGGATGTTTTTGAGTCTTTGCGAGCTGGTGGAGATATAAAATGATTGATACATGTGACCTTGCAGGGTAAATTGTATTGCCTCTTGCATGCCCTGTATGACTGAAAAGCGTGGGAAGTTATCTTATCTGAGCCAAACTTGACGGAACCCCGATTGACCAAAGCAGTTGTTAGTATCACAGGTCCATCACAGGTTCCGATGTGAATACTCTATCTTTGATCGAGTAGTCAAGGTAGAGATGGTTTGCTATTGTTCAAAGTTTCAAGTGTGTCATTGCGAAACTTGATTTCTATGCGCTGTGACGAAACTCGATTTCTGTACTAAAGTTTTCTACTTGATTTTCTGTGCCAATCATACAAGTAAAAATTGCACAAATAACAAATAGGCATTTTCTTAATGCTAAATAAAGATGGTTAGATTTATACGTAGTACTGCTGAGGGTCAATTTTTGGGATATGGCATAAATGAATCCATGATAGGTGATTTGAAAAGACCATATGGTTGACATGCTAATTTAACCAAACAATGTTGCTTGCAAATATTTACGTGCGTAATATATATTATGTATGAGAGAAACATATGGAGATATCACATGTGAGTGTAATGTCAAGACAAATGCATAAAAGCTAAGCATGCTGTGTATTTATATGTGAAAATAGACCGATAAATAAAGAATTGATCGTAACTTATTAAGTTTTGACAACAAAAGTTAGTGTTTAGGTCTCATAATTTTGTTTTTGATCTTGTCTTTGTGTGAGGCATGTCAAACTATAAAAATAACATGATGTATCAAGTATAAAGATGCTGACTTTACCCATAATGACATCGAATAATGTAAACCCATTATTTTATTTAGTTTGAAGTCTGGAAGCTTCATTAACATAGGTCTTATAAGTTATGACTTCTAACATCACAACAGTAACTTTTCTCATAGAGAGCAAGGTCCTCGAGAATGTATAATATTCATAAGACACTTTAGAAAATAAAGATGCTTGCCACAGAGAAATAGGTGTTCAGAGTGAAAACCATCGATTGGTTTGAATTAATATTTATTTGTTTAATAATGGTAACGGTGAGTTCCCAAATCAAAGCGATTCGTGCATCAATTTTGAAGAATATATGCTTTGATAAAAGAAATTGTGTCAACCGCCTACGGCAGAAGCATGCACTGTATAATTTCTAATCTTAAAAAAAAAAAAAAAAATAATAATAATAATAATAGTAGATTCAGAGTATTTCAATAAATAACATAATATTCCACCGAGAGATGCAAGATGGCGTTAAAATTGACAACTAGTAAGAGCATCCACAATGGTCTCTAAAAGAGACCCATTTATACAAGACCTATTTTGCTTTCCGTCAAATTGTGCTGCAATGGTAAGAAAGTAGATCCAAAAAAAGAGAACCAAAAGTGGGCTCCACCCAACTAGACCCAAATTGGGTTCCAAATTTGGAACTCAATTTGGGTCTTATCAAATGATTGGGTTGGGTTCCCAACACCTTTCAATCATTGGGTTGGGCTTATATATATTTATATAATTTAAATTAAAATATATAATTATTAATTTTAATAATTATATATATAATGAAAAAATATAAATAAATTTAATATATATATCAATTATTTAAATTTAAATATATAATTAATAATTTCAATAATTATATATATAATGAAAAAAATATAAATAATTTTAATTTCAATTATAAAATTTTATTTCAATGAAATTAAAATAATTTGAATGAAAACATTAATTTTTTGAAGGTTTGGAACCGGAACCGAAACAAAGCCTTCAAAACCGGAATCGAAACCAAACCTTCAAAACCGGAATCGAAACCGAACCTTCAAAACCGGAACCAAAACCGGTTTTGAAGGTTCGGAATCAAAACCGGTCTGGAATCGAAACCACACAGTTGGAACATCCAGAACCGAACTGGAACCGTGGAACCGAGGAACCGGAATCGGAACCGAAATCTCTCTGAGGGAGGTTCCGGTTCTGGTTCCTGTTCCGGAACCACCACTTTTGAAACGGAATATGAACCAAACCGGAACTGACGCTATGTCTAATCGTAGACAATATTTTGTTTTAAATATTTATTTTTGTTGATGTAATTTGGTTGTGCAAATTTTAAATGAATAAATTGTTTTATTTTAAATTAATTATAATTTGTTAAATAATTACTGATAGTGTTGATATAATATATTTATTAATATATATATATAATATTTTAAAGAAGAGTAATGATTGTTTGGAAAAAAGTTAAAAAAGTAGATCCACTTTTACATTTCCAATTTAGTCCCATTGTGGGAAAATGAGATCCAAATTAAGTTGATCCAAATGGCAAGACCCATTCTTTAAAAACAAGATCCATTTTTGATGATGTGGCAATAAATGAGTCTTGTTTTTGGGTGCAATCATTGTGGATGCTCTAATAACATGGCAAGGGAGCATAAGTGTACCTCCAACATCAAATGCAAATGCTCTTGAGATCACAGTCTCGATTAAATCCCAAATCAAAGTTGCTATTTGATTGTTTCTTTCGAGATGGTAGGCAAATATTTATTTTTTGCATAATAAATCAATCAATATATATATATATTACTTGTATAGATTAACTAACCTTGGCTACTTACCGACCCTAGAGTCTTAGGCGCTTTGCTTGTGTTTCTTTTGTTTTTGTTGTCAGGTTAGTTGGTAATGAAGAGTTGAATGTGTTTAGTCGAGAATTGACTTTAGGTGTTCTTTACTGAGATGAGCTCGGTTTCTAACACATGTTGGGGTGAATTTGCCTTCGGTACCGATATAAAATATTTGAGTATGCCGAGCTTGTTGGTGGTGTCAGATTTGGAAGTTTTGAGCATGCTAAGCTCGCTAGTGGTCTTGGTTTTGTCAGATTCACGATGGATCGGCGTAGATCTAATGATGATGGTTCGTCTTCGCGTGCTAATTTGACAATGTTGTGGTGCTTGTTTGACGATGGCCAAGAAGACTTTCTTGTAGATCATAAGATTTCGCTTCAAATGGTTGTGGTCCCGTCAATTCGCCCATCAACGGCTTAAAGGTCTCCATTAGATTTCATCAGCTGTTTTGACCATGTTCCGATGGTTAGCTGACAACGGCCAAGAAGACTTTCTTGTAGATCTAAAAATTTCGGTTCAGATGGCGGAGGTCGCCGTAACTCGCTTCGCCGACAATCTAGGGATCTCCATCAAGCTTCGTTGGCCATTTTGACCATGTTCCAGTAGTCGGCTGACAACAATCAAGAAGATTTTTTTTTTTATAGATATGAAGATTATGCTTCAAATGGTGGTGGTCGCGTCAACTTGCCTACCGGTAGCCTAGGCAACTTTTCCGGTGGCGCGTCGGTCACCCGGCTGGTACTCCAAACTTTTGAGACCCGGTGGGTTGTTTTTGACTCATTTTTCATGTATTTTCATGTTGAGAATGCTTGTAAAGTTGATGGTGAATTATTCACTAGGGTTCCTCGAAGTTATTATTTTATCCATTCCTTCTAGCGTCAATTGTTGATGGTGATTTCTAGATCGTTGAAAAGTCAACTGTCCAACAATAATTGTATTAATTGTGATAATACATAAATATAAGAAAATAAAGACTAATTACACATAACACAGTATTTACGTGGAAAACCCTAAGGCATGGAAAAAAACCACAGTCGTTGGAACAACGAGAAAAGAATATCACTATGAATAATATTGTTACACACTCAATACTCTCTCTCTCTCTCTCTCTCTCTCTCTCAAGTTCTTTTTCTCCTTTGTGTAATATGTAAGAATAATCGTCCCTTAACTCTAAATAATACAAGTGTATTTATAGGTGTGATAGGGTGTTGTCCTAATCCTCGGAGTGCAAGTAAAGGATTGATGAGATCATATCTTTGTACGATTTCGAGGAGATCATATCTTCTGAGATTCTGATTTGCATGCATGCTTGAGAGTTAATTTCCTAATAGTGATTAATCTTCTTGATTCTAGGAATTATTTCCCGTATAGGAGCTTTGGAGTGATTGTGATTGAGATTCCTTGAATTGGGGAATCTCTTCCAATTTGGAAGTCTCTAATTTGGGGAATAATTGTTGTGTTTCCTTATTAGAGATGACTTGGAGAAGATAAATCCGAGATTTTGTATTTGGTGTGATCTTGAGCTAATATGGTCTATCAATGTTGGACTTGTGCTTGGCGAATAGGTTTAATGACCTTTAATTGCTTTTTAACGTGGTGCTGCCACGTGTTATGTGTTGACCTGATGATAACGTGACCTAACTTTGACTTTCTGCTAATGTGGATCAATGTGTTCCGTAATTCCCGTCTTTTTTAATGATGTGTCAAACTCTTCAAAAATATCCCTAATATTGTTTGAAAAATAGATTTTATCCTTTAATGAATTATGTAAGCTTAAAATGTACTTTACAATAAAAGACGATTTACTTTTACTATACTAAAAATAATACCTGGTTCGGATAATAGATATTATTATACTAAAAATAGTTATGAAATGTCCTATCTAATTTTTCACAATTTTGGTTTTTGTGATAAGATGATGTTGGTTTAGTGATATGCCCCTCACACCTATACCAAGAGGTCGTGGGTTCGAATTTATCCCCGTACCCAATCCCAAAACCCTGAATTATTGTAATTTTTTTTTTAAAAAAATAAATTGATTTTTGTAACTTTTACATTATAATTCAAATATTCAATAAATAATAATGAGGAGATAGAATATATAATTACAAGAAATACCAATAAGAAGAATGTATAATTGGATTGGAGTGTGATTGGCGTCCCGTAACAGCCCGTCAACATATCACCACCTTCGTTGAAACCCACCACTTTTGAGTCTCTCTTTCTCTCTCTCTCTCTCTCTCTCTCACTTGTCAAAACAGATTCTCAGGTCTCAACAACAAACTCAGTCAAAGTAAAAAAAAAAAAAAATCCAGTTACAAATTCCTCTCTCTCTCTCTCTCTTGCATTAGGTTTTCTTTCTCTCAACTTATTTTTTTACTTCTTCTCTCTCGTCAATCTTATCGTCTAGGGTTTCGTGAACCCTATTTCGCTTTCGGATTTGGAGCTCCAGCCTTTTACAGGTGTAGGTAGCTGGACGGTTTTTCGAATTAAAAATGGTGAGTTTGAGCTGAATATGCTTCTCTTTGTTTGTATATAGACTATAGATCCGGTTTACGTGTTCCAAGTGCGTAAAATTTGGATTATTTGAGCTGTTTTATGGTGTCTGCATCGCCTTTCTATCGTAAATTCAATATGGGATGTTTAAAATGAACTTGCTATGGCTGTCATTATATGTTTTGAAGATCTAGTTCATGTGGAAAAAACTGTGAAATTTGGTGAATTTGAGCTGGAGATGATTGTTTTTCAGTTAGTTCTAGAGTTTGGATCTGCTCTTTAGTTGAAATTTTGCTTAAAAGTGTTGAACTTGAACTGAATAAGATTGTTTGGAGCTTATGCAAATTTCGCTCTGCTTTGTTTGCTAGCGAAGTAGGTGTGCTTTGCGCTGTAGTTGGGTTTGTAACTTGTTCATTTGTGAATATGTACTGGTTTTTTGATGGTATGGTAAATTTGTGTTGTTAAAATGGTTTGAATCGGGTAATGCATGCAAAATCTTTGAAATTCAGGTTAGTTTTTAACTAAATTATGTGTTTTGTAACTTTACTCAGTTTGGATCTGCTATATTTCTGAAAATTGTGAGAAAATTGAGTTAATTTGAGTATTTGACCTGAAAATGTACGTTTTGAATTGTGTATAAGGTTTTGGTTTTGACCTATTTTG
Source organism: Acer yangbiense (assembly GCA_008009225.1). Taxonomy (NCBI): domain Eukaryota; kingdom Viridiplantae; phylum Streptophyta; class Magnoliopsida; order Sapindales; family Sapindaceae; genus Acer; species Acer yangbiense. Next base: position 7,308,413 of record CM017769.1, read on the forward strand.
GAAGTTGTTTCAATGTTGGTTGAATTGAGCTAAATATGCATACTTTGAACAATATGTAGGATTGGTGGTGGTTTTGCTGAACTAGAGTGATGTGGTGAGTAATGGCACTTAAGGTTCCAGCTCGAAAAGCAGCTGAGGTTGCTATCTGTTCGATTGGGTGTGGATACGATATAGCAATAGATTTGAGGTTAAAGTACTGTAAAGGGGATTTGAGTGATTCACGGTTGATTGAGATTGATGAAGAAGCGGGTCGTGAGATTGTTTTACCTGGTGGGATTTCTATTCCAAATGTGTCCAAATCTATAAAATGTGATAAAGGGGAGCGCACACGGTTTAGGTCTGATGTTCTCTCTTTCCAACAGGTAATTATTGATTGTTTCAAATAATTCTCTTCTGGTTTAATTGATTTTAATATTTTATCATGTAAATTATCAATTTAGTGCTATAATTTTGAAACTTTTATTGAATTTTTTTTTTAGGAAGAGAAAATAATAAATTAGTTTTGACTATTTGAGTTGTGACACTTTCGGTGACTCTGCACAACCTGCTTTGTATTTCATTTTGCCTAGCCCACATATTCTTATTACCTTTTTAGCAACTAATGTTACAATGGAGGGATAGATTTTATGTCCTGATTCTAACTGTAGATGGAAGCTTTGGACATTTAGATTGTTGCATGGAAAGTTGGCAACTACTTTGTATATGCTATGTTATTTTGTTTGAGTGAAATGTATACGAGTAGCTAGTATATTTGTACTCTTAATAACCATAACATTGATAGGGAGAGTACATAATTAATTTTGGGTGTCATAGACATCTTTCTTTATCTTTTGTTTTTACCTTTTTCCCCAGATGTCAGAGCAGTTTAATCAGGAGCTATCTCTGACTGGTAAAATTCCTTCGGGCCTCTTCAATGCCATGTTTGAATTCTCGAGTTGTTGGCAGAAAGATGCAGCCAACACCAAGACCCTTGCTTTTGATGGGGTGTTCATCTCTCTATACACGGTTGCATTGGAGAAATCTCAAATGGTACTTCGTGATCATGTAAGGAAAGCTGTCCCATCAACATGGGAACCTGCTGCACTAGCAAGGTGAAAAATTAAGTCTTCTCAAATTTGATTTATCTTTACCCTTAGTTTTAGACAGTGGCGTACCCAAGATGTTTTGTTTGGGTGGGCTAAAACAAAACTATATATATAATAAAAAATTGATAATAAGTGAACTTTGACGGTATTAGAAAAATATTAAACAATTTGATTAAAGTGATACTTTATAAATTATAATATAACATTAAAAATAATAAATTACATCGTAAAATAAATTAATATAAAAAATAATAAAGTATTAATTTAAAATCATGAATAACATACCTAAGACCCTAACTTTTCAATTAGAAAAAATAAATTTTAACCGATAAAAGTAATTTAATCGAATAAATATTCAGTTTTGTAATTCAGAATTTGGAGAAGAGAATGAGAGAATTATTAATGGGGAAGAAAGAGAATTGGGACTTGAGAGTGAGAGAGAATGAGAGGGTGAGAATTGGGATTGGTGAGAGAGATATAGAAATATAAATATAGAATGGATGTGAGAGAGAAATAAAATTGATATTGATTATTGATGTGATTGTGTATAGAAAGAAGAGAATAATAGACTTACAGTAGTAGCTACTCTTAACTCTACACATAATACTTGTTAGTTAATTATTTTATTTTATTTTATTTTATTTTATTTATTATTATTATTATTATTATTATTATTATTTTTGTAAAAGGCTGACGCCCCCATATCCGTCCGCCCCTGGTTTTAGATCTTTGACTGCTGGCAAGGGCCTTATCTCATATAAAATTAATGACTGCTGAAGAGAAATCTTATGTACTAAATCTTTTTCCTATATGTAATGTGTTGAAATGATAAATAGGGGAAAAAGGGCTAAGGATAATGATAATTATTCTCTTTTGTTGAATAAATTACCACAATGGGTTTTTTTATTCTTAATTAGAACATAAAATTTGGTACTTTCTGTGATTTATGTTCATTTTAATGTATTTGGTCTTACTGTACTTCATTTAAATCTAAGAATTGTAATGAATGTTTAATGACTGATTCATCATTCCAGGTTTATTGAGACATTTGGCACCCATATTATTGTTGGTGTCAAGATGGGAGGGAAGGATGTAATATATGTAAAACAGCAGCATTCATCAAACCTTCAACCTGCTGATGTACAGAAAAGATTGAAGGAGATGGCAGATAAGAGGTTCTTGGATGCTAATGGACAATATGGAGTGTCTTCTGAACAACATTACCACAATGACAAGGTTTGTTGATGAACTTGTCTATACTAGTATTTTGAATACATTTAAAGGAATAGGATCAAGAGCCTTATATTTTTCACAATGTGGGAGCCATTGGATCTATGCGCTTTGAATGAACGGCTGATATTAAACCTAACTAGCGTTATTTTTCATGTGCATTAATTAATTATGTGTGTTAGAATTAATCAACCATTAATGTATTGATCCAATGACAGAGAATTGTGTTAAAAAGGGAATGGGCTGGGGTTGCTTCTGATGATGCAAATAGACTTTGATGATTGGTTGAATCTTTTTGTAATTGGGGACTTGGGGGTGCTAAGGTGTATTTATTGGTATTTCCTGGACTTGCTAGAGGGTTGTTCAGCCATATTATGTTGTCGCTGTAGAGCTAGAGCCACATTAATGATGGTAAAATACTAAAATGAATGACCTCTTTCTAGGTTACTTACCTTCTCAGTGTCTGTTTTGACGGGCTTAAAGTTGGGTCTTTTAGTAGAAATTTTAACATTACTTTTAAGTAGAAAGTTTACATCTGTTTAGAGTTGGGTAATTCATAATTGTACGGCTGAATATGTATCATTAAGCTAAACTAGATGGCCGCAGAGTAATACTCATCTTCCTTAGTCAAAATCATATCCATGCGGTATTCTTTTCCGTTTGTTATGTTCTAGTATGCATATTTTCACCTGGTTAGAATTATCATTGTTCTTACATTTTAAAACTGTTATGTTTGTTAAAGCTGGTAGTGAAATTGGATTCATCTGCAAATTACTTGAGTCATTTGGGAGAGCATGGGTTATTTCTGTGGTCATCTTTACCGGGTGTCTTATCTAATCATATTTGTTTCAGTTTGAAATCAGGGAGCAGCGGTTGAGGTTTGCTGATACAAATACATCTAGTTCTTATTCACAAAAAGAGGTGTGTTTTATCATACAACAGATGATAGCCTAGTTAACTCTTCTGCCAAACGGATTAAATTTTTCTGGAGTTTATTCTTTCCTAATTGTTTTGTAATATAAATTTGATATTGTCATTTACTTGGCAGGATATTGTAAGCATTTGCAAGAGAAGAGGTGGAAGAGATAATAGAAACCTATCACATAATGAGTGGTTACTCACTGTTCAACATGAGCCTGATGTGATTTCGATGTCCTTTATTCCAATTACTTCTCTTTTAAATGGAGTTCCAGGGAGTGGATTCTTAAGCCATGCCATTAATCTTTACTTACGATGTAAGCAAGAACTTTTCTTTTGAAAATCTTAATCATCAACTTTGCATTGCAGCTATTTAGAACTTAATAATAAAGCTCACCAATGCATACGCTTATATATTTTTCTACATCTTCTCAAAGAAGCATTTGTTGCCATTATGCTTTAATTAAAAGGATTTTGGATGCTATTTCTAGAAACTTTATTTTTGTAGACCCTTTGTCTCCTTCAAAAGTTTGATTTTTTGAAGGACGCATATTTGTCTTGAGATCTCTTCACATGCTCGTTCTGCCCTTTTTTTTTCCTTTGTTATGTCTGATTTATGTCATCTTTAGTTATGTTAAACTTTGATTCTCTTTTATTTAGTGAACCATGATTGTTATGTGATATATAAGGCACCTGCATAGACATGTCACGTTGCTTGTATTTGCATTTGGGATTAGCTGGGGGATAATTGGCATGATGGTGGAAAGAGTTCTAGTTTACCTAGGCTAATTTAGAAGAGCATCTAGGAAACTAATTGTTTATGGAGATCCTATCACAGATTTAGACTAAAATTTTCATGCTGCGACTTACATATATCATTTAGAGTTTAAACTTTAAAATGAATTAGTCTGTTGAAGTTTGATTTGCGATATAATATTTCTAATTTATTCTCCCTCAACATGAATGTTTGCTTGGAAATGCAGAATTCAGATGGCTTTTGTAATATTTGGCTAGAGAAAAGTCCAGATTGGACCAGAATTTGGGTGTAAAATCAAATGATAAAACAAAATAAACATTGCACATTCCTGGTGAACAACTATGACAATATGCTTTATTGGCTGATCATAATCATGTGGGAACTTTTTATTTTGCTCAGAATCAAATATGCTTGCAATTTGGATTTAATTATATTGTGATGTCAATTTGTTGAAATATTTATGTCTAGAGCAATGCATGTAAATATTATGGAAGTTAAAGAAGTTGCTTATTATGTTATCTACAGATGCACCTATTTGGACAATAATTTTCTGCTGCGTTTGCATTTACAATTTAGGATATCTGATTACGCGTTGGTGCTTGCAGATAAACCACCAATTGAAGAACTCCATCAGTTTCTGGAATTTCAGCTACCAAGGCAGTGGGCGCCAGTGTTCAGTGAGCTTCCCCTTGGTCCACAACGTAAGCAACAAAGTTCTGCATCTTTGAAGTTCAGTTTCATGGGGTCCAAGCTTTTTGTGAACACAAATCCGGTAAAGTTTATTCACTGGTTAAAATTTGCCATTTTTTTTTTTTTTTTTTTGTTTTCTTTTGTTTTTTGTTTTTAGCCATGAGTGGTTTCTTATAATGTTTGTGGTCGTATTACTTGTATATGTTGGGTTAGAGGTTGTATCTTTGTCTATTGGAATGACATTAGATTCTGATTTCAACATTAGGATTTCTGGAGCATTTCAAACTAAATATTGGCGTGAATGCTGTTAACACTAAAGAGATATGAGGAAGAGAGAATTGAGTTGTTTTTCATTCAATCCAATAGTAGAAGAATTTATAGTACTACGCCTAGAGAAGAAAAGGGATGTAGGATCAGTTTACAATAAATTGTCAATCAATCAACCATTTAATTGAATTGATCAATAGCTAATTGTTAGCTAGCTTTAACAAATGCAATCTAGAAAGTACTTATTATCACACTTAATTTTTTATATAGATGCTTTTAAGTAACAATTTGTGTTTATGATCTCTTATATTGCTTGGTTCTTCCAGGTAGCTTGTGTTTACCTTTTCAGCAAGAAGTTGATGCAGTAAGATATGTGTTGGTTATTCATGCCATATAGCTTTTGAATTTTTGAACTAGGCATATAAATTTTACAAATATGCTGGTTAAGCTTTAGTTAGTGCGAATAGCTTGAAAGTTTCGTATGTTAATAATTTCTTGAACTGCCAGTTGGCATTGTATCATAATGTTATGACTTATGATTTTAGGTCTTCCTCCCCTCCCATATTATAAGAAACAATAATTATATTTAAGGAGATGACCTCAAACTATTACTCAATCCTTCTAGATAGGGAGGGAAACTGACCACTTGGCCTTGTTTGCCACGATAGACTGGATTTGACCGTTTTAAGGGATTCGTTTGGAGTGGAATGGGATTGTAGTGGATTAGATTTGATTAAGTAAATTGTAATGTCCTTATCTGGTGTACTATGAGATTGGGCTGTATAAACCTGTTTGTGTTTGGTACATTAAGAAATTGGATTGGGTAGGGTTGGATCAAAAACGTTTTTGAATAAAATAAAGATAGTAAATAAATATTTTTTAGATAAATCAAAAGTATTAAAAATCTTTCATTAAGAAACAAATATATTAAAAAAATTATTGTGAATAAAATAAAACTATTTAAATCATTTTAATAAAATAATATTATATGTAAATGTCTTTATAAATAATAATATCTAAAACAATCATTAAATGAAATAAAATATTTTGTGTTATGAGACAAACAAATGGAAGAAAAATTGATAAAACAATCCCATGATATCAAGTGTTGAAACCCACCGTGATCATGATGGTAGGTTTCCCTTAATCCGTAACTAAACTATTTTCCCTATTGGGATTATATAACTATATCTCATCCCTCACCTCAACTGAACATGGACCTTCATTTACTCTTATATTTTATCCAGTCTGATGTATCTTGTACAACAAATGTTTACAGGTGCATATGTTACATTGTATAAACATATGACTGTATAAAACCATGTTTGGTTAAGATAAGGGAATAGTAATAATAGTCTCATATTTATGAGATTCTGAAACCTATCATGAAGGTGGGTTTTTTTCACTTAAATCCATGACGTCATAGGACTATTTTCTCAATTTCTCTTTCCCATGTCTATCATATACATGAAAATTAAATTAAATAATTTTAACTCATCTAATAATAGTCAAGTGATATTGTTATTTTAGTACAATCGGAAAATGCTGCATAGTCACTCGCATTAAGAATCTCCCTTCCTGTTTATGTTTTTCTTCGTTATTGGAAATACAAGAAAGGTGTTTTTTTGGTTATTTGAATGAGTGGAAATAGTTCTTCAAGGACTCTTGAATCTTTTATCTTGTTTTAAACATTTTTATGTGACTCTTCAAAAGGGTGATGTCATTTCTGTGTGATGCCACTTTACGGGGGTTTGTCAGCTTTAATTTTATTCATTTCATGCTTTGCTTCTTTAATATAATAGACCCTGTGATTTTGTTTTCTGCTGAACTAATAATTTGTGTCATCTACTATAGGTTGATGTGGGTAAAAGGCCTGTGACTGGCCTGCGGCTTTATCTAGAAGGTAGAAGCAGTAATCGCTTGGCCATTCACTTGCAGCACCTTTCCTCTCTCCCGAAAGTATTCCAACTCATAGACGATCCAAATGGGAACTTCCGACGCGAGAGTTACGATCGAAAATACTATGAGAAAGTTCAATGGAAGAACTACTCTCATGTCTGCACTGCTCCTGTTGACTGTGATGAGGATCTTTCCATTGTAACTGGAGCCCAGTTACAGGTTGAGAATCGTGGGTTCAAAAGCATTCTTTTCTTACGACTTCGCTTCTCAACTGTTTTGGGAGCTATGGTTGTTAAGAATCCGGAGTGGGATGGATCACCGGGCTTGGCACCAAAGTCCGGGCTCATTTCGACACTCATCAGTCACCACTTCACAACTGTACAGAAGCCACCTCCGCGGCCAGCAGATGTCAATATAAACTCAGCTGTGTATCCTGGGGGTCCTCCGGTGCCTGTCCAAGCCCCAAAGCTTCTAAAATTCGTTGATACAACTGAGATGGCCAGAGGGCCACAGGATAATCCTGGGTATTGGGTTATTTCCGGGGCAAGACTAGTTGTAGAGAAAGGCAGGATCTCTCTCCGTGTCAAATATTCTTTGTTGACTGTAATATTACCTGATGAGGATGAAGAGTTCGTAGGTGAATAGCAGATTTTTTGCCAGTTAAATTAAGAAATCACACATAAAAGTATTGAACAGAACAGGAATCTTTTGACGAATCCAAAAGAGGAGATAGAAGGTGTGAGGAACGAAACAGACACACAAGAGGTCGAGCAAAAAATCCTGGTGTTTGAAAGAAGGGCATTGGAATTTGGAAGTGATGGAGGGTGGACGACGGTTGTATTCATCACAATTTGTATGATCTTTGTAATGTAATTTATTATTATTGTATTCTTGATGTAGATTATTACTAGTGCTGGTTATAAGCTACTTTTACGTCCTAACATGTTCCAAATTCTGTTGATTCCTTGTGCCAAATATATGTACAATAGCAAAGAAGTTACACGAGAGAAGAGGTCGTTGCTTTCTCTTGTGCCAAAATGAATTCATGTGGTGATTAGTTGGTGGATGGTGGAGGGAGGAGCGCGCCAATGCCATTGATGAAGTCGAAACCTTTCCGTCTTCTTAACCACTTCACCGACCCCGTTTGAGTGTCTGCTGGTGGATGTAGCTACCTCGTGCTGACGCAGCTGGGTTCTCAGTTCCTCAAATGACTATGACCCCGACTTGACGGACATAAGCTTTCACTTCTACACAGCATGTTACTAAGTTCTCAAATGTTGTGTACATGTCTCTTTATCCCTAGAGAGTGTGTGTGATTTAAAGACTGGTAGGGTCTTTTATTCTAGAAAGATTACGCACCCAAACATACATTGATTGATTTAACTGTTAATAATCATATTGTAAAAAAAAAAAATTAAAAAAAACATTTTAGCCTATAACCATAAATTACGAAAATATCCTATGTAACATCTTTTCTATTTTTAGCACAAAAAAAAAAAAAAAGTGAAATCTTAACAAAAACGTGTCTTAACATTTTTTTTAAGAACTAAAAATTATTGAAACAACCCCTCCAAAACAAAACATGTTTTAAACTTTTTGATGAAATAAAAATCATGAAACACCCTCCTAAAGGGAGTATCGGTGTTTTTCCCGTTTTTCGTTTCACATTTAACTTTTTTTTTTTTTTTTTTTTTTTTTTTTTTTTTTTTTTTTCACTTCTTCTGCAAATGAATAGCTCAATTGGGAAAGGCTTGCCTCGGTGAAGCTGTTGCTCAAGTGATTTCGCCTAGACTCTCATGTCCATGTAGTGCATCACCGATGCTGCTTTGGTCGGGTGGCGCTGCCTTCGGTGAAGGTGGGAGATGTGAGGGAGAGATGAGAGAGGAGAGATAGAAGAGAGAGACTTTTCAAGAGAGGAGAGGGAGTTTCAAGATTTTAATTTTTGAGTTGTATTGAGTTTATTATTATTATTATAGTTCGTAAAAATCAAGTTTATTCGTAAGTTTTTGTATTTTTCTTAACCGTTTAGTCTTACTTGAGAAAGAATTGAAAGAACGAGTTAGAGATATGTATTGGAGGAGAAATAGTTTAATATAGCAATTAAAGATTTAGGAGAGGGAGTGCACCACGAGATTACAGGTTCGAGTCCTCTTTCACCTTAAAAAAATCCCGAATTTATAATGTAATACTAAAAATAAATAAAAAATAGGAGAGAGAATTTAATACGTGGTATTTGATGATCGAGAGAGAAATTCTTTTTTCTTTTTATAACTTAATTCAAAAACATTTTGTCCATTGGATAAATCAAATGTTAGATAGTAAAATAAATAAATAAATAAATAAAAGAGGAATACAGTGTAGGGGGTCGAACTACGTGTTATGTGAATCGGGTTGGGTTGTGTTAAGCCCAAGGCAACTCGTTTGAACTTGTAGGATGAACGATGTCGTTTCCTCGTTAAACCTATAAGACAATGTCTATCAACCTGGGATGGATACCTTCCTTGTTGAACCTGCAAATATAACTAGGATAGAAAAAACACAAATAAAATGATGAAGGTGGGTTTAGATTTCTTAGCCTTAGGTGTGCTTGGGCTGAGCAGTGGCTGACGGTGAATTACAATCACGATTTGGATCGAATTTCGGTCGCCGAAAAAAAGTATAGTTAAGAGTTTCAATACGCCTTTATCAGCTTTTTTGTGTATCAGTTTTCAAAGAGCCTCATTATGAGAGAGCTCTCTCATTTATAGGGGAAGAACCAGCTTCAACGTTCACTGATCATGACTTGATCGTAGGCGAGATTTTAGGAGAGATTCCCTCTTTTCGAATTATCCACCCAGTGTAACTGAAGATTGGCTTGGTCTTTTTATGGACCAAGTTCTGCAGCTGATACTTACATTGGGTTGAATCGATATAACGTGCCTAGATAGGATCTAGTACAAAAAAGGTTTGGGCTTTTTTACGTTGGGCCTATGGACTATTTTTGGCTACCACAATTTGTCCCCCACTCTCTAAGGAAAGGTTCAAATGAGTTAGAGAGTGATTCTCGTTGAGTCGACCATTGGTTTTGTCGAGCGCTTCTTTGTCGAGTCGAATCACTACCTTCTGGAAGCCATCTGTGGCAACTCTGATCGTCGAATCAACGAAGTTGATTTTTGAAGATAGTTCGTCGTTCGACGAATACGTCTAGAGTGATGTCTGTAAGTCAAATCGAGTGAAGTTTGAAAGTCACATCGATGGGATAGAGGCGTTTCAGTGTTTTAGGCTGACGTCAGACGCATTAAATTTGAGCACTATTTTTGAGATAAAATTTTTGAATTTTAAACTAGGCGGTTACCTTGGTTAACTGGCAACTGAAGGGGTGCTGACACGTGGCAACTAGGGTTGAAGGGTTGGTTTATAAGTAAACCGTTTCACCTGCTAGGATCACTTTTGCACGACTTGAAGTTTCTCTCTTTTCTTTTTCTTCTTTTTGGCGAATTTTTCTTCGTCTTAAGGTGTTGGTATTGCTGGTTTTCTACGTATTTTCGTGATTTCTACTCAAATCTCTTCAAGGTTAGTAAAGAGTTGCTTTTTCTTTGTTTACTTTTGCATGAAACTTACCTTTACGAATCTATAGGAAATAAATAGAAGTTTATGACATTTTACCTAAGAAATGTGTGTTTTTGCCATCTTTGATGTTCTTCACCGTGTTCTTGATTGTTTTTTTGTTTATACTCGTAATTTTTTTGACTTTCCTTCCTGTTTGAATCTTTGTATGTGAAATGTTTGAGTTGTTTGGATTGTTGACTGTCGTGTCGAGAGTGGATGTTAAGATTCAGCATTCGCTCGACCTAGGATAGCAAAAAATCCAGTAGGTTTAGGTCGATCTTTAGGTGTTGATTTTTCGCAAAACCCTAGGTTTTGATCTTAAAACCCTAGGTTGTGATTGTAGCGTTTTAGTTTCTGACTTGTGCATTTTTTGTGCATGTCAGATTTTGGAGATACCATGTCGAGCGACACTGTAATTTATGAACCATGCTTCTCTTGGACTCCTAGCGACGCGGAAGGTGAGGGTGAAGTAGGAGTCGACAGTGGACTAGCTAATGTCGATCGATCGGTTTCAGTAGAGGATCCGTCGAAAGTAGTTACTATAAATACGAAAGGTATGATTGAGCAGGGCGTCGTTCGCGCCGTTGCAGGGTTGGTCAAATTTCTGGAGTATATAGATGTCGAGGAGGCATCTACTTCTGGTCGTCCGCTAAATATTCTAGATGGTAGTCCAGCAAGCGTGCTTACGGATGATAGCTTGCGTAGTATACGGGCAATTTATGGTATTCCAGAGTCGGTCGAGCTACGTGCGCCGCTGGAGCATGAACGAGTGAACTGGGATATGCCCGGATAGACATGCTTTTATGAGTATACTTTCCGTCTAGGGTTTAGATTCCCGGTTTCTCCATTGGCTCGATGATTGTTGCTATACTACGACATTGCTCCTGGCCAATTAATGCCCAACAGTTGGAGAATATTGTTGAGCTTGACTTTTCTTTGCGAGAGATACATAATAAATTTTGGACTGGGATGTCTTCTGCATAATTACTATTTGAAGGAGCATGTGACCGACAGTGGCCGTTATATATTGATTCCTAGGTCTAAAGAGACTCAGTTGATAACTGATACTACGACAAACGACCGTCATTGGAAGGATACCTTCTTTTTTGCTAAAGGTCCTCCGATTGACGGTCATTGGGGGAGTTTGTAGTATCTCTATCGACATGTTTGGAACCGACATGGTGAGTGTCGACTAATACTTGTCGTTTAGAACATTTTTAATTATAACCACCCTTTGTATTGACTAGTAACTATTTATGTAGAAATCAAGGGTGCGGATAGCAAGCTGCCGTGTGACGAGGCACCTGAGCGCACTAAGGATATATTAGACATTCCTGCAAAAGATAGGAGTTGTAGAGAGTTGCTTATAGATGGTAAGTTTAGGCCTAACAGTTTATAGCGATGGTTGACTTTGAATATATCGCGAGTGCCGTATCCTCTTGTTAAGGATTTCGTGTCATATGTTTGGACTAAATGGAGTCTTGAAATACTTGAGTATGATATGAAATTTCTGTCCCCTATTATTGACATTGAATGTCGTTTCGCAGTGATGTCGATGTCGAATGCAAAGATCAATTTGCCAGGCAAAACTAAAGCTTTGAAGCTTTACAGAGAGGAAATCAGCAAGAAGTGGACAGCAGCAGCAACAGCGAAGAAGAAGCAGGCGGCTGACAAGTCGAAGGAAATTGCGCCTGTGGTACCAGAACATGTCTACACTTCGTTGTCTGAGTCCAGCCTATCAAGGAAGAAACAAAAAAGAGATTCTACTATCGACTGTGTAAAGAATGTCGAATCTAGCTCGAAGATGAAGTCTGTTGCAACTGCTTTGGAGCCAGATTCGTTGATGATGCTTCTTTCTTCTGGAATATCGTGGTTCAAGAAGCCGACCGATTTTCTTGATGGGTCGAACAAATTTCTTCTTTCTGCTGATGAAGAGTTTTTAAAGGGCAAGAAGACGGAGGAGGTATTTAACACGGGCATTCTTTCGGCGTTCCAGGTAAATTTGCTCATCTCTCAAGTTTCTTTTCGATCATCTATCTTTCTTATTGATACGACATTTCTTTTTGTAGGCTTTGCAAGTGCATTTGCATCTTCATGACAGGTACAAGATTGTAAGCGACAAGTGCGTGAAGTTCCGGAAGGCTAACGACAATCTTAAGGTTGACAACGCTAAACTTGTGATGTAGCAGCCTTGGCATTGGATTACATGAAGGGGTTGGATCGGAAGAAGACCAAGGAAAAAGGGCAAATCATTCCTACTAGTCCAGGCGACGGAGTCGGAATGATGTGAAACTTGCACAGTTGATGCGTTTCGGCGAGAGCTTCAAAAATCACGACCTTTGGTCATGTGGCATAGCCTTTTTTAGCCGAATTCCACTGTTTAGGCCCTGAAATGGCCGTTTTTACCATTTTAGGAAAGTTTCGTTTTGGCAATAACTTTTGTTTTCCAAGTCCGAATCGACTTCTGTCAATTTTGGCTTGTTTAGGATCTTTTGCTTTATTTGTTTCCGCATTTAATGTAAATTTATCATTTTTGATAATTTTTGTTATTTAGGGTTTTTAGACTGTTTCCTTGCTCAACAAGGTTCCGGATTAGGGTTAGGGTTAATGTTTGTTTGCTTTAAATAGGCCTGTAAGCCGTTTTATTTTCTCAGTTTTTGGTTTAATAAAATTGTAGAGAATTGTTTCTCAAATATCCAATTACACATCCTTCGTGCACGAAGACTGTCGTGTTTGAAGCCTGACAACAATCCTTCGTGCGCGAAGTTGATCGTTGCCAGGAGGTTATTTCTAATTGTTTCTTGCAGGGTTTTTCTCGTAGAGCTTCCGCTACACCAGTTGGTATCAGAGCCGTGTTCATTCGGGACATCAACATGCCGCCGAAGAGACGACAACCTAACCAGATCCCTGTAGAAGAGGCCGTCGAACGTGACCGTGTGACACAACTAGAGCAGCAGATAGCGTTGCTCGCTGAGCAGATGACTAGGGTGATCGCCAACCTAGAAACCTTGAACTTAACGACTTAAAACCCTCGCGTGAGTGGAGATGAGGAGGAAAGTGATGAGGGAAGTAACCAGGAGGAAGAAGTTCCGTAGCACAAACATCCAGTAGTTCGAGAACACCATGATGGAGGAGTTTTGTAGAGAAGACAACCAGTACGGGAACACCATGAGGAATAAATTTCGTAATACAAACGACCAGTGCAACTGGAAGAAAACCATCGATGAGAGTCAGGTATGAGGACGGAAGTCCTGGAGTTTCAAGGAAACCTATAACCGGAGGAGTTCCTAGAGTGGCTTGGAGTCGTGGAAGAGATTTTGGAATTCAAAAACGTTCCGAATAATTCAAGAGTAGCCTTGGTAGCGACTCGGCTTCGGGGATGGGCAGCCGCGTGGTGGCACTAGCTTAAACTCACCCGGAATCATTCTAGTAAGATGAAGATTTCCGATTGGGAGAAGATGAAGCAGAAGATGCGATCTGAATTTCTACCCTATAATTTTCAGAAGTTGTTGTATTAGAAATTACAGAATTTAAGGCAAGGATTGCGAATGGTCGATGAATATACAAACGATTTTTATCAGTTGTTAGTGCGCAATGATATTCAAGAAACCTAAGATCAGTTGGTGTCCAGGTATTGTGGGGGATTACGTCAACAAATCTTAGACGTGGTAAATCTTTTTGACCCAACTACTGTCTCGGATACACACCAAAGGGCCTTACAAATAGAAAAGACAACGTCACGAAGAACTAGAAGTGGTTCGTTTATGGGCAACAGTACTGGTTCAATAGGAAGAACATGAATCAACAGCAGTAATTAGGGATGGTAGCAGCAGACAGTGGCCAGCAGCAGCGGAGGAACTCCACGTCCGACCGCCAATCAGGTTCAACCGCTGACCAATCAGTCCCAGCCGAGAACAGCGGCAGGAGGGGTACGATGCTTCAACTGTGGAGAAATAGGACATCGTCAATCGGATTACCGAAAGATGGGGAAGAAACCAATCTTGTTCAATGAGACAGATGACAGTGGAGAAAGAGATGCAGAAATTGGTGAAGAGGCAGAATTTGATGAAGAAATTGCTGTAGAAGAAGATCAGGTAGATGGTGATTCTGGTCCATTATTGGTAGCACGATGTGTATTCTTGACACCACGAGCTGAGGAGAGTGACTGGCTCCGAAACAACGTGTTTCAATCAACTTGCACTATTTTAGGCAAAGTGTGTCGATATATTATCGATGGGGGAAGTTGTGAGAGTATTGTAGCAACTGAAGCGGTTCAGAAGTTGGGACTGAAGACGAAAAAACACCCAGGACCGTATAAGTTAGTATGGTTGCAAAATGGAGGGGAGATAGTGGTGTCATATAGAGTTCTTGTCTCTTTTTCGATGTGGACGAACTACAAGGACCAGGCGTGGTGCGATCTGGTCCACATGGACGCGTGCCACCTATTGCTTGGAAGACCGTAAAGTGAAGCATGATGGGTTTCTGAACACCTACACTTTACGATTCAACCATACCAATATAGTGCTATTACCTGGTAAGAGCCCGGGAAAACCCAAATCACCCGATAGTACAAATCTACTTTCTTTTGCTAGGTTTGAAACAGAGATGGAGGAAGCAGAGATAGTCTTTGTGTTGCTAAACAAAGAAAAGATAGCCAAGGTCGAAATTCCTCAAGATGCGGTTCCACTACTGACAGAATTTCCAGAGGTGTTTCCTAATGATCTACCTGAGGGGCTTCCACCCCTAAGAGACATTCAACACCAGATTGACTTGGAACTAGGAGCGATGTTACCTAACCGTCCACATTACAGAATGAGTCCCGTGGAGCATGAAGAGTTACAGAGACAGGTGGAAGAATTGTTGGATAAGCGACACATCCGTGAAAGCCTTAGTCCGTGCACGGTACTGACCCTTCTAATTAAAAAAAAAAAGATAGATCCTGGAGGATGTGTGTGGACAGCCGTGCGATCAATAAGATCACGGTGAGATATCGGTTCCCTATTCCCCGTTTAGACGATTTACTTGATCATATTAGTGGAGCAATGGTGTTCACTAAATTGGACCTGAAGAGCGGATATCACCAGATCAGAATTCGACCCGGAGATGAGTGGAAAACTGCGTTCAAGATGCGAGAGGGTCTGTATGAATGGATGGTCATGCCCTTCGGATTATCTAATGTGAAAGTTCTCACGGTGTGTAAACTATTAATCTAGAGGGGGGGGGGGGGGGGGGGGGGGGTGTGAATAAATTTTAACTAATTTTACCCAATTTTCGTTTAAGGACAACATTACGAAAATACCCCTAATAGACAATAAAATATAGCAAGTGTAATATTGTGCGGAAATTAAAATAACACTTGATATTTACGTGGAAACCCTCACGGGAAAAACCACGGGCTGTTAAGTGAGCCACACCCGAATCTCGAATCCACTAAATGTGATGAAATTACAACATAATCCCAGAAGTAATCACACACCTACCTAATCCCGGTATGAGTGAATCTAGTTCGAATGCTTGCGATCTAAGCAACCTAATCCCGGATGTTACACACAAGACTTTGATTCTCAATGAAGAGATTAAATCCCTAAGTGAATATGTGAATATCCAAAATGCAACATAGAGCAAGGGAAACCCTATATGCTTATCTAAGATGATGAATTTGCAATTAGAACAATTCTAGATATTAAAAACTAAATGACATGTCAATTAGCTTAGATAATCATAGATTATAAAAACCTTGATATCTATCACAATACAACACTCAATCAAAATATCACAAATAATCTCTATCTTGTATTTAGCATATTATCTAAAAACATACAAGTAATCTAAGAGAAGTCTTAATATGAAAAACACTAAAATTAGATGAGATTAGTGAAGAATATACCAAGGAAGATGTGATGATCCAAAAGCATACATGGATGCATTCTATGAAGGCATAGTTGATGCAATATGAAATTTGATGAAAAAGGGATTTGATTTGAGTGGTCAAAGGTGAGTTCTTGATTTGATTTCTCTCAAAATTCTCTTTTTTAAGTTTAGGGTTATTGGGAGTTGAAGAACTAATTCAGAGAATGAGAAAGTAAGATATTTATAGACATCAAAAACAGAGCATGTGAAAAGACAAGTTTGCCCCTGAAACGCACCGATCGGCGGTTTCAATCAGTGGCCAGGCCACCGATTATAACCACCGAATTGAACCCAAGAAGAATAGGGGAACAACGACGGTTTCATTCGGCGGTTTCGTGACCGCCAATCTAACCGTCGAATCAAACCGAGAGATTAAATCAATCAGGTATGAACGGCGGTTTCAAAACTGTCGATCCAACCGCCGAATCAAACCGAGAGATTAAATCAATCAGGTATGAACGGCGGTCGTGACCGCCGATCGTAACCGTAGAATTGCTCCAGACACTTCTGGAAGCAAACAGTTGTTTCATTCGGCGGCCAGGCCATCGATCATAATCACTGATCACCAAAATAGGTGAAAACCAAGAAGAAGCCAAGGGCATTCTCCGTAGGGGGTCTTCGCGTAAAACCAAGCACATTCTAGTGCATGCGCGGACGTTTCTGAATACTATCGGGAAACGAATTACAAGACACAAATACACACAACAAGATATAACATATAAGTGCAAGTTTGAAATGTGACATGTGAAGAGTAAGCACACAAATGCAAGAATGCTAAGTGAGTGTGTGCAATCTAAATCTCTTCAAAGAAAACCAAGCACTAGAGATATACCTTTGGCGTGCTTGTCCCTTGAGGACTTGTGAAGGGCCTTCGAGCTTGAAGTTCAATCACCTAAACTACCCTTACACAATAAACCCTAACACGTGGTTTGTCCACGAAATAAGCCAATCAAATAATGGGAATCCTTACATAATGCACCGAGCACATTCATGAGAGTAATGAATCAAGCTTTGCGGCCATTCATCGGAAAATTTGTCGTCGTATACTTTGATGATATCTTGATCTACAGTGCACACCGGGAATAACACAAACAACACATTCGTGAAGTGTTAACTGTCCTACGCGCCCATAATTTGGTCACAGCCACAAGTAAGTGTGTTTTCATGACAGCCAAAGTGTTATTTTTGGGGTACATAATTTTAGGGGAAGGATTACAGGTGGACAAGTCGAAAATTGAAGCCGTTAAGCAATATCCTCGGCCAAAAACTGTCACGGAAGTTAGGAGTTTTCATGGTTTGGCAGCCGTTTATATGCGTTTCATCTCTCATTTTAGTACCATCATGGCACCCGTAACTGATTGTATGAAGAAAGACAAGTTTAAATGGACTCCGGAGGCCGAAGAAGCCTTTAAACTCATCAAGTTGCGGTTGACAACAGCCCCCATATTAATCCTACCAGATTTTTTGCAACCATTCGAGCTTCACAGTGATGCATCCAAGCTAGGCATAGGGGCAGTTTTGAGTCAAGCTAGCAAACCAGTGGCGTTTTTTAGTGAGAAGTTATCAGTTGCAAGATCGCGGTATAGTACCTACGACATTGAGTTCTATGTAGTGGTCCAAGCTGTGAAACATTGGAGACACTACCTCTTCCATCGTGAGTTCATCCTCTATACGGATCACGAAGCACTCAAGTATCTCCACAGCCAGGATAAAATTTTGGCTAGACACGCATCATGGTCAGCTTATCTACAACAGTTTACATTCGTCCTAAAACATAAAGCGGGCACCTCTAATAGAGTTGCGTATGTGTTAAGTCGACGGAGTAACTTGCTGTCTACGATAAGTCTCACAATACCAGGTTTCAAATTATTTCGTGAATTGCTTGCTACGGATCCTTATTTCTCAGCCATTTTGACAGCCTTGCAAGCAGGGGAAAAATCTGACTTTTTGTTGGTGGATGGGTTTTTGTTTCGAGGTAATCAGTTGTACATTCCAGATTGTAGCTTGCGGTTGCATATCCTTAAAAAACTTCATGGTGAAGGACATGTGGGCAGAGATCGCACACTCCAATTGATCAAGGTGAGCTATTTTTGGCTGACCATTCGGAGAGAGGTAGAGCGATACGTGGAGTGCTGTCGAGTTTGTCAGGTTTCAAAAGGGAAAGCAACTAACGCAGGCTTATACTTATCGCTACTAGTACCGACTGAGCCATGGAAGGAAGTAAGTAAGCATGGACTTTGTGGTCGGGTTACCAAGAACTCAGCGTGGATTTGATTTGATATATGTAGTCGTGGACAAGTTTTCGAAGATGGTCCACTTCATTCCATACAAGAAAACCACGGATGCGGTTAGTGTTGCTTAACTCTTTTTCAGGGAAATATATCGCTTGCATGGGCTGTCTAATTCCATCGTGTCAGATCGGGACACCTGTTTTCTTAGCCACTTTTGGCGCAGCTTGTGCAAGTTGGTGAACACTTGCCTAGATTTCAGCAGTGCATATCACCCGCAGACGGATGGTCAGACTGAAGTCATTAACAAGTCTCTGGTGAATTTGTTGCGATGTTTAGTGGGAGAGAATACACGAGCTTGGGACCAAAAGCTTAGTCAGGCGGAGTTTGCGCACAATCACGCCATAAATCGGAGCACAGGTTTTAGTCCTTTTCAAGTGGTGTACTCGGTGATCCCTCGTGGTCCGCTTGATTTACTACCTCTTCCAAACAAGACTAGGGTTCATGGAAAGGCTGAGGATTTCGTTCAACATTTGCAGGAAACTCATACGCAAGTTCGTGAGAACTTGCTAAAATCCACAGCCAAATATAAGGTGGCAGCTGACAAAAAACGCCGTCTAGTGGAGTTCGAGGTAGGGGATTTTGTGTGGGCTGTCTTGACTAAAGACCATTTTTTAGTTAGAGAATACAACAAACTTGCAGCCAAAAAGATCGGTCCGCTTGAGGTGCTCGAGAAGATAAATCCAAATGCATATCGGTTAAAGCTTCCTAGTCACATTCACACTGCTGATGTGTTTAATGTGAAACATTTGGTGCCTTATTTTGATGATTCCACGGAGGTGGATAACACGTCGAGGTCGACATTTTTCTACCCTGGAGAGACTGATGCAGCAGCCTTGGCATTGGATTACATGGAGGGGTTGGATTGGAAGAAGACCAAGGAAAAATGGCAAATCATTCCTACTAGTCCGGGCAACGGAGTCGGAATGATGTGAAACTTGCACAGTTGATGCGTTTCGGCGAGAGCTTTAAAAATCATGAGGCATAGCCTTTTTTAGCCGAATTCCACCGTTTAGGCCCCGAAAAGGCCGTTTTTATCATTTTAGGAAAGTTTCGTTTTCGCAATAACTTTTATTTTCCAAGTCCGAATTGACTTCCGTCAATTATGGCTTGCTTAGGATCTTTTGCTTTATTTGTTTCCGCATTTAACGTAAATTTTCCATTTTTAGTAATTTTTGTTATTTAGGGTTTTTAGGTCGTTTCCTTGCTCAACAAGGTTCCAGATTAGGGTTAGGGTTTGTTTGCTTTAAATAGACCTGTAAGCCATTTTATTTTCTCAGTTTTTGGTTTAATAAAATTGCAGAGAATTGTTTCTCAAATATCCAATTACACATCCTTCGTGCGCGAAGACAATCATATTTGAAGCCTGACAACAATCCTTTGTGCGCGAAGTTGATCGTTGCCAGTAGGTTGTTTCTAATTGTTTCTTGCAGGGTTTTTCTCGTAGAGCTTCCGCTACACCAACTTGACAAGGCCATAAGAGAGCTAGAGCAGAAAAACTCGACTCTAGAGGATGAGGTGAAGGATTTAAAGACGGAGAGGGATCGGCACCGCAATGAATCGACAAAGGCTAATGCGGCTGTTGCCAAGGAAAAAAGCATGGTCGAGGCTTTGAAGAAGCAACTAACATCGATCGCCGTCGAAGCAATGTGCAAGGCTAGGGTAGAGATTTTCAAGGAGTACTTGTCTGGTGACCATGTCAATTGGGACCATACCGAGATGCAAGAAGTGATCGACACTTACGAAGAAATTGAGCATCTCGGGCTTGATGGGTCACCATCTGGAGGAGCAGATGAAGAGGTGGATGCTGGAGGAGATGTCGATAAGAGCCTTGGAAATGATGAGAACCTCGACAATATTGAAGGCCTAAATGCTGTTGTTGCTGATTCGACCCAGAATTGATGTTTGATTGTTTTTTGTTTAATTTTACCTCATTTTTCTTACCAACTTTTAATTTGGTGTTTATAATTGTGGATGATTTGGTCGACTTGACCTATATATATTTATGTTTTGATGCCTTTGTTTTGTTTCGAATCGACTTCATGTGTGTTTTATTTTGATTTGATATTGTGGAAACGATACGACCATCATATAATGGTGTTTGCACAATTGTGATTTTCAATTGAATGATATAAGCCTGTAAACTTATGCTCATACGTAATTTGGTCGACACAACCTATTGTTTAACTATGAAAATTACGTATATGCGTGTTTTGGTCGACAACCTTTTATGAATAATGAATTGCGAACATGCGAAATTTGGTCGAACGACCTTGTATATATCTTTGAATATCGCGTACATGCATTAATGGGTCGATACAACCTTTCTTTACATAATAAAATTACACACATGCGTTTATGGGTCGATACGACCTTTCTTTACATAACAAAATCGCGTACATGCGTTTATTGGTCGATACGACCTTTCTTTACATAATAAAATCGCGTACTTGCGTTTAATAGTTGAAATCTGGTTGAACGACCTTGTATATAACTTTGAATATCGCGTACATGCGTTGATGGGTTGATAAGACCTTTCTTTACATAACAAAATCGCGTACATGTGTTTATTGGTCGATAGGACCTTTCTTTACATAATAAAATCGCGTACTTGTGTTTAATAGTCGAAATTTGGTCGAACGACCTTGTATATAACTTTGAATATCGCGTACATGCGTTAGTGGGTCGATAAAACATTTCTTTACATAATAAAACCACGTACTTGCGTTTAATAGTCGACATTTGTCCCTAGTGCTATTCCCCCAACTCTCTGTTTGCGATGTCGACAAAGGATATTGAGAGTGGATCTTGACAGATAATTTGTAATTCATCGACTGTATGAGGTCATGTCATACCTGTGATAGCTAGTAATTGCTTGTCGATGTCGACAGCTTTCGTAGATTAAGATGTGAGTTTTATTTGTGAGCTCAGTTTTGCACTTAGTTGCACTAAGTTTTTATCATTGCTCTTTGTGGTTGACTCATTAGTATAGAATGTCGATAAAAATGAACAAGTAATAGTATATTAAAAAATAAATGAGTTTAGAAATGATACTATTTTAAATGTAGAGTGTTCCAGCTGTTGTGTAACTCCCGACAGTCGAGTCCCCGTAATTTGTATGCTCCTCGCCATTTTATATTTGTTATTTGGTAGGGGCCTTCTCACGTCGGTCCCAGTTTTCCCTTTCCTTCTTCCCTGGTATTTTGAAAGACTCGTCATAGTACCTAGTCGTTGATCTTGAATACTCTGGTCCTCACTTTTTTATTATAATGTCGTGCGACTTGTTGTTGGTACGACTGTATCTGCAGGGATGTGCGATCTTGACGCTCGTCTAAGTGATCTAACTTGAAAGCAAGCTCCAAATTGTTTTGCTCCTTATTGGGGTTTTCGCTACGAGCAGTTGTAAGTTGTGTCTATATTGGGATTACCGCCTCGGAGCCATAGACAAGTGAGAAAGGAGTTTCTCCAGTCGACCGACGTGGAGTAGTTTTGTACGACCATAGTATCTTTAGGAATTTTTCCGCCCATTCGCTTTTCTCTACCTCCAATCGTTTCTTTAGTGTGTTGACGATGGTTTTATTGGTTGACTCTGCTTGTCTGTTGGCTTGAGGATAACGTGGTGTTGAGAAGCTCAGTTTTATCCCATATTTGTCACAAAAGTGTTTGAAGTCGTACAAAATGAATTAGGATCCGTTGTCGGTCACTATCTCCCATGGTACTCCAAACCTGTAAATTATGCTTTTCTATACGAAGTCACGTAACTCTATGTCGCGTACTTATTGGTATGCTCCGATTTCAACCCATTTGGTGAAGTAATCTGTTAAAACTAGCATATAGACGACACCTCCATGTGCTGCAAGAAGTTTACCTACAATATCCATTCCCCATTTCATAAAAGGCCAAGAGGCCGAAATTGAATTTAACATACCTGGGGGGAGGTGCAACACTGGTGCAAATCATTGACATTTGTCATAAGACTTCACATGATTTTAGGAATCAGACCGCATTATCGGCCAGTAGTATCCCGCTGTGATAGCTCTGTTCGATAAAATTTGAGTGCTAGAATGATTTTCGCATTCCTCGTAATGGAGACTTTTAGACGTCGTACGCCTCTCGAGGGGTTACGCATCTCAAGTAAGGTTCTGTAAATGATTTTTTTATAGAGTTTACCGTATAAAATGCAGAATTTTATAGCTTTTGCTTTGATATTCCTTGCTTCGGACTTGTCTCCTGGTAGGATGTCGGCTTGAAGATAATTAAATATGGGATCCATCCAACTTATTCCATGGTCGACTAGTGCAAGTACTTCGGCCTCTTGAATTGTCAGTGACATAAGATGAACAACGGGTATAGATTTTGAATCGTTTATCTTTATCGACCCAAGACTTGCCAATGCATCTGCTCGAGCATTCTCAGATCTGGGTATTTGTTGGATTGTAAACTCATCGAAGGTCGACTGTAGTTGCTTGGCTTTCGTTAAATAAGCCGACATTCTTTGGTCCCTTGCTTCATAGGATCCATTCATCTGTCGAACGACTAGTTGCGAGTCGTTCAGTACTTGAATGTTTTTTATGTCTAGGCTTTTTGCGAGGTCGAGTCCGGCAATCAACGCTTCATATTCGGCTTCATTATTTGTCGCACGGAATTCACAATGGATCTACTGTTCCAGCGTGTCCCCCCATGTGGGGATTTGAGTACCAAACCTAGTCCGCTTCCTTTGATATTACTGGACCCGTCGACCGACAAAGTCCATTTTCCGGTCGAAGGATTTTCTGTGAGGGCTGCTAGTTCCTATTCGACCTGCGCATTTTCACAAGGGGTAAAGTCCGCAATAAAGTTGGCTAATAACTGTGATTTCATTGCTGTTCGCGGATGGAAGCTGATGTTGTACTCGTTAAGCTCCACAGCCCATTTCGTCATTCGACCTGAAAGTTCTGGTTTGTGAAGAATATTTTTAAGGGGGTATGTAGTTGATACCTTTATGGAGTGGCATTAGAAGTATGGTCACAGCTTGCGTGCTGCTACGATAAGAGCTAATGCCAGCTTTTCCAATTGACTATACCTGGTTTCCACATCGAGTAGAGCTTTACTTACGTAATACACTGGATGCTGGGTGCCCTCTTCTTCTTTAATTAGTACGGCACTTACGGCAGTGTCGGATACCCCCAGGTAGATGATTAATGTTTCGTTGTCTTCTGGCTTCGACAACAATGGAGGTAAAGCAAAACATGTCTTCAAATCTCGTAAGGCTTTTTCACAGTCGTCATTCCACTCGAATGTCTTGTTCTTTCTCAATGTGTTGAAAAAAGGGTGGCAACGTTCAGACGACTTTGAAATGAACCTGTTCAAGGTTGCTACACGACCTGTGAGTTTTTGCACATCTTTGATGCATCTGAGCTATTCGATTCCTTATATCGACTGAATTTGGTCTGGGTTGGCTTCGACACCTCTTTGGGTGACCAGGTAGCCTAGAAATTTTCCTGAAGACACACCAAATGAGCATTTAGTAGGGTTGAGTTTCATACCCTATTGGTCGAGTACGTCCTGTCTCAGATGCTTGATGTGTTTCGGAGCGATTAGGGACTTGACCAGCATGTCGTCGATGTAGACCTCCATTGTCGAACCAAGCATTTTAGCGAACATCTTGTTGACTAGCGGTTGGTAAGTTGCACCTGCATTTTTCAAACCATAAGGCATAACTTTATAACAAAAAATACCTCACTTTGTGACGAATGCTGTCTTTTCCTGGTCATCTGGATGCATCAGGATCTGGTTATAGCCAGAATAAGCGTCCATGAAGCTGAGTAGTTCATGTCCTATTATGGCGTCGACCAACAAGTCGATGTGAGGAAGTGGGAATGAATCCTTGGGACAAGCTTTATTGAGATCTGTGAAGTCGATGCAAACTCGCCACTTCCCATTTTTCTTTTTCACTACCACGACTTTTGCTAGCCAGTCAGGGTACTTCACTTCCTTCACCGAACCGATGTCGAACAACTTCTGAATTTCTTCATTGATTACTTTATTCCTCTCTGGAGCGAATTTCCTTCGTTTCTGTTTTACTGGCTGGTGATCCGGGTCTACCTACAATCGATGAACTATTACCTCTGGGTCGATACCGACCATGTCTGAATGCGACCACACAAAGCTTCTTTGTTGTTTCCTTATAAATTCTATCAATTGCTTGTGGATATCACTTAGTAGTCTGGATCCGATGAAAACTTTGTGGTCTGGCTGATCAGGGTTGATCGACACCTCGTCGAGTTTCTCCATTTTTGGCTTGTTCGGAGTCGACTCGGCTTTGGAATCCTGTAATTGCTATAACTCTTCTTTTTTCTTTTTCATGGCATTTTGGTAGCATTCTTTGGCCATTCTTTGTTCACCTTTGATTTCCCGTACTCCCCATTTAGTTGGGAATTTTATCATTTGGTGGTATGTCGATGGGATTGCCTTCAGTTCATGTATCCAGGGTCTGCCAAGGATCGCGTTGTATGGAGATTGACAGTCGAGAACTAGGAAATTGTTGTACAAGTTAACTCATTCGGCTAGACAGGTAGTACGATTTTGCCTAGAGTATTCTTTTGTTCCCCACTGAAACCTGTCAACATGGTCGTTTGACGACTGAGTTTGGATTCATTGACTTGCATTTTCTTAGAGCACTGTTAAATATTATGTTACAGGAACTACCATTGTCGATTAGAATACGCTTTGTTAGGCAATTAGCAATATGTAATGAAATAACAAGTGCATCATGGTGAGGAGAAAAAAAAAATCTGATTTATCTATAGATTTGAAGATGACAGTCTTGTTGACTTTCGTGGGGAGTTCCCGACCGGAATGAATTTTCACGTTCGACACTTGTCGTGTATGCCTCTTTGTTGCAGAGTAGCTTACGCCACTGACTTTAGATCCACCTGCAATGTAATTGATTACCCTATCTTGTTGAGGTGGTTCTGGTGGACAGTCGTTCGCGTTATTTTGCCTTTTTTCGTTGCGTCGAGCGAGAGTTTGTTTCCCCTTGTCAGTTAAGAATTCTTACAGATGTCCCTACTTTAGGAGTTCTACGATTTTATATTTGAGGTCGACGCAATCTTTCGTACAATGGCCGTGATCACCATAAAACTCACATCGAAGCCTCGCGTCTTGATGTTCTGGGAGTGCATTCATTTTTCGTGGCCACTTAACTGTTTTTCCCATTTCTCTCATCACTGCTACGACGTCGACCGACTCGATGCTCAGATTGTATTCTGGTGCTTCTACGCTTGGTTGATTGGACCTTGGATGGTCACGCCCGTATGTACTCCTATCGCTTGAGCTTTCATGTTGTGATTGAATGTTCCTCCTGTCGTTTGTCGGGTAAGGTTTTGACCTTTTGTCATTTCGTCAACTTCCATAATTGTTGACTTTACCCACATAATTGTCTTCGTCTTCCTCCCATTTGATATGGGCCCATGCTTTGGCTAGTACATCTTCCATTGTCCTGCATGGGTATTTAGTGAGCTTATTATATAAGTCGAAGTCAAACTTGAGACCTTTTCTAAAGGCGTATATGGCTATCGCTTGGTTGCAATGTGGGATCTGCATTTTCTCTCTGTTGAAGCATCCGACATATGTCCTCAAGTTCTCACCGTGTCTCTGCGTTATCGTATACAGGTCGTCCGACTGTTTCTCTAGTTTGCGACTGCTTGCAAATTGCTCCACGAATGTATCTATTAGCTGCGCAAAAGAGTTAATAGAGTTATCAGGTAAGTTCGTGTACCATTGTAAAGCTAGACCGCTAAGACTAGATCCGAAGGCTTTGCACATGCATGCTTCTCTTAGGTCGCGTGGGATTGCTGCAGTGAACATTCTCTGTTTGTACTGTGCTATATGGTCATTCGAATCTGTCGTGCCTTCGTACTGCTTCATGTTTGGGAAGTTGAATTTTCTGGGCATTTCGGTGAGAGCAATCGCGTCGACGAATGATGAATCAGCGAAGCTATTAGCTGTACTTTTCTTTATTGGAGCTAGGACTCCTGAAATTCTTTGAATAAGAGCTTTCATTTCTACAAACCTGCGAGAGAATTCCGAATTAGCAGACAAAGGTAAGTCTGATCCGGGTTTTACCAATCTGGGTGTTTACTGGAGTGACACAGGCGTCCTTTGGACGTTTTCAGGCTGTAGATCCATTGCCGGGTCCTGCTCGGTCAATATTTCATTCCGGATTGGCATGTTGTTGAGATCGATTTCGACACGAGCCATCTAAGGCGTTGGCTGATTCTGCTGGTCGTCTGGGTTCATGTTTGATCTCACGGGGTTACCCGTTGCAATCAGACCTGTTCAATTGACCACCTGTTCATCGTTTGGAACCAGGACTGGACGCTCCGACGTCGCTGAATCAGGTGCTACTCCGTCGACCAAGGCTTTCAATTTGTCGTTTGTCGATCGGATCGCTATATTCTCTACTTCGAGCACCCGCAATTTCACTGCGTTTGCAGTAATCGAAGCAGTCAATGCAGCGATTTGCTCTTTGACGGTTGGGATAGTGATGAGGTCGTTTGTGCACATCAAAACAATATATATATATGTGATCTTTTTGGAAATTATGTTTTACCACTTAAGAATCCTTTTAGGATATAAAATGTAATAATGGTAAGTTGGATTCGTTCCACAGGGAAATGAAGTAATATTTAGGTTTATTAACTAATCTAAGATTGCGATAATATAAATCATGATAAGTGGATAATGGGTGGTTTAAAATACCACAAAACATACATAAAGTAAAAGTAACAAAAGTGATAGGCAAAATAGAATCTCAACTATCTAAGATAAGAAAAGCGGGTGAAATCAATTAAGAGATACGCTAAGGGATTAGTGAAGTTGCAAGTGAATTAAGGGTGCTTTTCAAACTATCATAAAGAACCAATCTCATATGGATTAACCTCAAAACAAGGTTTGGATTATTGTGGTTGGTATTCCCTACAATAATCCATCCTATTTATTGAATTCTTTAATCAAATAAGGTTGCCATTCCAAAGGTGATTATATAATAGATTATTCTAACAAGATTATGATTAATAGGTTGATATACAAATTAATCATATAGTGACAAGAATCTAAAGATAT
Organism: Acer yangbiense; assembly: GCA_008009225.1. NCBI lineage: Eukaryota > Viridiplantae > Streptophyta > Magnoliopsida > Sapindales > Sapindaceae > Acer > Acer yangbiense. The sequence goes on from CM017769.1 coordinate 7,336,150, forward strand.
AATAAATAGAAAATACATAGAGATTCTGAAATTCCCTTAAGCAATAGTGTATTATATACCTGGGGGGGGGGGGGGGGGGGGGGGGGGGAGGTGTGAATAGTTATAGGCCTAAATTCTTCCAATATTAAAAAATATGCGAAATATAACAAAGAAAATGCACACTTGAAGAGATTCAACAAATGAATTGATTTAACTAATGCAAGAGTAAATCAATATACAAGATATGCAATCAATGTAAAATATGGAAGATAAAGAAAAGTAAAGCGAAAATTGACACAATGATTTTTACGTGGTAAAACCTCAAAGAGGAAACATCCACGGGTTGATACCACAACCACCGGCAAAGCAATCCACTATATGAAAAGGACTTACACACTCAAGCTATCAACACATGATATCCGCTCAAGCTATCATCTCCTGGTCTACCCAATGGCTAGTGAACTACCAAGCCTACTTCATATCCAAGATGTGTCCTACACCTCTAGAAAGCAGCTTTCTATCCAAGATGCTCACGTCTTGTAAGGATTCCCGTTTTGTTGATTGGCTTATTTCGTGGTCAAACCACATGTTGGGGTTTTGAATGTAAGGGTAGTCTAAGTGTTTAAGGTTGAAGATCAAAGGCCCTTCCATGACCTCAAGATTCAAGCACGCCAAAGGTTTAATCTCTTGTGCTTCGTTTTCTTTGAAGAGAATTAGTAGCACACACACACACTTAGCATTCTTGCTATGATTGCATATTTGCCTATTTTTGTGTGCATACTCTTCACATGTCACTTTACACACTAGCACTTTGGTTGATATATCTTGTTGTGTGTATATGTGCTTTATAATTCATTTCCCGACATTGTTCAGAAACGTCCGCGCTTGCACTAATGAGTGCTTGGTTTCACGTGAAGACCGCCTATGGAGATTGCCCTTGGCTTCTCCTTGGTTCTCACCATTGTTGGTGATCGGCGGTTATGATCGGCGGCCTAGCCGCCGAATGAAACCGCTGTTGCAGTCCAGATTGGTCTGAAGCAATTATGCTGTCACGATCGGCGGTCACGACCTCCGTTCGAAACCGCCGTTCATACCTGATCGATTTTAATCTCTCAGTCTAATTTGGCGGTTGGATCGGCGGTCACGAAACCGCCGAATGAAACCGCCGTTGATGCTCTGTTCTTCACGGGCTCAATTCGGCGGTCGTGATCGGCGGCCTGGCCGTCGATTGAAACCGCCGAATGGTGCGTTTCAGGGGCAAAATTGTCTTTTCACATGCCCAATTCTTGATGTCTATAAATATCTTATTTTCTCATTCTCTGATCAAGTTCTTTGAGACCTTAGAACCCTAAACTTTCAAGAGAGATTTTTGAGAAAAAATCAAATCAAGAACTCAACTTTAAACACTCAAATCAAATCCCTTTTGCATCAAATTTCATATTTGATCTTCTATGCCTTCATAGAATTGATCCATGCATGGTTTTGAATCATCACATCTTATTTGGTATGTTCTTCACTAATTTCATATTACTTTAGTGTTTTTCATATTAATACATCTCTTTAATTACTTGTATGCTTTTGATTATATGCTAGATACAAGTTAGAGATTATTTGTGATGAAAATGATTGAGTGTTGATTGTGATAGCTAATTAGGTTTTTAATTAATCTTGATTAGCTAAGCTATTTGACATGTCATGTAGCCATTTATATCTAGGATTGTTTTAATTGCAAAATCATTATCCTAGATAAGCATATAGAGTAACCTAGCTCTAATTTGCATTTTGAATATTCATACATATTCACTTAGGTTGTTTCTCTTCATTGAGAAGTAAGTCTTGGGGCTAAGAGTGCTTAGGCCTCAAGCAAATTGGAATATGGTTGCTAATAAAGGCCCGCTGGGTAGAAGTGAGGGGTTACAGACCGGAGTGTTAGACGAGGTCTACATAGGTTGTAAACTTCATTTCAATTAGTGATTTCGAGTTCCGAGTGTGGCGCACTATACAGCCCGTGGTTTTTCCCAGTGGTTGGGTTTCCACGTATACATCAAGTGTTATTTAAATTCCGCACTGTATTACACTTGCTTGTATTTTTGACTAGTAGGGGCATTTTCGTAAAATTGACTTGCATGCGAAAATTGGGTAACAATAGTTAAAATCTATTCACCCCCCCTCTAGATAATATATTTAGAACACACCGTATTCTTTTCACGTCTCTAGGAAGATTTCTTGCTTGTCTATCTGGATCCTTCTGACCCTAGACAAGACTCCTTGCTTGACTATCCGAGTCATCCCGACTCTAATCAAGACTTCTTTGCTCTATCCACAAAGCTTCACTCACTTTGCTAGAGACTTCAACCTTATACAAGGCAATGATCTAAGTGATGTAAATGATGCAAATACAATCAAATAAAGCTAGATGATCAATCAAGCTAAATGTATATGCTTAGTGATAAACTAGAATTATGCTTTCAACACACAATCACAAATCTATCTAGAAATCAAAGCATGTGAAACAATAAGAACAAGATATGAATATTCAATAAATCACACAAAAATCTTAGTTCTTAGATGATGAAATTAAACCTAGAAAATGTCATTAGGCACAACATATATGATATTTCTAGAATCAATTTCAAGATAAGTCAAGTTTAGCAATATATGTTCAATTGAAATCAAATGGCTAAAACTCAAATAAACACTCAATCATAAAACCCTAGCATATGTACTAGCATTCTTCTCAACATATTTCATCAATCAAATAGAAAGAATAAAAGAGATGATCAAAAGAAATTGAAAGAAGAACAAGTAACACATACAAAGTTGAACCACGTACTGAAATCAGACCACTGGAAAAAATGACGAAGTCAACTGCCTTTGGAAATGCTTGGGGTTTGTAGCTCTTGTCGAGACCAACATTTTTGGCTTTTGGATCACTCGATTTCGAGTTCGTATGAAAAATTTATGATCGAAATAAGAACACTAAAATCATGAAGAATTCTGCAGAATTTTCTTTTCAATATTTTCTTAAAGTTGTGTTTAGAGGGAAGGAAAATCATATTTGAATGATTCAAGGATGAAACAAAAACGACCCAATCGGAGGCGGCCACATCACCATCCCCATGTGGGGCGCGTGGGCCACACTGGACCAGAGAGGTGCTCTGGTTGTGTGTCCCATGGCCTCCACACATGGTGGCCAACGCATGGCCTTCGGCCATGCTAACCTCTCTTGCGCTCCTCTCACGTTCTTCAGCCGTATTCGGGCATCCAAACTCCGATTTCAAATCCGTTTTCGGATTAAGAATTGTGACTCCCTCATGCACAACGACAATTACAAAAATTTGACAAATGGTTGAGAGATCATCTCGAAAAATGATGACGAAGTCAACTCAACGAATGAGAATGCAAAGTAGCGTAGCTACATCGTTTGGACTCGAAACCTTATGAATGAGTAACCGGAATGACCGAGACTCAATAAGGAATCAAATAAGAACATGTTCAAGTCCAAAAAACAAGAAACACAAACATATAAACACAATGTCACACAAGTATGCCATATCTACGCGATAGTCATAAAACATGCAATTCTACAATGTTTGTCTATAAGAGACCAATTCATGTGCATACTTAAACATGTGTGAATGTGTTATACCAAATGTTTGCATAATGATACAGGGACACACATATATGAATTGTGTGTGTGTGCACTTACGCCTTGCAGGATGATAGAAGTCTAAGTATACCTTTGACGCTTTCACCTCTTGAAGACGATATTTGCACTAGATGTTGCTCTTCACCTTTGAAGCTTCTTTTCTTCTAAGAACATCCTAAGCAACAGCTATTACAAATATAGAGCATTTTGCAATGGAATCAAGCCAATACAAATTATGAACCTTACAAATTCAATTAAAATATAGTCAAGCAACCCCAAGTCCAAGTGTTTCTAACACCAACTCCCCTAGATTGGGGGTTATAGCTACACATAGTTACAAATACAAAAAGAGAGTAATAAATGAGGAAATCACCCGTAGGTCACCTTCTTTAATGTTCAATCCTTTCCCTCCTTAGATGCTCATTTGTGTAGAAGTGTGATGAGTGTCAAATGGTGTGCGACTAAGGTAATATGGTGAAGAATATGGTGAGAGAGGAATGGTTTGGTAAAGTAGGATAGATTTGGTGTTGAGTGTTTGATGGAAAAGGTAGTTCAATGTTAGAAATGGAGGAATTTGTAAGTGGGAGTTATGGAAGAAAAACTAGGTCTAAAAATGCTAAGTAAAAGTGTGCTTTCTAAAACTCTGTATATTCTTGTGTGTCTTCAAACACAGGGAAGAGGGATATTTATACTGGTCTTGATTTGTGTGCTGAAAATCGCTTGGAAAGCTGATGTGGCGGGAATGTCACTATGGTGACCTCATGGTGATATTCTGTTACGCATTCTGAGATCCAATTGTCGCCACAAGCATCATCCTTTTCGCCCTTTACAAATGGAAACACTGAGGAATTTGGGGGAAGGTCACCATTTGCCATTGAATGTCGCCATGGCGACATGCAAATGGTGACCACACCTTATGCACTTTTCTTGGAGAAATTCGTTGGTCGCCATGGCGACCAAATGACGACCTTTGCTTCTTCTAAAACACTCCTTCCTGTCGCCATGGCGACCATATGGCGACATAGGGGCGTTATTAACACACTTCCTTATCGCCATGGCGACCTTAAATCAAGCAAATGGCGAAATGCCCTGTTTCATTGCCTTTTTGCTCCAAATTCCTCCTCTTCTTCACAAATACCCTTAAGGCCTAATAAAACCTGAAACACTTGATTTAACAACATTAAATACGGGGAATCACCCGAGAATAAGCGCAAAGAATAGGAACTAAGGGTACAAAATCGTACCATATTTGGTCCGATCAGATAGTTCTATCTCAAGACATGTTGACTGGTCGTTCGAGTGATTTGATTAATTAGTTCGTAAAGTTGCAATGGGCCCCACAGTGGGCGCCAAACTGTAGGGGGTCGAACTACTTGTTATGTGAATCGGGTCAGGTTGTGTTAGGCCCAAGGCAACTCATTTGAACTTGTATGATGAACGACGTCGTTTCCTCGTTAAACCTATAAGACAATGTATATCGACCTAGGATGGATACCTTCCTTGTTGAACCTGCAAATATAATTAGGATAGAAAAAATACGAATAAAATGATGAAGGTGGGTTTAGATTTCTTAGCCTTAGGTCTGATTTGGCTAAGCAGTGGCTGACGGTGAATTACAATCACGATTTGGATCGAATTCCGGTCGCCGAAAAAAAAGTATAGTTAAGTGTTTCAATATGCCTTTATCAGCTTTTTCGTGTATCGGTTTTCAGAGAGCCTCATTATGAGAGAGCTCTCTCATTTATAGAGGAAGAACCAGCTTCAACGTTCACTGATCATGACTTGATCGTGGGCAAGATTTTAGGAGAGATTCCCTCTCTTCGAATTATCCACCCAGTGTAACTGAAGATTGACTTGGTCTTTTTTATGGACCAAGTTCTGCAGCTGATACTTACATTGGGTTGAATCGATATAACGGGCCTGGATAGGATCTAGTACAAAAAAGGTTTGGGCTTTTTTACGTTGGGCTTATGGACCATTTTTGGCTACCACATACAGTACATCATCACATTACATGGTAGAGAGAGGAAAAATGTGAATTCTTCGTATCAATGAAGATTGGGACGGAATAATGAAGAAAGTCGATTGATAGCATCTTAAAATTTTCAACTATTTGGATTTTTAGATTTTTTTTTTTTGTAGAAACTTCGATTTTTAGATTTATTTGTTGGGAAATTGGGTGGATTAACACCACTCTAACTCCACCCGTCCTTTGTTACATGTGCACGTGGAGGCTTGCCAAAACATTGCTTCATGCATGAAGCTTGGTGGCTTATTGGTTGGCCTTTCCTGATTGGTTCGTAGTTACTATAAGTAAATGTTTTATGTTTACATTTGTGTTGTGCTCTGACGGACTCCGGACGTACCTCTAAATAAAACTAATGCTAATGGTACGTACGATTAAAAGAAAGATGAGTGCGCGAGTCTATAACCCTCCGCAAGTGTACGGATCGTTGTCAAGTATAGCGGACACAAGTAAGGGTTATCGTTCCCACGAGGATGTAATTTGTAGAGTGATGTGCTATCTTCTAAGATTACTTCACTAGTGATTGAATTAAACTAAAAGATGTCTAAATGTATGTGTTATAAAAGAGATATGTTAAGGAGACAATGATGTAATATGCTACTAGCAACCTAATAATCCAATCATATTCAATATACATCCATGTTAAGAGGAAGGGTCAAAAGGATCTAATGCCCTATTTCTACTAAGTTCAACCTAGTTTTAGGTTGGTCAAGTCTGTATTAACCTCTAATAGAGTTTCAAGTAAAATCTAATCAAGTTTGTTCAACTGAGATATAAATCTACTATTCATGCACAATATCATGCCTATACAATAGAGTAATTGTCCTACTCATCATACAACATGAAGTTAATTTAAGCATAAGTGCAAACTCAATGGATATAAAAGAAGTAGATTGAATCATCCAAGGAAGTGTTCACATATATTCAATCATTGAATCCCCAACAAAAGATTTAGCTACTCATGCTAAAGTAAAGACAAAGGAAGGAAGAAGAAAGAGAAAAGAAGCCCATGATGTGCTTGATGCTCATCCTTGATTTGGTTACTAAGCCTTCATTGATCTTCAATATTCTTCAAAGCTAAAGTGTTTAATCTAAGAACTAATCTCTAGAAGAGTTTGGTTGTGTAAAAAGATCTTAAGTACTTTCTACTTCTTTTTCACTTCTTTTTTAACTATTACACACTACACACACTAATTACAAAAGTAAAATATGTTTATATAGTGGAGGAAAAGATTTGGAGTCAGCCATTTTAAAGCTGACGTGGATATGGCTTTTGCGACCAAAATCTACAAGCAAGTACTCGCAGTCTCATGTTGCTAGGTTTGTCTGCTGGATGTGTCTCGCAGAATCACTAAACCTATTACGCTGCGACCACGTGCTGCAAGAATGAACTCGCAGTATGATGTCGCACTTCTCAAGATTAGGTTGAACGGCTAGGACGAATTCACAGGACTGACGTCGCAGAAAAATATCTGGTTCGGCTGCTAGGTCTGTCTATGAAATTGTAGTCGCAGTTCAATGTCGCACGTCCTTCTGGTGGAGATTCTGCGAGTTGTGATTGCGAGAATGGTCTCGTAGCGTCTTCTCGCACTTCAGTTTTGCTGGTTTTCACTCGCATGATGACTTAGCAGTGTCTTCTAAAACTGGGCTGCGAGTTGATATTTATGAGAATGAACTCGCAGCGTCTTCTCGCATTGCACTCTGAAATCTGATCTGCTACTTGGTTCTTTTGAGCTGACATTGCATTGCCTCCTGGAGGATAACTGCGACTTGTGACCTACGAGAATGTACTCACAGCCTTGGCCCAAAATTGTTCCTTTCAGCTCCATTTTCTTCACATTTCTTACCAAGTGTTCATTTCATCCCTGAAATCTCAAATCTCCTGAAAATAACTCCAAATTGCCATTATATAACACAAAAGCTCTCAAAACTCACAAAAGGGGATGGATTAAGGCACTCAAAACATATACATTTTTAGAGTGATCAAAACCCCCAAACCTGTCTTTTGTTCGTCCTCAAGCAAAATCAACTAAAAATATAAATATAACCACCAAATACCAACTCTTAAATGTTGCAAAAGTCCAAAAGGTTTTATAAAACTAGTTTTTGATATATGTACAAAGAGGAAATTTATGCGAAAACTGTTGAGTAAGGAATAACAAAATGCCGATCAAGTGAAATGCATACAAGGTGAATCCCACACTCTAAAAGCTCTGTTTTCAGGGATCAAGTCCGAGAGTGCAAAGATACAATTCGCCTTGACTCTAATCCTCACTGGATTTCACTCTAATTTTCTCACAGAGTCCTAGGTTGCTCTTATCTATGTATGCGAGTTTGAATATATGAAAGTGAGATCGCATACTGATATCCTCATAAAAGCACATTTAAACATAGATCTTTAGAAAGAGTTGTAAATCCAAGAACGTGGAGAGAGCATGCATCAATTAGTATTCCCTTACTAGACTTCTCAAGAATCAAATAGGACTCCTCTTTATTCGACAGGTTGTATGTTTTGATGTGGCTTTTGGTACACTATGATAGTCAAGTTTTGTTTTGAAAACTTTATACATTCAATTCCTACAATCTTGTTAATTCGAACACATAGGCATATCTTTCCGATTTCTTGTGCTAAGACGCCACTTATACTTTTAAGCGACATTGATACAAAATGATCAAGGGTTTCAAGTGTTTGATTATTATGGAGGTCCTTACCCCACTTTTTATTTATTTATTTTTTTTAATTTTTAATTTTTTTTATTCAAGGAATACTACTTTGGAACCCTCCTTTTTACAATTTGTGCAGCATGCCTAAGTAAACGCTATTTCCGAGTTTGACAACTAGCTTTCTTGGAATTTGTACTTGTTTTTCTGTTTATCATTTGTTAATGGTGATCTATGATGCTTTAGTGTTTAGGGAGAAGTGTTTATGAGGTGAATGCTTGCTTGCCCTTGCAAAATTTCTTTAAGGTTATGTGTTTGGCTTAGATTAGAATTTAAGAGTATACACTGCCTAAAGTCATAATCAAGATTCCATCTAGCAAGGGAATACATATTTTAGTAAGCAGACCACATATATGTTCAATGGTAATCAACAATTGCATGCTTAATAAGATCAAATTAAGTATGAAATTTTTCAAAGAATTTGGAAGAGTAGGAACACATACCCTCAACAATAAACATTAAGGTTCAGTTCTCACTTGGGTAGTCTCCACTATTGATCCTCACACTTTTGCACAAAAATCTCAAATCACTAAGCCTAAAGAGAAAGGGACTAATTCAACTAGTGTGATCAATCATAGATTGATATAAAGTTACTCAAAACTCAAAAGCTAGTGAATGCATCAATTCTCTTCAAAACACCAACCATAATTTTGAAAAATTTTCAAAATTTTCATGAAAATGAACTAAATTTCGCAACACTTAGGTGTTAAAATGCCTACACCCCCAAACCTAAACTCAACATTGCCCCCAATGTTTTAATCTCTAAAGAACAAGGGCATGAGTTTGAAAGTTTGGTTGTTTGGCCAACAAACACCTAACAAAAATCCACACATAAATAAACATTCTTAGATATACACCACTAACAAACATTTCCTATCCACTAATCAAAATTCAACCACACTCTTAGATAAACAATAATATAATATAATCTATATGAATAAATAAAAACTATCTACAAAGTTAGAATGTACCTAGGTGGGTTGCCTCCCACCAAGCGCGGTAGTTAACTTCTAAGCAAGACGCATGGAAGCACTCGGCTAAGTAAGCTCAATTTGTTCTATCACTTTTGCTTCCTCAATTCCTTGCAAATACGGTTTGACACGATGGCCGTTCACCTTGAAAATATCCCCACTTTTTAAGTCCTCCAATACAACCGCTCCATAAGGGAATACCTCTTTAATTCTATAAGGACCTTACCATCTGTAGGGAAAAATACCGTAGTACACGCAGCGGAAGCGAGACTAAAAAATAGATTTAGTGACTTTTAAAATTTTTCCTTTATGAACCTTAAACCCTTTAATTAATTAAACATGCATATACAATAACCAAAAAGTAGAATACCTTTTGTCGCGTGATCCGATTGACTTACGTCGATGGTAATCCGCAAGATCTTCAATCCTAGCACGAACGTGGATCACCTAGGAGCGTGGTCTCCCTTTTTCTTTGAATTGCAAACCTGTGAATGGACAAAACAAACTTTCTTTTCTTTGTTAGTCACAAAAACAATCAAAAGAATGACTGAGATTATTCCGGTCACTTTTGAGTTCTCAATCTAATGATCGAAACTCGCGTGAACCTAGATCGATATCGTATACACAAGCTTATTGATGATTAAGCAAATAGTATACTATCAAAGAATAATCTAACACTCTTTTATGTTTTAGAAGAAATAAATTAATCTCTCTATGAATTGAGAAGAAGAAGAAAATAGAATCTCAAGCACCAAACATTAGGTTGGCCGAATTCTATAAGTACATATATATAGGTGGCCAATTTTTCTTTCCTTCTTTCTATTAGGGTTGCCGAAATCCTTACCTAAAAACAACTAGGGTTGCCGCAAATCATATGCCAAAATAGGCTTGTGTTGCACCCTAATTTCCATCTAGTTTAAGACTTCAAACCCTAATCCAACTCATAGATATTTTATTCCTTTTTTATTTGACTAAATAAAAAGACTTCTTATTTGATTAAATAAATAAAATTAATTATTTATTTTCTTATCAAACAAGTCTTTTAATTTTAGTAAACTACTACAATAGTATTACTCTAGGAAATATATTTCCTATTCAGAAAAGATTTGTTTCTTAATTAAACAATTAATTAATAAATTAATTAATTCTTATTTAATTAAAACAATGAAACAAAATAATATATTAGGTTATAAAACCTACTTGCCGCCCCACTTAAACAAATGGGCTATATATTATTTCCTTTATTTCATTTAATCCATTGGACTTTAAATAAAAAGCCCACATGTGAACCAGACCCATTCTTACTAAAAGAAACAAGCCCACATGTCATTCATTAATATATTAATATAATTGAGCAGCCCATTACATAAATAATGTGCAAATTATATTCTTAATATATTAAATGCAATTCTTGATGGACCCTTAAATTGGTCCGGTAGAATATATCAAGTGATCCATGCAAGTCCGTGTGGATTGGGGATCTTGGCGGGCCATCTAAATTTAAGCTTCAATAGACATAACCTAATCACAATCAACAAATGATTCACTTAGGTCCGATCCATTAATTTTAACTCATTCCACTAAAGAGCTAAAACTGAACTCTTAAATAAAGATAGAAAAGGAAGATGCTCCTCATTCATACCCTAGACAATCATATAGGAGATAGTGTATCCTCGTGATTAATATCAGTAATCGCCAAGAGTTCATAGACCGCCTTTAACTCTCCAAGTTACCATATTTACTCATATGACCACGTTTTGAACTTGGATATTTTGACTTGTCCAGAAGCCATGTTTTCAATAGACACTATCGAAAACTCAACGTTGAGATTTAATATCCAATTACCTCAAAACATCCATATGATGATATTATACTCTCATTTAATAAATGGAGCCACGATGTCCATATCTATAAATGAAGTCCTCTATCGATTAACAAATGAATATCACCAAACTATCGAGGATAGACTATGCGATATAATCGTACTCATTGATAACTCAAATGATATCACTTGCAACCATAAGTCCATCATTTATCTCAGGATTAAGATAGACTCTCCGATTGTCCTGATAATGAAAAGACTATTATCTATTGACGGTTATAGATAAAGTATTTCATTGTGATCCAGTTCAATGCACCCAGTACACTAGATCCTTTTGCTCGAAGACACTCCGATGATTTTAGACTCATCATATCTCATTTGATCCCACTCAAATGCTAGTAAAAGAATTCTACAACTTTAACAAGATAAAGGTGCCCAACCTTTAACTTAAGTTGTGAACATTATTCAAGACTAACTAAAGAATTGTGTCTACCACATACATATCCAGATGTACGAACAATTCTTCTTTTCTCATAGTCTTTAGACCTTATGATTATTTACTTTGACAATTATAATATTAAACTATAAATGCTATACGATTTGTTAAACCAGAAATCACTTTATTAATATGAAAAAGATTGTTAATTACAACATTACACTCTTGCTATTGAGCATAATCCTAACACCATCTTGATTTCAATTTCCTGGGAAACAACTTCAATCTTGAATTGAAGAGTAGTGCTAACATTCCCAGACGTAAATCCATGCGGACTATCATCTTGTCATGAATTCTCTTTGATCTCTCCTTGTAAAGCTTTGCATTCTCATAAGCTTCATGCTGGAGCTCTTCAAGCTCATTCAACTGTAGCTTTCGTTGCTCCTCTTCAAAACCGATACCAAGTTGGCTAGACAATCATCAAAAGAGCTTCCTACCACTGAAAAGTCATCCATGAAGACTTCGATAACCCCTTCCACCATGTCTGAAAAGATCAACGTCATGCACCTTTGAAAAGTACCAGGTGCATTACACAAGCTGAATGGCATGCGCCGATAAGAAAATGTCCCGAATGGACATGTGAAAGTTGTCTTTTCTTGATCTTCTAGGTCAATAGCTATTTGGTTGTATCCTGAGTATCCATCCAAAAAGCAGTAGTGACTATGTCCCGCACGCCGCTGTAACATTTGATCAATGAATGGCAAGGGATAATGATCCTTGCGCGTAGCACTGTTGAGCTTCCGATAGTCTATACACACCCTACATCCGGTTTGTGTTCTTTGAGGTACCAACTCGGCGTCCTCAGTCCTAACGACCATTACACCGGACTTCTTTGGTACTACGTGTATTGGACTTACCCATTTGCTATCCGATATAGGATAGATGATACCATTCTCTAATAGCTTAAGGACCTCCTTTTTAACCACTTCTTTCATTATCGGATTGAGTCTTCGTTGGGCTTCTATTGACGGCTTAGACCCCTCTTCAAGAAGAATCTTGTGCATACAAGTAGTGGGACTAATTCTCATTAGGTCATCTAAACTTCATCCAATAGCTCCCTTAAAATGTCTTAACACTCCAAGGAGTTTCTCTTCTTCTTGTGCACTCAAATCCGACGCTATGATTACCAGAAGTGATTTCTCTTGCTTTAGAAAAGCATACTTTAATGTAGATGGCAGTGGTTTCAAATCTAATTTGGGTGAAGAGCTAGAGCTAGGGGTTAGACCTTTGTCGGGCATCTCCTTATGCTTTTCCTTCATGTAATGCTCACCACTAGCTCATACTAACATATCAATCATTTCGTCTTCCGTCTCTTCCAATGTTAGGACTTCCATATTCTCATTGTCTAGAAGCCATCCTAGTTGTTCATAATCGGTCATTCCATGTTCAAGAATTTCTTCCATTGTTACTACAAAGCAAAAGGATATAATCTCACAAAAAAGGTATACACAATTTAAGCATATAATAAACTATCATTATTGTTATAAGTTCCTATATCAGTTAAAAAGAAACATTTAATATCCACCAAGCTTCAAATTCTTATCTACGTTTATCATCTTGAATTGGAAAAATTTCTCAAGATGCATCATTCATTTCTACATGTAGGTATTAAGAACATGTATGAAATTTCTCACATAACTTAACTTTCATGCAATACTCATCATATCGCATTAGATAAAAAGAATCAAGAGTAGAGCTAAAGTTTGCAAATTAAGATTTAGAGAGAAAAATGAAGAGTACCTTGGTTGATGAACTTAGATATTAATGAAAAAAGTAAAGAGCTGAATACCAAAGTGATATTTTGCTGAAATGGTCTAGTTTATTCTTTCTGGGCGGCGGTTTAGGCATATCTGCAACTTCTTTTCAAAATCTGCGAGCATGTTCTCGTAGTCCCATCTCGCAGTTGCTCAAGTGGCCAGATATTTTCCAAAATATCTTGTCTTTGGAATTGTGCCAGGGTGAACTACGAGTATGTACTCGCAGTCTCATCTCGCAACTTAATTTCTGCTTTCTCTCTTCTCGTAGCTCAAAGTTGCAGATCTTCTTCCAGAACTGACTTCGAGCTCTTTCTCCACATTCGGCGATGTTGTACTCGCAGCTTTGGCTCACAATTGAATTTCAGATTGCACTGCGACTTAGTTTTCTGATTTCTACGACATCCTTCTCGCCGTTCCATACTCGCACATTTTCCTCAGATTGGGTTGCGACTTTGGATTGCGAGTTCTGACTTGCACATTGCAATTTCCCAACTAGCAGATTCATATCAGAAAGGGCTGCGATTTTGGTTCAGAAAACTTGCGAGAATGTACTCACAGTTCGTTCTCGTAGTATCTTCTGCGGATCCAACTGCAACCTCTAATTGGAAATCTGCAAGTTTGTACTTGCAGTATCTTCTCGCAGCGTCCTCTGCTGTCCTTATCTGCCCTTAACCTGCACACAACTTCCCACTTTGATGGATCCCAGCCTAAGCATGAGTCCATCATCAAAATATACTTATGAAGTAATGAAACCTTAACCCTCAAACCTATGTTCTTAATGCATTGAGAATTTTCACTGACTCTCAATTTTTTCAAAGAACATCAAGCTAGAGATTAAGAGCATAGAAATTATAATACTTAATATTTACAAACAACATGGCTTTTCTAGCCATCCGATTATTTTCCAAAAATTGCGCTTTCTTTTAAAACGACTTCTTTCACAAAAATAGTCAAGAGGTTCATGCAATCAATGGTGGAGTAACTCCACTTGTGCTACCACTATGACTCTCTAGGGGTTTGTTAGGTGAATCAATAGTCTCCTTTCTCTTAAGGATGTACACCTTTTGAATAGGTGTAGCTCTTAACTTGATTTGAGATTTCCGTTCAACTTGGTCACTCTTGTCCTTTCGGACCCACACTTGAGTGACCCTCCTATACATTAGTCCTCCTACATGCATTTTCCTATTCTCTTTATATTGATTACATAGGGTCTTTTTGTGACCCTTAACATGGCAAAAATAGCATGTACCAGGAAAGTAAGGAATACTACCGTTTTTCTTTTTCTGATGAGGACCTTTGAGACCTTCCTTGGTTGGTTTAAATGATGATGCCTCCTCATTCTTCATCGGATTCTTGGTGAGAATGGTAATTGTTTGCTCGGCTTGGTCAAGCTCCACTAATAAATCGCACTCATTGGCCTTCACGACCTTAAGTGCCATATCCTTCCTCACCAACTCCTCCTCAAGAGCTTGGCATCTTTTATCTTTCCCTTCCAATTCAATGAGGATCTTCCTTATCCTTCTATTGAACTCCTCTTCTTGGCTTTCAACTAGGCTATCCAATTCTTTCCCACCTTGATGGCTTCTTCTTTTTCTTTTTCTTTTTCAAGGATATCAATCTCCTTGATAAGGTTGATATCCTTCGCATCAACAATCTTGTCCTCAATGACGTCGCTCTCAATCATTCTTCCTTCCTTCTCCTTTTCAAGGAGTCTAACTTCCTCCTTAAATGCTTGAAAGAAATCTTCTAATTCATCATGCTTATCATCATAATCCAATGGGGTGGGCTTAACTTCAATAGGCTTATCTTCAGTCTTGATGTTATAACATGTATGTAACTCCATCCTCTTTTTTTTTTTTTCTGCTTTTGAAACACATCAATTTCCACCGTCTCCCCCAACACTGTCATTGTCAACCTCCATTGCAACACATCTACGGTAGTCCTAGCTGTTGCCATGAATGGTCTTCCTAGGAGTATGATGTGATATTTAATAATGTGATTTTCGCCAACATCTAACACCACGAAATCCGTTGGAATGGTAAGTTTATCAACTTGGAGGAGCACATCTTCCACGATCCCAAGAGGGTGTCGTGAGGATTGATCCGCTAACACTAATGACATTGATGTGTGCTTCATGTTGTTAAATCCTAGCTTCTTGTAGATGGAGTAAGGCATCAAATTGATACCCGACCCCAAATCCAACATAGCCTTTTCTCTAGAAATGCCCCATACCGATATGTCCACGATAAAACTCCCCGGATCTTTAAGTTTCAATGGAAGATTTCTAGCTATCACTAATCCCACATTTCCTTCTAACTTCTCTTGAGGGTTTGGCCCCCTCTCGAGTTCTATCTTTCCCAACTCTTCTTTCATCTTGTCATGGGTGATCGGTGGCCTATACGGATTCTTTGATTTGTGAAGGACTAATTGCTCATTCTCTCTTGCAATCTCCTTGCCTTTCTGTCTTGCATTTCCT
Organism: Acer yangbiense; assembly: GCA_008009225.1. NCBI lineage: Eukaryota > Viridiplantae > Streptophyta > Magnoliopsida > Sapindales > Sapindaceae > Acer > Acer yangbiense. The sequence continues at coordinate 7,352,047 of CM017769.1, forward strand.
CCCATAACTATCATGTTGATCCGCTCAGTATGATCGCTCGGCCCTTTTTCCTTTTCTATCCTTTTCTGGTTCTCACTCAATTGCTCTAATTGAGTTGCTAGTTTCTTTATAGCGGCTTCTATACCCAATATTTTTTGATCCACCTTCGGATTGTATGGTTGCATGGATTGATTGTTTTGTTGGTTATTGTTGTTGTTGTTGTTGGTTGCCCATTGATTTCCGCTACACTGGCCCTGATTGTTTTGGTTATTTTGATGGTTCCAACCTTGCTGATTCCCGCCTTATGAATGGCCCCAGTTGTAATTACCTCCCCACTGATTGTTCCTCCAATTGGGATTGTAATTATTCCCACCATATCCTTGGCCATTCCCTTGGCGATTTTGATAGAACGCTTGAGCTTCCTCCTCACGAAGTGCCAAGCCTTGACCAGGGCACATGTCCGCCTAATGGCCATTTTGCCCACATTGTTGGCAAACCATTACTTGTTGTTGTTTCTCGGAATTGCTAGCCAACTCTTTCACATCTCTCATGAGGTTATCTAATTGTCTAGCGATTTCCGATTGCCTCTTCCCTTCCATTTCTTACCCCCTAGAGCTACGTTGTTGAGAATTTTGCCCCAACATCTCGTATCTCTAACACTTCTTCCGCTGTCTTCTCTCGCATAGCTCCCCCACATGCATTGTCAACTATTGCTTGGGTGAGTCCTAAAAGTCCATCATAAAATGACTGAACCCGACTGACTAGCGTAAACTCATGTTGAGGGCATTGGGCCAAGAGTAACTTGAATCTTCCACATGCCTCATGGAAGGGCTTTCCTTCTTCTTCAACAAACGTGGCTATCTTTCCTCGGATCTCATTGGTCTTCCATGAAGGAAAGAACTTGTCAAAGAACTTTGGCTCTACCTCTTGCCAAGTAGTGAGCGATCCGGCATTCAAAGCCATTAACCATATCTTGGCATCACTCTTCACGCAATACGAAAAACAACGCATCCTTAGTTGGTTTTCTGATAACGCTCCTAACCGTATGGTCGTTATAACGTTATAATATTCCTTCATGAATTGAAGAGCATCTTTATTGGGTTTACCAAAGTAAACCGGGAGAGTGTTGTAATGCTGATTCTTCAACTCACAGTTTCTCTATGCATCATTTAACCGAATTGCTGACGGTTGCTCCTCTATCTTTGGTAAATTGAAATCCTTAATACACCGCCGCTCATCAATTTGTGGCGGTCTAACCGGTGATTCTCACCTTTCTCTATCCTGAGAACGAGCGGGTGAATGATCACGGCTTCCCATTTGTAGGTAGTTTCCTGAAAATTTGTCAATTAACTAATCAAGTCACAATCAAAAAATTTCAAACTAGTGCTACTCGTACTAATGATGAAATATTGTGCAAGGATTGCACTCTACTATAAATTAGCTACTCCCCGGCAGCGCGCCGAGATTTTGACGCACTCCGGACGTACCTTTAAATAAAACTAATGCTAATGGTACGTACGATTAAAAGAAAGATGAGTGCGCGAGTCTATAACCCTCCGCAAGTGTACGGATGGTTGTCAAGTATAGCGGACACAAGTAAGGGTTATCGTTCCCACGAGGATGTAATTTGTAGAGTGATGTGCTATCTTCTAAGATTACTTCACTAGTGATTGAATTAAACTAAAAGATGTCTAAATGTATGCGTTATAAAAGAGATATGTTAAGGAGACAATGATGTAATATGCTACTAGCAACCTAATAATCCAATCATATTCAATATACATCCATATTAAGAGGAAGGGTCAAAAGGATCTAATGCCCTATTTCTACTAAGTTCAACCTAGTTTTAGGTTGGTCAAGTCTGCATTAACCTTTAATAGAGTTTCAAGTAAAATCTAATCAAGTTTGTTCAACTAAGATATAAATCTACTATTCATGCACAATATCATGCCTATACAATGGAGTAATTGTCCTACTTGTAAGGATTCCCGTTTTGTTGATTGGCTTATTTCGTGGTCAAACCACATGTTGGGGTTTTGAATGTAAGGGTAGTCTAAGTGTTTAATGTTGTAGATCAAAGGCTCTTCCATGACCTCAAGATACAAGCACGCCAAAGGTATAATCTCTTGTGCTTGGTTTTCTTTGAAGAGATTTAGTAGCACACACACACTTAGCATTCTTGCTATGATTGCATATTTGCTTATTTTTATGTGCATACTCTTCACATGTCACTTTACACACTAGCACTTTGGTTGATATATCTTGTTGTGTGTATATGTGCTTTATAATTCGTTTCCCGACATTGTTCGGAAACGTCCGCGCTTGCACTAATAAGTGCTTGGTTTTGCGCGAAGACCGCCTATGGAGAATGCCCTTGGCTTCTCCTTGGTTTTCACCATTGTTGGTGATCGGCGGTTACTATCGGCGGCCTGGCCGCCGAATGAAACCGCCGTTTCAGTCCAGATTGGTCTGAAGCAATTATGCGGTCCAGATCGGCGGTCACGACCGCCGTTCGAAACCGCCCTTCGTACCTGATCGATTTTAATCCCTCGGGTTTGATTCGGCGGTTGGATCGGCGGTCACGAAACCGCCGAATGAAACCACCGTTGATGCTCTGTTCTTCACGAGCTCAATTCAGCGGTCGTGATCAGCGGCCTGGCCGCCGATTGAAACCGCCGAACGGTGCGTTTCAGGGGCAAAATTATCTTTTCACATGCCCAATTCTTGATGTCTATAAATATCTTATTTTCTCATTCTCTGATCAAGTTCTTAGAGACCTTAGAACCCTAAACATTCAAGAGAGATTTTTGAGAAAAAATCAAATCAAGAACTCAACTTTAAACACTCAAATCAAATCCCTTTTGCATCAAATTTCATATTTGATCTTCTATGCCTTCATAGAATTGATCCATGCATGGTTTTGAATCATCACATCTTATTTGGTATGTTCTTCACTAATTTCATAATACTTTAGTGTTTTTCATATTAATACATCTCTTTAATTACTTGTATGCTTTTGATTATATGCTAGATACAAGTTAGAGATTATTTGTGATGAAAATGATTGAGTGTTGTTTGTGATAGCTAATTAGGTTTTTGCTTAATCTTGATTAGTTAAGCTATTTGACATGTCATTTAGCAATTGATATCTAGGGTTGATTAAATTGATTATATCATCATCCTATATAAGCATCTAAGGTTACCTAGCCTTGTTTGTTATTTGAATATTCATATATATTCACATAGGTTGTTTCTCTTCATTGAGAAGTAAGTCTTGAGACTAAGAGTGTTTAGGCCTCAAGCAAATTGGAATAGGGTTGCTAATAAAGGCCCGCTGGGTAGAAGTGAGGGGTTACAGACCGGAGTGTTAGACGAGGTCTACATAGGTTATAAACTTCATTTCAATTAGTGATTTCGAGTTCCGAGTGTGGCGCACTATATAGCCCATGGTTTTTCCCAGTGGTTGGGTTTCCATGTATACATCAAGTGTTATTTAAATTCCGCACTATATTACACTTGTATGTATTTTTGACTAGTAGGGGCATTTTCGTAAAATTGACCTGCATGCGAAAATTGGGTAATAATAGTTAAAATCTATTCACCCCCCCTCTAGCTTTATATATTATACACACCGAGTATTCTTTTCACTACTCATCATACAACATGAAGTTAATTTAAGCATAAGTGCAAACTCAATGGATATAAAAGAAGTAGATTGAATCATTCAAGGAAGTGTTCACATATATTCAATCATTGAATCCCCAACAAAAGATTTAGCTACTCATGCTAAAGTAAAGACAAAGGAAGGAAGAATAAAGAGAAAAGAAGCCCATGATGTGCTTGATGCTCCTTCTTGATTTGGTTACTAAGCCTTCCTTGATCTTCAATATTCTTCAAAGCTAAAGTGTTTAATCTAAGAACTAATCTCTAGAAGAGTTTGGTTGTGTAAAAAGATCTTAAGTACTTTCTACTTCTTTTTCACTTCTTTTTTAACTATTACACACTACACACACTAATTACAAAAGTAAAATATGTTTATATAGTGGAGGAAAAGATATGGAGTCGGCCACTTTAAAGCTGACGTGGATATGGCTTTTGCGACCAAAATCTACGAGCAAGTACTCGCAGTCTCATGTCGCACTTTGCTCTGCCAATATGTTGCTAGGTTTGTCTGCTGGATGTGTCTCGCAAAATCACTAAACCTATTACGCTGCGACCACGTGTTGCGAGAATGAACTAGCAGTATGATGTCGCACTTCTCAAGATTAGGTTGAACGGCTAGGACGAATTCGCAAGACTGACGTCGCAGAAAAATATCTGGTTCGGCTGCTAGGTCTGTCTGTAAGATTGTAGTCGCAGTTCAATGTCGTACGTCCTTCTGGTGAAGATTCTGCAAGTTATGACTGCGAGAATGGTCTCGCAGTGTCTTCTCGCACTTCAGTTCTGCTGGTTTTGACTCGCAGGATGACTTAGCAGTGTCTTCTGAAACTGGGCTGCGAGTTGATATCTGCGAGAATGAACTCGTAGCGTCTTCTCGCATCGCATTCTAAAATCTGATATGCTACTTGGTTCTTTTGAGCTGACATCGCATTGCCTCCTGGAGGATAACTGCGACTTGTGACCTGTGAGAATGTACTCACAGCCTTGGCCCAAAATTGTTCCTTTTAGCTCCATTTTCTTCACATTTCTCACCAAGTGTTCATTTCATCCCTGAAATCTCAAATCTCCTAAAAATAACTCCAAAGTGCCATTATATAACACAAAAGCTCTCAAAACTCACAAAAGGGGATGGATTAAGGCACTCAAAACATATACATTTTTAGAGTGATCACGCTCTGGTTCTTCAATATTGATAAGAGAGCAATCAGTAAAGCTTTGAAAAGTAGTTGTTAATTTGTTAATCGGTACCTATGCCTCCTAAAATTTTCAAAAATTTGCACTATACCTCTTGTATTTTTTTCGACACTAAATCCCTCAAACTCTCGTTTTATTGGCAAACATTTGAGTTTATTTCCCCTTGTGAGGCGGCATCTATAGTCGGCTTTTGCTAATTTGTGAGAGTTCAATGGGTTTAATATCGAAAAAAAAAGTATAGGGGGCATAGTGTAAATTTTTGAAGAGTTTATGGGGCATTAGTGCCAATCAATCTAATTTGTTATATATATTCTCTTCATCTTTAATTTATTCATTTATACTTTGATTTTACGACACGTTATCAGCACGATTGTATGTAAGAAAAATTATGTACGTAACTGAAGATAATCTCCCAAAGATAAAATACAACATTGATTACAACCAATAATACAATATTATTTACTGCTCAATATAATATTGATTGCAACCTAGAGATTGCAAAATCAAGATAAAAGAACCGAAGCTCTGAATAATAAGATTTTCAATTAATACAGAACTTGAAGTTCTGAATTTCAATCTAGTCAGAACTTAAAGTTTTGGATTTTAACTTGAAGTTTTGGATTTATTTATTGTTATGCAATTTATTTATTATTACACATTTATTTATTTTTATGCAATTTTATACTGGAGCGATTTGGTCGTCCATTCAAAACATGAAGCTTCTGGATTTATTTTTATGCTTTTATTTATTTATTCACATTTATTTTATTTATACTCAATTTATGAGATTGACATAGTAGGCCAACTTACCAGAACCTACAGTTCTTGATTTATTTATTATGCTTTTTTATTTATTCATATTTATTTATTTATACGTAATTAATAAGTTCAGCTTGGCTATGGCCCAGACAAGAATTGAACCTGAAGTTTCTAGATATATTTATTAAATTAATGTGGTTTTGCCAACCAAGTAGAACCTGAAGTTCTGAATTTTAATTTCATTAAGAACCTGAAGTTCTGGATTCATTGTTATATACATGCATGTCATACTTTATTTAGAACCTGAAGTTCTGAATTTGAATGTAAAGTATTGAATCTGAATCCGAAGTTCTTAAATTTTAAATTTGAACTTTAAGTTCTAATTAGACTTAAAGCTCTAAATTCAATTTAAATTGTGATATTATAATTTTTAATATCAAAGTTTATCAAAACCAGAAGTTCTAAAGTTGATCAAGTTATGGTTATTTCATCTATTCAGAACCTGAAGTTTTCTAAATTTTATGTATGCACTTGCAGTTCATGGTTGAACCAGAAGTTTGAAAAAAAAGAATCAATATGATCCATGATTTAATTTCTTTGATGTTTGATTATTTTTCTTGATTGTTATGTAATCATGTCATGTATTGGAGGAAGAAACCTGTCATTACATATCTTAGCTGGATGTTGTGAAGACTATAAATGATAAGAATGATGAATATATGTGCATGTCTCAGGCCAAAAACTCATTATTGAGAAGCTGCGTGCTTTCTCATCTGGATTATAATACTGATTATAAAAAGGTGTAAAAGTTTATGCAGTTATGAACTAGAATTTCTTAGATCCAAAAATACTTATGTTTTAACATAACAGTTTTGGTCATCAAGGATCTACGATGATACGTATATTCATCGAAAATTCTTATGGACATAAATTAAAGTGCTAAAAGATTTTTTAATTCCATAATAATATATGCACTGCATATTAAAAAATGGAGATTAATAATAAGACCATCTCATTCTAAGGTTGGTTTTGAATCCCGACCATTCAATGGGATATATGTGGACATATTCATCCACCAAGGGAACCCTTTCATTATTTTATGGTTCTAATTGATGCATCTACGAGAAGATCATATGCTTGTTTATTATCAAACATCTCCATATTACTTGCACAACAGTTTTTCGTGCATAATCTCCAAATTATCCAATCAAGTTAATGTGCTTTGGTAATATTGGTGAATTTACTTCCAAAATATTTGATGAATATTGCAAAGCAGTTGGTATTGATATTGAACATCTAGTTTTCACATATACTCATACTCAAAATGGATCAGCGAAATTACTTATCAAACGACTCCAAGTAATTGTGAGAATTTATTATTTTGATACAATTATCAATTTCTATATGGGGATATTCTATTTTACATGCTGATGCATTCATTCTGACCCACTTCTTATCATCATTATTCACCATTACAGATTGTAATTGGTCATTGACTTGCTCACTTTTTAAGATATTTGATTTTGTTGTATATGCTTTAATGCATCTTTGACATGATCTAAGATAAGACTTATATATATTAATCTTCAATATTCACAAATATAAGTGAATGAATAACTATATACAAATATATTAACTATTAACAAATACAAGAGATATGTACAAATTGATCTAGAAGTATGTTTGCTTCTCTTTCCTTACAACAATCTTATTTACAAGAAAATGTAGATTTGATGATCTAAACAAGATTTAACAATCACATAAACACAAATAAAAGAGAGTAAGGGATAAAGACATTTGACACATCATTTTTACGTGGTAAACCTCCGAAGAGAAAACATTCATGGGTTGAACCATGAAAATATATACGCGTATGTCTAATACAACCTAGAGATGGAGGGGGGGTGGTGAATGGGTTGTTAATCAATTATTACCAATTTTTTTGATTAGTCAATATTAGCATATAAAACCCAATTCAACAAACAATAAAAATCAAGTGTAAAGTGTGGAAATTAAAGAACACTTGATTTTTACGTGGAAATCTTCAACAAGGAAAACCATGAGACTAGCCATGCTAGCCACTTAAGCCACATCAATCCACTAGATGAAAAGATGGTTACACCCTCAAGTGATACACGGACTCTCACTCACGACAACTTCAGGCTATGGACACTACCATTCGCTACTTTTGGTTCAATCCTAGTGATATCCCCCGAGCCACTACTCTTGGCGTGAGCACCCCCTAATCTACCCGCAGGCCTTTTACAATGGTACATGGCAAGGTTTGCCAACCAACCCTAGGTTGTGTGACTTCACTTGCTTGTGCAACTTTACTTAGAAGCCAAAAGACTATGACTCATTTAAGAGAATTAAAAGTCTAAGTGAATATGACAATAATGCTCAAATGCAATAATATGTAAGACCACACACAAAATGCCTAACTAGATGTTATAATGCAAATCAACACTCTAGTTATCAACAAAGCCTACATACTCATACATGAGGACTCAATTAGATGCAAAGAGATTCTAGCAACCTAATTGTCAACAAACAACCTTGAATATTCAAGAGAGCTTAACCATATTGTCAAACACAAATCTATCAATCTAGTTATTAATAAATCTCTCAAGAATAATCAAAGTTTAGCTATTTAGGCAAAGCAACCTAATCATACGAGCTACCACAAACAAACCCAATCATGTTATCAAGACTTATAAATATATGCAATAAAGAGAGTCTAGGTATTTAATCATACAATAAATACCTAATCTAGAGTAAGAAGAACAATAAATGATATTCGATGAAGTTCTAACTTACTTAGTCATGAAACCATGAAGACCCATGCTCAAATGATGTTGAATGATGCAAGATAGAGATGAGTTTTGGGTTTGGAGAGTTAAAGAAGCAAGCTTGAAGCTTTCTCTCTCTAGGAGCTCTAACCTCTCTCTAAAATATGATATTTGAAGCTCTCAAAGGGCCAAGAGAGGTAAAAGATTAATATATATGCTGCCCTAGACGAAATGACATCGTTTTGGCAATGGACAACAAAAACCAGTTAAAAACCGCTCTGACAACCTCTCTAAAAGACACAGCTGTCATGAGAGCGGTTTCCACTAGTGAGCAAACCGACAACACAACTACTCCAGATTCGAGTGACCTGAAACATGGCCAAACGACATTGAAACCTTTCGTATAATGTACCGTTGGAAAGGTATGTAAGTTGTATTTCTACCCCAATTTACAAAACAAGATTTGGATGTCTGTAGAAAAAGTTATGGTCAATTGAGTGACCAAAGGTCAGATTCAGATAGAGACAAAGTTGCCCTGTTTTAGTGCTCTCTTTGGAGATTTCAAAACCAATCCAAATAGTCATGTAATATTATGAATAATATACCGTTGGAAAGGAATGGGTGTCTAGTTTGTAAAAAAATTTCAAAACTCATTTTGAAACTTTGTATAAAATGTTATGGTCACAAGACCATGCAAAGGTCAATTTTGAAAACACTTGAAACATTGAAATCCAATATTTTGAAACTAGACACCTTACTCCATTCAACCATACCATATCTAACACTTATACAAGAGAAGAATGGGACCTTCTCAAATGATCAACCATCGCGCTAAGACATGCACACCATCGTGCAAGCGTGACGTTTCCGATCATATAAACGGAAACGAATTACATCACACAAAACCACACTTAGATCTAACAATGAAGTGTAAGTGTGATTGTGTAAAAGGATGTACATATATAAGCAATTATAACACAAATACAAGATGAACAAAGCATGCAAGTAGTGTGTGTATGCACTTAAACTCTTCAAGAGAATATACCTTTCGCTCTTGAAGTCACGGAGATGCTTGGAAGCTTGCCTTGATAATCATGAAGAAGACCTAAGCTACCCATTACACAATCATCCCCGATGTGGTTTGTCATGAAATAAGCCAATCATAAAATAAAGGTCCTTACAATCTCCCCATTTGGCTATTTTGTAAGATTCTAGATTTGTGTTGGCTTGATTCCATTGCAAAACTCTCTTTATTTGTAATGGTTAGTTGCTTAGGTGTTTCTTAGTTGATTTGTGCTTCAAAGGAGAAAAGCAACTTCTCATGCAAATATTGTCTTCAAGAGGAAAATCGCTTACTTGGATACTAAGGTATCAATATACTGCTTCCTCTTGCAAGACGTAAGCGCACACACACACACACACACACACATAACTCATACATTTGTGTCCCTGCATTGTTGTACTACATTCGGAATAACACATTCACACACTTGTTGAAGTATGTACATGCATTAGTCTCATATTGACAAACATTGTAGAATTACATGTTCTAGGACTATCTCTAGGAAATGGCATACTTGTGTGACTTTGTGTTTATCTGTATGTGTTTCTTTCGTTTTGGACTTGAACATGATCTCTTGTGATTCCTTATTGAGTCCTGATCATTTCGGTACTCACTCATTAGGTTTCGAGACAAACTAGGAAACTACGTTACTTTACGTTCTCATATGATGTGTTGTCTTCGTCATCATGTATTGAGTCGAATTCATAACCTTTTGTCAAAGTTTTTTAGTCTTGTGTGTGAGGGATTCACGGTTTGTAATCAGAAAATAGATTTGAATTAAGAGTTTAGAGGCCGGAAAACAGTTGAAGAACGTGAGAGGAGCACAAAGGAGGCGAATGGCTAAAGGCCATTTTGTGCCATGTTCCCGTGAGGGCACGTGAGCCTCACGAAAAGGCCACCGCTCTGCTCCGTGAGGCTCACGCACCTCCCATGGGGAGCTGAGTTGGTAAAGGCCTCATAGGTGGTCGAATTCCTTCTCTTCTTCATCTCTTTTCCCTTTATTTATATTCGAAAATTCTGCAGAAATGTTCACAACTTCTACAATTTTCATTTTATGATATCTCTCTCGTTTCAACTCCGAATCAAGTGATTCAAAAGCCAAAAACGTTGGTCTTGAAGAGAGGAACAAACCCCAAGCATTTTCAGAACCAAATGATGTCTTTATTTTCTTCAGTAAATCAATCTCTACTCGTGAGTTGAATCAACTTCTTTTCATTTTCTTTTGTGATCATCTCCTTGGATCTTCTTATTTGATCAATGAAAAGTGTTTAGAATGATGTTGATTCAACTTCTAGGTTTGTTTGATTGATTTTTGAGTTTATGCTTTGTGATTGTATTTGAACATCGTTTTGCTAAACTTGAAGAACATGAAATTGATTCTAGAAATGCTTTGTGTTTTGAGATTGATTGTTGATTTCTAGATTTAGTTACATGTTCTAAGAACTAGGATTTTTGATCGTGATATTGTCTAATCTAGTTCTTGTTTGATCCACAAGCTTAGGTTTCTAGATATATTTGTGATAGCCTAATCTAGTTTCTCTAATTGCATGTTCATAGAGTTTGTTTGATCTACTTGCTCTATTTGATTGTGATTGCATCATATTACTTGTTTGCACTTCACTTAGATCATGGCCTTGTGAAAGGTTGGAATCTCTTGTCAAAGTGAGTGAAGCTTTGACTTGAGCAAGAAGACTTGGCTAGGAAAGTGTTCTGGATAGCCAAGCAAGAAGTTTTAGTTATGATCAAGGGGATCCGGATAACTGACAACACGTCGTTGCAATGTCGGTCAAAATATGAACATTTAAGTTCGACCTCGCTAGCGCGAGTCACAAGGACTAGCATAGCGGCAAGTGAGGGTATCGTTCCACAGAGAGGTGGGATTCACCGACCGTCACCGGTTCTAGCTATTATTACAACACTCCGAGAGAACTCGTGTGTTGCGTTTTTACGGAAAAGTAAATAATAATATAAATAAACAAACTAACTAACATAATATATACATGGATAGAATGGAATGGAGAGATAGCATGCAATGTGGTTACACTAGGGAAATGATTCAACCGTAACAATCCTCTTAATTAAGCTCTAAACTCACTTTGTCCCTCAATGTGCAAATATATCATAGGCTCGTGTCCCCTTAATTGATCTCTAATCTCTCTTGAGTCTTAGAAATCACATCCACATATACAAAGTACACATAAATTCATTTAGTGTCATGGCACACACACAAGAGCCCTGTATGCCAGCCTAGTGTATCTCTCACTGTCTGGTCATATACAGTGGTTATTTCGTTGGGCATGTAATGCACAACCGCATGGGCCATACTACAGCCAATAATTCATTCACAATGGCTAACCAAATACGAGATGGCAACCAAGTGAAAGCATTAAGAATACGAGATACCCATACAACATGTATGTTATATGCTCGTGTCCCCTTAATTAATCTCTAATCTCTCTCGATGTCTTAAAGATTACATCCATGCATAAATGCTTGGATTCATTAAGGACTGTGGGATACACACGAGCTCTACACGCCAGCCTAGTGATCTCTTAACTTACTGGTCAAATGTAGAGGATATCACGCTGAGCATGTTAATGTGAACCACGCAATATATAACACACAACCTAAATATCATCCACAAGGTGGCTAACCGAGTGAAAGGATTAAGTAATGAAATACCCATATAACTACACAAGCACAAGAGGAATTCAGTTTATCTTTACTCTAGATATGGATTTGGTTTTATCAATTTCCCTAGGATGGCTAAAAATGGAAACAAGCTTACCAAACAACTACATGAAACAAGTTGATTGTTTTACATTAAGACCATTCAATTTAAGCTAGGGGTTCATTCTCTTGATTTGGGAATTATCCCTAAATCAATTCATCACCCAGCCCAAGCCATGGGTGAGCAATTGTGCCTTTGAAACAAAGACCCATTAAGTACAAGAATATAGACCCAAAGTCTAATTTAGCAAATACATGCATCAATCAAACTTCTCCCACTCTTTAGAGCTAATACTTAACACTCAAATCATTCTAAACATGGTGTTTTGGATCATCCATCAATCAATCAACAATCATGGGATGTTAAATTACTCTACTCCTAAATTAAATTATACTACTCCTAATCCCATTCATGGACACATATCAATTTAGATCCATCACACACATGAATATCACAATAGAGATTTAATCATAAATAAGCAAAAAGTAGAACAAAACTCAAAGAATATAAGAACAATCATACATATGTTGCAATAAGTGTAGGTTTACAAAATCCCCAAATTGATGATTACATCCAAGAAAACAAGAAATACAAAAAGAAATGAGTTTAAAGGAGACAACCCTTGAAGACAACTCCTCCAAGCTTTCATTGATTTCCTAGCTCGTTTTTGGTCCAAAGACCACTCCATTCTTCTTGTAATCTACTCCTAGATGGGTGGATGTAGTGTACAAATACTGGTGGAGGTGTATGGTGAGCTCCCATGGACGAAAAACCTCCATAGGAGCTTGGGTCTCACTTATTTGGTGGATAATGTGAAGAAGATGAAGAAAATGGAAGAGAGAGAGAGAGTTGGGCAGAAGAGAGAGAGAGAGTGAAGGGATCTGGAAAAACTGAAAAAAAAGGGGGTATATATAGTGGGGAGAAGCTTAGGGCAGAAATGATGGTGAAAGGACGAGAATGCCCTTGCATAAGTGGCTGATTTTGGGGGCTTCGCGGATGACTTTCCAATAGCGCACACCGTTATGGAAACGGGCATAACTTTCTCCACAAATATTGAAATCGTGTTCTTGAAGAACCGTTGGAAAGAAGACTTATGGGGCTTTCCAACCATATGTAGCACGAAGCCTAGTTCGTTCTGTGGAGAGAGATATGGCCCCCGCAAGTTATGTATTATACAGAAAGTTTTTGTCAAAAATCCAGCCTTGATTTTGCGCCCTATTCTGCGGCCATGGGCCACCGATTTACAAAATGGGGGTCTTCTGGTCCCTTTGTGCTCCCTAAATGGCGGCCCCTAATCGCCAAACTAGGGAGCAAAATTTAACTTTCAAAAATTACACTTTTGCCCCAAACTTCTTACATTTTTGCACTTTAGCCCCTATGATTAAAAATAACCTAAACACTTATTTAAAATGTTAATTACCTGGTTTTACCCGAAAAACAAGCATAAAATATAAAAGTAAGGGGCTACACGACGTGTAGAAATAAGAGTTATCAATAACTAAACAAGAAGTCTTAGCTAGAAGTGTGATGCTCTAGATGGTTGAGCACACTACAACAAATTTTAAATTTTATAGCTTTCCTTAATAGCATTCTTTTCAAAATGCTATAAAATTTCCATTTATAATTGCTTTATTTTTTTTAATTTTTTTTTTATGAAATGCTATAGTAGATATATAATGGGTAGCATTTTATTTTATTATTACTTTTTAATAGCAATACCTTAGCATTCCATGAATGCTACATAATAACCCAAGCATTTAAAAAATTTAGCTTACTTTTATAGCATTTTAGATATGCTACGAATAAACAAAAAAAGAACAATTTCAACAATCTATCAAAATCGTAAGCGGGAAACAAAACGAAAGGCCCGCTAAAAATTTAGCCAAGTGATATTTTCCTTTTCTTTATTATATTTTTTTTGTGAATGACATCTTTTTTATTTTAACCTCAAAACCTAACATTTCTTCTCAATTCTCACAAATACGCCTCTCATTTGTTTTTTTCTTTAACAATCAATCTACGAATGTGCAGATCTCTGAATCCAACGCTTCCCTTATTAATCTTGCATGATTATTTCTTTGGAAAAAAAATTCTTCTCCATTAAAATCCTTTTTCCCTTTCTATCCACCTCGGTAGCTTCTCTATTATTGTCCACGTCATTATCGTCATCACTTTCGTCGTCTTCGACGGCGGTGGCATCATTGTTGTCTTCTTCTTGGGCATCTAAATCAACGTATTGTTCATCTGAGTTTTGGGTTTTATCTTCGGGAAGTTGAGAATTGTTGTTGGGATTTTGGAGCTTTTGGGTCTTGTTTGGGTGGCCTTCATTGTCTTCGCAGCTTGGATCCGATTTACACTTCGACACCAATGTGGGTTCTTCTGGGTCCTTGGTTTCTGCCATTGAATCCCTGTTATGATAAAGAATTTTAGGGTTTTTAATTATTCCATCTTTATAAGATGTCTTAATACCCAAATGTGAAATATTGGTTTTCATTTTACTATTTTTTTTCCCTCTCAATATTAGGTACACTATCATTTGATTTTGCATTTTGAGGTATGTGTTTCTTTTTCAAGTCTATTTGTAATTTTTTTTTAAGGCACACAATACAATATAACTTGAATTTGTATTTTGATTTACCTAGATGATGATTATCCTTGCAATACTAGCACCGAATTTTACTTGATGGTTGTTTTGTTTTTCATGTTTATTTGGTGATTTTGGCCTTGTTCTTTACAGTCATATTTACCTTCTAGACTTTAGTTCTTCAGTATAATGGGTTTAACACATCAATGGTTTACAATTCAAGGTCTACGAACAATTTTGTTGATTCTTTGGCAAGACAAGGGTTTGGTATGGTTTTATGGTGGTTGTTGGGTTTTTTGGTTAGTTGGGTTTAGTTGGTGTTGTTGTGGTTGTTGTTGTTTGTCCCCTGCTTTTCGTTTTATGCTCTTGGCCTCGTTTGTTTGTGGCCTTTACTCTGTTTTCTGTTTGCCTGAGGTTGCATGGCTGCTGTGTTAGCCCGGGCTCTACTTCAGCTCATTTGTTTGGCTTCTTGATTGCCCTTTGTGGCTTATATATAATGCCTTTAAAAAAAACTAATGTTGTATTTTGACATTAATTGTTTTTAGTTACAGAAATTTTATCTTCTTTTTTTATGAGAAATTTTTATCTTTATATATTTTTAATTTTTTTTGGTAGCTTACTAGATTTGGATTTGTTAATTAAGTTTGGTTATCTATATTGTTTGAAGCATTTCGATTTAGTGCAATGTGATGTTTGAAAAGCTACCTTCATTTACTACACAAATTGGTTTGTTTGATTGATTCTGCTAGTTGTTTTCCTTTGTTTGGTTACATTGTTTTTGCAAAATTTATAATGTGTGCAGTATTTACATTCTGTTTGCTCAATTGCCATGGCTAATATTTATAGTAAAGAGGGGTTACATTGTAGATCAAGAGATGGTGAATAAGTACCAACCAATCTTCTATCACGGGATGCTCAAGTTGTAAATTGACTTTGAATCGATATCATAGCTGAAACTAATTATGTCGGTGTGTATAAAACTAACTAGAGGAGGGGGGGGGGGGGGGGGGGGGGGGGGTGTGTGAATAGATTTTAATTCGGTTATTACCCAATTTTCGCAATTAATCAATTTTACGAAAATAGCCCTAATCTAGTCAAAACAATAAATCAAGTGTAATATTGCGGAAAATAAATGACACTTGATTTTTACATGGAAACCTTCAACAAGGAAAAACCACGGGCTGTTATGTGCGCCACACACGATCCTTAAAATCACAATTTGTAAAGGTGTCTACAACCTAGGTTGACCACGTCAAACCCTACACAGTCACTAACCCACCTCTACTACCCACATGCCTTTAATATCAACCCTAGATCATTTTGCTTGAGGCCTAAGCAACCTTAGCCCCAAGTTTTACTTCTCAATGAAGAGATAAATCAACTAAGTGAATATGCATGATATCCAATATGCAATTTGTAAGGATTCACATTCATTGATTAGCTTATTTCGTGGACAAACCACATGTTGGGGTTTGATTTGTAAGGGTAGTTTAGGTGATTGAGGATTTAGCTCAAATGCCATTTCAAGACCTCAAGGTGACAAGCACTCCAAAGGTATAATCTCTAGTGCTTAGTTTTCTTTGAAGAGATTTAGTTGCACACACACACTTAGCATACTTGCATATGTGTGCATTCTCTTCACATGTCACATTTCACACTTGCACTTTGATGTTGTATATTGTTGTGTGTTTATATGTCTTGTAATTCGTTTTCTGATATTGTTCGAAAACGTCCGCGCATGCACAAATGTGTGCTTGGTTCAGCGCGAAGATCGCCTTTGGAGAATGCCCTTGGCTTCTCCTTTAGTTTCACCACTTTGCACACTTGCACATTTGCACATTGTGCTCATGTGGAAGCAGGGCATTTTCGCCACTTGTTGGGGTCGTCATTTGATGGTGTCGCCATGGTGACAGTGACATTTACTCCTGAAATTCAATCAGGTATGAGGTCGCCACGAGGTCGCCCTGAGACAAATGGCGACAATGAAGTTTTTTGTGTTGCGTTAGAGGTCGCCTTGAGATGTTGCCATGGCGACCAAATGGTGACATAGAAGAAAAATTGGTGTCACCACGAGGTCGCCCTGAGACAAATGACGACAACTGATTTTGGCCAAAAAGACACAGCTTCAATTTGACCTCCTATATATATGCCTATTTGTTCTAAGGTCAAGGTAATGACTCAAAAATCATATTTTTAATTGAGAGCTTTTTCAAAGAGAGATTTTTAATCAAGAACTCATCTTTGATCACTCAAACACTTTTCCTTTGTGCATTAAAGTTCATCCATGCATGGTTTAGCATCATCACATCTTGCTTGGTAAGATTTTTACTAACTTCATCTAATTTTAGTATCTTTCTTGACAAGTCATTTCTTTATTCACTTGTATGTTTTTAGATCATATGCTAGATACAAGATAGAGATTGTTTGTGATGAATTGATTGAGTGTTGTATTGTGATAGCTATCTAGGTTTTCATAATCTATGTTTAGCTAAGCTTTTTGACATGTCATTTAGCTATTGATATCTAGGATTATTTTAATTGCAATATTGTCATCCTAGATAAGCATATAGGGTTTCCTATCTCTAATTGCATTTTGAGTATTTCATATATTCACATAGGATTTATTATCTCTTCATTGAGAATTGAGACTTGTGTTGCTTCCGGGATTAGGTTGCATAAATCACAAGCAATTGGACTAGGTCCACTTATACTGGGATTAGATAGGTGTGTGATTATATACCGGGATTAGGTTGTAATCGTTAACACATTCAGTGGATTCGAGGTTCGAGTGTGGCGCACTTACTAGCCCGTGGTTTTTCTCGTGAGGGTTTCCACGTAAATATCAAGTGTTATTTATATTCCGCACCATATTACACTTGCTATATTATATTGACTAGTTAGAGGTATTTTCGTAATCTTGACCATACACGAAAATTTAGTAAACTCGGATAAAATCTATTCACCCCCCATCTAGATTAATATTGAACACACCATAATTTGTTTCACAATTTAATGCTAGGTTACACTAAATGCTTATCTAGGATTAAAAGATGACAATTAAATCAATCCTAGATATCAATTGTTATATGTCATGGCATAAAACATAGCAATACAAGATAGGACAATCCTAAGTATAGCTATCAAAATACAACACTCAAACATTCAACACATAATCTCAATCTTGTAATTAAAAATTAATCTAAGAGCATACAAGTTATCAATGAGATAAATAGCTAAGTTAAAACATTAAGATTAGATGACATTAGTGTTCAACTTACCACAGCATGTGTGTTGATGAAGACCTATGCACTAGTACATCCTATATACCATGGATGATGCTTAAATGATAATTTATGCATATGGAAAATGATTTGAGTGATGAAAGATGATCAAAGATGAATTATTGAATAAAAAACTCTCTTTAAAAATGCTCTCAATTAAAAATATGATTTTTGAGTCATTGGGAACGACCTAAAGTGAAAGCATTGGTTATATAGGTGTCCCCAATGAAGCCATGCCGTTTTGACAAAAACAGGGCAAACTGCTGCCAAAGCCACATCGGTGTACAAAATGGTAATCAGGTGTCAAAAGCGCTGCTCCGACCGATGTGGCTTCCACAGCGGTATGCACTGGGCATAAACCGCTGTCCCTACCGCTGCGGAAACCCACAGCGGTTGGCAGGGCGGCCGAGACAGAGCATCTCATTGCTGTGGTTACCGTTAAGGAAATTGGCAGCGGTACCTTGAACCATGCAAAGCTTAAGTGAAAACACATGCATTCTTAAGCTACTAAGGCATGGCAATAAACAAATGCAAGAAGAGTTAAACACAAGAATGCACATATAAGAGACACACAATATACAAGTAGAAGAGATATGCATGAGTTGTGTGTGTGTGCAACTAAATCTTTTCAATTGCAAGTAAGCACAAGCATTTTATCTTTAGTGTGCTTATTCTCTTGAGGTCTTGAGAGGGCCTTTGTTGTGCATGAGTATCAACAATCAAAAGCCTAAGCTACCCTTACATCAAACCCCAATGGTTTGTCACCGAAATAAGCCAATCAAACTTGAGGAACTTATAATAGCTTTTGTTTAGGTAATTTATTATTCTTTCTATTTCTATAAGGTTAAATTTGTTCATATTGCTTGATAATTTTAGTTTTTGGTTATATATTTTATAGTATGAGAAACAATATAAATGAAAAAAATATTAGACTTGAATGTAAGTATTTGTTGGTGCTTTGAGATCTTTTTACATTGGTTCATTGGTGTATGGAGTTTAAATTTTCAAGCAATCAATATAATGTTTACTTCAATTTATGTTCCTAAATGTGACAGTGAATAATTTTTTGTTTATTAATACTATTTTTTTTTTCCTTTGAAATTGTAAATTTAGGTGGTGAATATGGAGATACAATCTTTAGTAAACTGCATTGAACGTATGTTGGAGATAAATGGTTGTTGAAACAAAATATTGAATTTTGAGATTATCTTTTTTGTTTAGACATATACTTTTGTACAAGGGGAACTTTGATATCACAAACTATGTAATTATTTTGTTATTTAATGAAATGACTTGAATTTTTTTGTGCACAATTTTTTGATTTAATTTAATTTCAATGTTTATTATTGGAATTTGATATTTCGTCCATATAAGATAATAACAGCAGTATAGACATAATTTGTAGTTTCTTTAAAATGCAATAGAATAGATTTTATAGCATAGAAGAAGAGCTACAATTAGAAAAGCTACTAACTTGATCAATATTTTAAAGCTTTTCAAGATTGCAATGAAAATAACTTGTGATAGCATTTGTAAAAAGCTATTATATGACTTGTGATAGCATTTCAAAACACATTTTCCATAGCATTCATAAACTGCAATAATATAAAGCAGACTTTTAATACCTGGGGCTATGATAGCGCCAGAATAAATGCTATCTACTATCTATGATAGCATTTATCTCATGCTATAATATGTCAATTTTGTTATAGTGGCTAGGGAAGCTTAACTAGGATCTTTGTGATCCGGATAGCTAAGAAAGGAATCTTCCTAGAGACGTGAGCGTCTTGGATAGGAAGTTTCTTCCTAGAGGTGTGTTGGTCACATCTTGGATAGGAAGTAGGCAAAGTGATTCACTAAGCCCGAGGGTAGACTAGGAGTTGATAGCTTATGGAGTATATCATGTGTTGATTGCCTTGAGTGTGTATCTCCTTTTTGTCATAGTGAATTACTTGCCGATGGTTGTGGTATCAACCCATGGATGTTTTCTCTTTGGAGGTTTTACCACGTAAAAATATTTGTGTCAAGTTTCGTTTTATGTTTCATTATCTTCCATAACTTGTATTGATTGCATCACTTGTGTATTGAATTCCATTTGTGTTGATTAGAACAATTCATTTGTTAGACATACCAAGTGTGCACATCATTATTGTGTTTGAGAAAAAAGAATTTGGAGGAATTTGGGCCTATACCTATTCACCCTCCTCTAGGTATATATTACACTACATTGCTTAAGGGAATTTCATATTTCATGATAAAATACCACTCACAAAAATTCCTTACAAAACAAAAGAAAGCTATTGTCCATTCTACGTTACAAAAAGAGATACCTAAGAAACTAAGTCTTCAAGGTCTTCAATCTCTTCATAGATCATCATACCTACACACAATAGCAAGAAAACACTTTCCAAGAACAAGTGTGTTAGGATTTTAGTTTGTGTTCGCATGATTTCCATATCAAAACGTTGTTTCTCTTGTATTATTTAGTTGTCTTAGTTTGATGATTATTCAAGCTTCAAGGAAGACTTGGCAACTTTCCATGAAAGATGGTGTCTTCAAAGAGGAATAAGCTATATTGCTCATCAAAGGTATATTAGACCTCATTCCTCTTACAAGGCATAGGCACACATACACACATGGTATTCATAAGTTTCCCTGCATAGTTGTACACCATTGGTATAACACATTCACACATTTGTTGAAGTATGCACATGCATTATATTTAATTTGATAAACATTGTGAAATTGCATGTTCTAGGACCATCTCTAGGAAATGGCATACTTGTGTGACTTTATATTTATTTGTTTTTATTTTATTGTTTTTGGACTTAAAAATGATCTCATATGATTCCTTATTGAGTCCCAGTCATTTTGGTTAGTCACTCTTTAGGTTTCGAGTCCAAATTAGGAAGCTACGCTACTTTACTTTCTCATATGATGTGTTGTCTTTGTCATCATGTATCGAGTCAAATTCTCAACCTTTTGTCAAAGTTTCATAGTCGTCCTTGTGTGTGAGGGAGTCATGGTTCATAATCTGAAGACGGATTTAAATTCAGAGTTCGGAGGCCCGAATACGGCTGAAGAACACTAGAGTAGCGCAAGGGAGGCAAGCAATGGCCAAAGGCCATTAGAGGGTACTCCCATGAGGGGCACGTGAGGCTCATGGGCCAAGCACCCCACTGCCCCATGAGGCTCATGCACCTCTAGCGGGGAGGTGATGTGTCACCTCCTGATTGGTCTTGAAAATTCCCTCTCTCTCTCTCTTTTAAGTTCTCATTTCCCTCCCATTTCATTTCAAGAATAAAAGTTTTGAAAACACTTGTGCAGAATTTTCTCTCCAAACTTTCTCACCTTCCAAACACCATAACTTTCTCATTCGGACTCCGAATTGAGTGATTCAAGTTGGAGAATCTTCATAATCAAGTCCTCTACCTTTTCCAAGAGAGTTTGTAGTTGTTTGATTGCTTTTTTTGGTGGCTCTAACCACAAAACTGAACCAGCTTGTGATTCTTAGGTATTTGACTTATCTTTGTGTTTTCTTCTTTTTAAACCTTCAATTACATTGGGTTTTCTTCTTCTATATGTATGTGTATGTGTATATATGATGAATGCTACTAAGAAAGATAGCTTTATAATCAAACCTAATCAAGTTTAATTAGAGACAAATGTGAACTAGTTTTCTATGATTCTAGATTTTAACATGTTTGAGAGTTGTATTGTGATTAGTTTGATATCTAGGGTTATTTATGATTTGATTAATTCATTTTATGATTAATAACCTTGGTATGTGCCTGGATCCTTTAATTGAACAAATCTAGGATTAGCACATTTGACTTTGTATTTAGAGCTTATTAGGATTTAATTGATTATTCATTATATCCTTGCTCTAAATGTTAGCTAGAATATTCATTGAACATGTTTTGTGATTCTAGCATTTTTGTGTATGTTTCTAATATCTTGAATATGTGTTTCATGTATATGATTTATTCAAGTGTTAGATTTATGAATGAAACTAGGAGCCATATGTGTTAGGTGTTTTCACATGGTCTAGGTTTTAATTCAAGTTTTGTATCTAGACTATTTTGACTTGTGTGCTCACATGATTAAGTCTAGTTTCCATGAAATGTATTGATCACATGTTCTATGTTGAATTGCTTGTTTGCATCATTTGCGTTCATTAATCACACTAGGAAGTCCTTGTAAAAGGCATGAAGTCTTGGTTAGGACATGTGGTTTGGATAACCAAGCAAGAAGTCTTGACTAGGACAAGAGGTCCGGATAGTCAAGCAAGAAAGTCTTGGTTATGACAAGAGGTCCGGATAACCAAGCAAGAAGTCATGGCTAGGATCGGGAAGGTCCGGATAGCTATGCATGGGAGGCTCTCTAGAGGCATGAGTGTCTTGGATAGGGAGTTGGCTACAATATTGGTAGGCCCAAGCGTTTGGATAGACATATACTCCAATAGAGAGTGGTACATGGGTTGTGTATGCACGCTTGGGGAATTTCTAATCTTCCAACGATGTTGTGTAGACATAGACTCCAATATAGAGTGGTTTCGCATTTTTGAGGAATATCTAATCTACCAATATTGATTGGGTAGACATATACTCCAATAGAGAGTAGATCATAGGTTCGTCACTTTTGAGGAATTTCTAATCTATCATCCAATATATATAATACCCAATGGTTGTAGTTTAACCCATGGATGTTTCATCCTTGAAGGTTTTACCACGTTAAAAAATATCTTGTGTCAATTCTTTCTATCTCTCTCTTTCATAGTTGTATATGTGTATGTTTTAATCTTGTTGCACAATATTCACTTGTGATGTATTTTGAAACAAGATTTTGTTAAGTGTGATATGTAAGCAAATCGTTTTAATCATAGTTGTATATATAATTCTTTTGTATAGTTATATTTTGTTTAATACTTGTAACACATTGAACATTATTGGAAATACAAGTATTCTTTATTGTTGAGTTTTAATGTTATTCTTCCTCTTGTTACTTGTTGATATATAGACAATGCTTTAATAATCATATGTTTCTCTTGTCTATACTTGTATGTATGGTTTATGTGTTGTAATGTAAGCTATCTTTAGGGACAAACTTGCATTTGTTTCAAGGGATTGAAAAAGGCGTAAAAACCTATTCACCCCCCTCTGGGTATACTTTAGGCAATTTAACTACGTTTGTATACTTCAATTGATATCAGAGCGGGTCATCAAATGACACTTGACGGGATTCGGTTTATACACTCGTGTGAATTGCTTAGGATTTTGAAGCATGGTTGTACAAGATGAAGTTATGACTGAAGGGGTTTCAAACTCTATGCCTCCTCTTCTCTAGGGTCACAACTACGGGTTTTGGAAATTGAGAATGAAGGCTTACATTCACTCTATTGATGAGAGAGCTTGGATGACCGTGGAAGAAGGTTACCTCTCTCCTAATAAGAGACTTGAGAATGGAACCATCGTTTCCAAGCCTATGAGTGAGTGGTCTAATAATGAGGTTGAGTTAGCAAAGTGGCATCATCGGGTGGTGAATGCTATTTTCGGAGGTGTGGATAGTAGGCAATTTTTCTACATTTAAAACCTAGAGAAAGCAAATGAGGCGTGGGATGCTCTCCAAGTCACCAATGAGGGGACTAAAGCGGTGAAGAAGTCTTAGCTTCAAATGCTCACAACTCAATTTGAGACATTGCAAATGTGTGAGGAAGATAAGTTTGATGACTTTCAATTCAAGCTACTAGACATCGCCAATCAATGTCAAGCCCTTGGGGTTCCTATCTCCGGTGAGAGGCTAAATTGGAAGATTCTAAGATCACTTCCAAAAGAGGTTCAAAGCCAAGGTAACAGCCATTGAAGAGAGCAAGGACGTAAACGTCCTGAGCATAGATGAGTTGCTAGGGTCTCTTCAAACCTTTAAGGCGTGCATGAAACCGAAGGCTAATAACAAGGGTTTAGCTCTCAAGGTTGTCAAGCATGCTAGTAGTGATGATGACGAGGAGATGACTTTATTGGTTAGAAAGTTTAGGAAGTTTATGAGGAAAGGTACCAAGCCAAGTGGCTAGTACTCAAAGGAAGTGGAAGTCAAGAAGTCATTCACTCATACTCATGAGAGGAGTGGTCATGCTAAGAGCAATCATAAGGCTCAATGCTTCAAGTGTAAAAACCTTGGACATTATGCTTCGGAATGTCCTAGTGATAAGACTAAGAAGGACAAGAAGGTAATAGCTATGGCAGCCACATGGAGTGATGATGATGACTCTAGTGAAGAGGAGAGCTCAAGTGATGAGTCTTCTAGTGAAGAAAAGTTAGTGAGCAACTTTGTTGCCTTCACGGCCTCTCACTCTACTCTAGAGGATGTATGTCAAGATTCTTTGGACAATGAGGTTGATCCAAATCATCAAGGGTGCTTAAGTGAGAATCCAACTTATATTGTTCTTTTGGCTAAGGAGAAGTGTCTTGAAGAGAATTTGAAGATAGCCTTAAGGGAGGTTGATGAGAAGGATGATTTGATCAAGTTACAAGTGGATGAGTTTGTGTCAACAACTTGAAGGCTCTTAGGTGAAAAGAATGCTCTTGCCAAGAAGCTTAGAGAAGTTGAAGGGATAGGATCATCTCTAGTTTGACTTTAGAAGACTCAAGCGACTTGGTAGTTGAGGAGAAGCTCATAGAAGCGTTATTTCCTACAAGAGGAAAATGTCATTGTTGATAAGAAAGCTCCTAAGAAGAGACATTCCAAGACCAAAAACAAATTGAAGAACAAGGTACCCATTGAAACTCCCATTTGTGCTTCTCCAACTCTGAAAGGTAAAATCTCTTCTTTTGTTCCCATATGCCATTTTTGCAATACAGTAGGCCATATCAAGCCCAAGGGCTTTAAATTCATTGAATATTGCAAAGTAGGAAATGCATCTAGGGATAAAGAGATTGAACTTCATTTTAAGCATGCTAAAGCTTTTGAATATGGAAAGCATGATAATGTCACAAAGCATGTTAAAAATGTCTGGAATGTGAAGAATGCAAATCTTGCTAAAATTGACAAAGCATGTGTTGCTAGCAATATTGAAAAGAAGAGTATCAATGATATTCTTGTTGAGAAAGTCATAGAAGGTTTTTATTCTAGATTTAACATTGTTGTCAATAATAATCTTGATAATGTTTGTGTAGGTTCACCCAAGACAATGTTTGTCAAGGGTGAGTGCTCTTACCAATAGTGTAAGTTGCACATATGAGTTAGCTTTAAGATTAGTGTTATGTTGTTAAGAAACTTAGCTTGTTTGCTTTGTATCTCTATAACTTGACATGAACTTAGCTATCTCACATTCTTGTTATAATAGTCAAAATTTGTTGATTAACTTTAGAGAAGTTGTATATCATGAAATCTATATGGTGACAATCATGTTAAGACTTTTGGAGAAAGTCATTTTTTGTTGTTGTTTGAGTTGAAATGCTAAGTCTTTAGTCTCTTGGATCGACACACCAATAACTTGTTGTCATGAGGACAAACAAGCCAAGAGGACTCATAAAAAGGGTGAAGGTTTTACATTTGATGAAATAGTTTGCAAAGGTATCTTTATATCACATTACTTGCTTACTTAAATTTTCATCTCTTAACTCATTGTTTGTACCACTTCATGAAGCATGTCATATTAGAGAACTAGTATAGTGTTTATATGGTCCTCTTTGACATTTGCTCTTTTAAGATCTTTTGGTGATAATTGTTCACATTGATCTTAACCATGATGTGTGTTGTTGTTTGTATGATTGTTGAGTGGCATGTTTTGAAAAATATGAGCTTCATATTCTTTGAAAGCTACTCTCTTGAGAAGTAATGATCTTAAGTAAGTCTCTTTGTATTGTTTTTTGATCATGTGCTTTTAAGCCATAAAACTTGGTTTCAAAAATGCACTTTGCTTCTCTTGTATGCTTGGTAAAGTAAGTTGAGTTTGATTGATGTAAGTTTTGGATACACCTTGAAGTCCTAAGACTAGTACATTTAAAGATAACCTATGGTTGGTATCCATTTGCTTCTGCAATATAAAACTCAACTAGCACCTTCATGGAAAGGGCTACACAAATTGGTTGTGCAGCCACCCAATGTAGGAAAAGGATATGCCATTGTGATGAGTGAAAGCCGCCATGAAGCGTATATGTTTATGTTAGAAAAATCAAAGAAGTGTTTAAAAAAATCATTTTTTTTAAAAAAAAAATCTTTGATTCAAGCCTAAAACAAAACAAAAAAAGCTTTATAGAGTATAGTTGAATAATCAAATTAGCTCGGGTTGTCAAATAGAAATGGAATGACGAGCCACATGCACACACACACACTCACATGTTTAAATCTATTCTCTTTAAAAGCAAAATTCTGAATGATAATTGGTTTGACCTTTTTATGGAACGGCTTAAGATGAGTTGAAATTGTTTGCATGTTTGATTATCAAATTATTTCTTTTCATGTATTTGAAGCAAAATATTCACGCACTCACTTTTGCTTATTTGATATTTTGATACTCTAGCAATTTTTGAAAAAATATGAGAGTGATTAAAAATCTTGGTGTGACTCTCATTGTTATGTGGAGCTTATTTGAAAATCTATTTAAATTGCTTGGTGATGTGATTGTGTGGCTATTTTTGTGAACAACTGTCTATCTAGATCTTAGATATGACATTTATCAAGGAGAAGCATTATATGCTAAACTTTTGTTCTCTTTTATGATATGTTCACATGTTCTTCGAGATTGATTTTTTGTTGCATTATTCATGTTTTTGATAAATCTTTAAGATGCTATGCTAATTCTTGATATGCATATTTATTTGTTCAAAAAATTGGTGTTTTGCATTTATATATGTTTATTGGTCACTAACTTGTGTAAGGTTTTTGGTTTGTCTTGGCATGTATTCCATATCAAAACGTGTTTCTCTAGTAATGTTTAATGGTCTTAGAATTGAAGATTCAAGATGTCAAAGAAAGACATGGCCACAATTCATGCAAGAAGTCGGCTTCAAGGAGAAATGTGTTTCATCGGTCTACAAAGGTATATAAGACCTCATTTCTCTTACAAGGCTAGGCACACACACACATAGCATTCTTGTGTGTACCTTCATGGTTGAATATCATTTATATATCACTTTCACACACTTGGTAATTTATGCTCATGCATTAGCTTTAATTTCATAATCATTGGAATTTGCATGATCTAGGACTATGTCTAGGAAATGCATATGTGTGTGATTCTATGGTTATATGTTTCCATATTTTTGTATTTGGACTTGAACATGTTCTATTATGATTCCTTATTAAGTTCCGGTCATTTCGGTTACTCATTCAATTAGTTTCGAGTCCAAACGATGTAGCTACGCTACTTTTCGTTCTCATTCGTTGAGTTGTGTTCGTCGTTATTTTCCGAGATAAATTCTCAATCTTTTGTCAAAGTTTCATAGTCTTTGTTGTGCGTAAGGGAGTCACGGTTTGTAATTCGAAAACAGATTTGAATTTGGAGTTTGGATGCCCGAATACGGCTGAAGAACGCGAGAGGTGCGCGGGAGAGCTAGCTAGGCCAAGTGGCCAAGCTAGGCCACCCCGTGTGGAGGCCGTGGGGCCCACGGCCAGACCTGCTCTCTGGTCCTGTGTGGCCCACGTGCCCCACACTGGCCTGAGCTGATGTGGCTCATTTTGATTGGCCAAAATCTCTCTTCTCTCTCCTTCCTTTTAAATTCCCAAATTCCCTCTCATTCATTTCCAAGAAGAAAAAGTGTGAAAATCCCGTCAGAATTTCTCTCCAATTTTTCTCATCTTCAAATCATTATAACTTTCTCATATGAACTCGAAATTGAGTGATTCAAGTTGGAGATTGTTCGTAATCGAGTCCTTTACGTTTTCCAAGTGATTTGGCAGCTGTTTGATAGACTTTTCTGGTGGTTGCACACTGAAAACCGAACCAGCTCGTGAATCTAAGGTAGTGTTCATATCTTTGGGATTTCTTCTTTTATAACCTTCAATTACCTTGGGGTTTCTTCTTTTATATGTATGTGTATGTTTTATGAATGCTATAGAGAAAGATAGCTTCATAATCAATCTTAATCAAAAGTCTATTTAGAGACACTTGTGAACTAGTTTCTTTGAATCTAGGTTTTTCACATGATTGTGAGTTGTATTGTGATTAGGTTGATATCTTAGGTTTTTTGTGACTTGATTGAATCAATTTTGTGATAAATGACCTTGAGATGTGTTTTGATCATTTGATTGATGAAATCTAGGATTATTGTTTTTGTATGTGTTTTTAGAGCTATCTAGGATTTAATTGATTTATCTTTTAATCCTTGCTCTAAATCTTTGGCTAGAATATTGATTGATTTGATTTCATGATTCTAGCATTTTATTGTATATTTATAGCATCTTGAACTTGTACTTCATGAATATGTATTGTTCAAGTGTTATATGTGATGAATAGAACTATGAGCTTATATGTTAGATGCTTTTCACTTGCTCTAGGTTTAATTCATGTTTTTAATATCTAGATTACTTTACTTGTGTTTTCACATGTTTAGGTCTAGTTGTACCATGGAATGTATTGATCACATGTTCTATGTTGTATTGATTGTTGCATCATTTGCATTCACATGATCACACTAGGAAGTCCTTGTAAAAGGCATGAAGTCTTGGTTAGAGTCGGGATGACTCGGATAGCCAAGCAAGAAGACTTGTCTAGAGTCGGGATGACTCGGATAGGTAAGCAAGAAGTCATGGCTAGAGTCGGGAAGACTTGGATAGTCATGCATGAGAGGCTCCCTAGAGGCTTGTGTGCCTTGGATAGGGAGTTGGCTTATATGTTGGTAGGCCTAGGCGAATGGATAGACATAGACTCCAAAAGAGCGGGGTACATGGGATGTGTATGCACTCTTGAGGAATTTCTAATCTTCCATCAATGTTGGTTTTGTATGTTGTCCAATATATGGTGGCTCCACATCATTGAGGGATTTCGTACTCTCCAATAGGGTTGGGTAAACATAGACTCCACTAGGTTGGGTGGGCTAAAGATTGGTCACTTTGTGGAATTTCTAATTTACTTTCCAATATATATAAGTACCCAATGGTTGTAGTTCAACCCGTGGATGTTTCCTCCTTGGAGGTTTTACCGCGTTAAAAAATCTCTTGTGTTAATTCTTTCTATGGCTTTCTCTTATATTTGTATATGTGTATGTTGTTACCTTGTTGCATAATATTCACTTGTGATGTATTTTGTAACAAGATTTTGTAAAGTGTGATTTGTGATCTTAGTCATTTGATCTTACTTGTAAATATAATTCTTTTGTATATTGTATTTCTTATGTATAGTATTATTTGATTATACTTGTAATACATTGAACAAATATTGAAATACAAGTATTCTTTGATGTTCCGTTTTTGATTTCTTATACCTTATACAACTATTGATATTCATAGACTATGCTTATATGATCATATGCTTATCTTATCTATGTATGAATTTGTGATTTATGTGTTGTATGTAAGGCTACCTTGAGGGATAAACGAAAGTTTATTCAAGGGATTGAAAAAGGCGTAAAAACCTATTCACCCCCCCCCCCCCCCCCCCCCCCCCCCCCCCCCCCCCCCCCCCCTTCTAGGTATGCTTTAAGCTATTTAACTCCGTTTGTATACATTCAACTTGCTTTGTTGTTTCCACTCATGTTTATTTTTCGTGTTTTTAGTGATACACTCCACAAGGTCATGGGGAAAACCAAGAAAGTTGGGAACAACAACCCTTCTAAACCCATAGACAAATCCAAACCCACTTCTTCTTCCAAGATAGCCAAAAACAACAAGTTGAAACTCTTGGAGATTTTTGGGCACAAAAAGATTATTTAAGAAAAAGGTATGGATTTGGATTCTTGTAGTGGTTCTTATGTCCATAAGGTCATTGTTGAAAGAAAATGGACTACTTGGATTAACATGCTAGGAATAGTGAATGATACCATGGTTAGAGAATTCTATCATGAGTATAAGGAAAGTACTTCCCTTGAAGATGCCTTGTTGGATTTGAGGGTGTTGTTTTTAGAGTCAACTCGAAGAACTTGAATGAGTTCCTAGAGTTACCCTATGATATTGAGTCAGATTTTCTTGATGTTGATGTCTTGGAGAACCTCAATGAGATAGGTAGAACTCTTTGTGTCAATGATGATTTTGAGTTAGGAAAACGAGCCTTTATTAGGCAAAGTGAGTTGACTAAGGTTAGTTCCTTTTGGCATCTTTTTGTATGTGCCAATCTTGTTGGATCTTCTAATGCTACCAAACTAAACAAAGAAAAGATCAAGATTGTGTATGCCTTAGTGACTAACAAACCCATAAACCTTGGTGATATCCGTATAGAACATATTGAGATTGCAGCTTGTTCAACTCGTTTGGACAAAAAGTTGGCATTTCCGGGGTTTATCTCTCATTTGTATTTAGCTAAAGGAGTGAAGAAACAAGATGATGATGTGCTACTTCCTCCCTGAGAGAAGTTTAGTGATAAACGTATGGCTACCATGTCATATAAGGAAAAGGGAAAGTCTTGTGATACATTTAGGCTCTTTGGTGAATCTTATGATTCAAGCCTTGTATCTAGCATAACTATTCTTTCGAATTAGGCTATGCAATTCAAGATTGAGGTTGAAAAGTCACAAAGGAAGATTAAAGAACTCAATGCTAAAGTAGTGCTATAAGATGTGAAGATCAAAGAATTGGAAAGCAAAGCATCTACTCCAAAGCATTACATGAGATCATCAAATTGCACAACATTCCTTGATTGCACAAGTGGCTAGAAATGGTCTTGAGGTATATTTTCTTATTCTTTCCTTTTGGCTTCATATCATGTCAAAAAGGGGGAGAAATATGGGGAGATATATGATAGTTTCTAGTTTGCTTATTCTCATTTTTTTTTGTTTAGGTTGTTTTTGGTTTCAAGTTTGAACTTTATGGCATGTAATATATATATATATTTGTGATCTTGGCTAGAATATTTTGTTGGATAGAATGTATTAAGGGGGAGCATACATGATCCATTTGAACTTTAATGTTTTATTTTTCTTGCCAAAGAATGTGCATTGCCATATGTGTTGTCTCTTGGATATTCTTGTGCTTTCAAGTTGATTTTGGGTGATATCAAGAGAAGACCAAGAAGAAGACTTGTGGTTGAAAATTTGTTTACAAATGTGTAATTAATCGTAACTCATTGTGACCAATTTTCCTTGTAATTGTTTTAGTATAAGTATAGGGGTTTTGACATGGAATTTGCCAAATGGGGAGATTGTTAGGATTTTGGTTTGTGTTCGCATGAGTTCCATATTAAAACGTTGTTTCTCTTGTATTGTTTAGTTGTCTTAGTTTGATGATGATTCAAGCTTCAAGGAAGACTTGGCAACTTTCCATGCAAGATGGTGCCTTCAAAGAGAAATAAGCTACATTGCTCATCAAAGGTATATTAGACCTCATTCCACTTACAAGGTGACCGGGCGTCGTTGTACCCATTGGAAAAGATATTTCTATTCTAATCACCTCGCAAATGCAACGAGTTAAAGGACAAGTATAACAAGTAAGCAAGGATCTCGTTCCACAGGGAGATGGAATCCGTTAATGGTATCTAGCTCTAGAGTTTATTAAAGCATGTAAATGGATGCGTGCGTGTGTGTGTGTGTGTGTGTGTGTGTGTGTGTGTATGTGTGTGTGTGTGTGTGTGTGTGTGTGCTGTAAGCTAACTAACTAGGATAGAAATGTAGCCGGGTGTCTTGGCTATCTAATTAATCTACTCCTAATTAAGTTAATCTACTCCTAAAGGTAAGACACCCTAACTACGAAAATAAAGGTGGCTTAGAGATAAGGAAGATATGAAACACATATGGGACATCGGTTTACCAAACACACTATGCAATTTATGTTGATTGTTTAACATGTGAATCCAATTAATCCAATAAAGGGTTCGTTCTCTTGATTAGGGAATTACCGAAATCATGTCATCACTCTCTAATAGGAAGAGTGATTGTGTCTAGGGTTTAGACCCATTAAGCACAACAACATATGAACCAAAGCTAAAGTGGCATAATTATGCACACATAAGCTATTTCCATTCTATAGAGCTAATAGCCAAGATTATACCCGGAATGGTTATCCAAGCACAATCTCAACTCTCAATCTCTTTAATCATTCTAAACACATACATAGTAAATCATACACCAACATACATAAACAAATGAGATATTTGATTACAACTACTCTTAATCATTTATTTAATCTACTCCTAATCTCATCCATACATACATATTAATATATAATCATCCATATACATGAATATGACAACAAGAGACTAATCAATATACAACTAAGGAATGAATCAATACTAAATCAAATCAAATGAACAATACATACATATATTAGCATAAGTGTAGGTTACAAATATTCCCACATGAAATTACACATCAATAAAAATACAAGAGATAAGCAAAGTGAGAAATAACCCTTGAAGACAAGCCTCCAATAGCTCTTCCTTTCTATGAAACTCCTATGGCTTGAACACAAGCCGTCCTATCTTTGCATATCTACTCTCTATGGAAGGCTTTCCATGGAGGAAAATCCCCCATGGAAGGCTTGGAGTTGCTCTCTCTCTTTTGGTATGTTAGAGCCAAGTTCTAGGTGGTGTTTTTGGTTGGTCACACTTGAAAGAGAAGCTAAAGAGGTGTATATATAGTTGGACAAATTTGGGCAGGAATGGGGTGTGAAAAGACTGAATTACCCCTGTGAAATATCATCATTTTAGCTCGGAAGGGTCTGGCGGATTCGTGCTGCAGGACATATCTAGCGACAAGAACTAGCCAGAATCCTGGCGGGTTCGTGCCGTGGGCAATGTCTAGCCGCACGAATTAGCAAGAGTTTCGGCGGGTTCGTTTCGCTAGACATGTCTAGCCAGCTAGAAGGTCTGAACTAGCCATGATTTCGGCGGGTTCTGGCCTAAGAGCTCTTTCTAGCGGCACGAACTAGCCAGAAGGCTTGAACAAGTTGGCTCTTCTTTGCGGCTTCTTTCTCCCCTGTTCCGCTGGTTCATTCTCGCCGGTCCAAACCCGCTGGAAATCTTCTTCACACATAATTGCCCTATTTGCCCCCATTTGGTACAAACACCTTCTATATGGGATATTTACCTGCACATAGCTAAAACACACATTATATATACAAAAGTGCTCAGAAACGAACACAAAAGATAGGAAAATGAGCGCTAAATGTGAACATTTGTAGCGCGATCACAAGTCATAGGCACACACACACACATGGAATTCATCAGTGTCCCTGCA
The DNA here is from genome assembly GCA_008009225.1 of Acer yangbiense. Taxonomy (NCBI): domain Eukaryota; kingdom Viridiplantae; phylum Streptophyta; class Magnoliopsida; order Sapindales; family Sapindaceae; genus Acer; species Acer yangbiense. The sequence goes on from CM017769.1 coordinate 7,385,410, forward strand.
TAGTGGCACACCATTGGTATAACATATTCACACACTTGTTGAAGTATGCACATGTATTAGATTTAATTTGATAAACATTGTGAAATTGCATGTTTTATGACCATCTCTAGGAAATGGCATACTTGTGTGAATTTATATTTATTGTTTTTGTTTTATTGTTTTTGGACTTAAAAATGATCTCATATGATTCCTTATTGAGTCTCGGTCATTTCGGTTACTCACTCTTTAGTTTTTGAGTCCAAACTAGGAAGCTACGCTACTTTGCGTTCTCATATGATGTGTTGTTTTCGTCATCATGTATCGAGTCAAATTCTCAACCTTTTGTCAAAGTTTCATAGTCTTCCTTATGCGTGAGGGAGTCATGGTTCATAATCTAAAGACAGATTTGAATTCGCAGTTCGAAGGCCCGAATATGGCCGAAGAACGCGAGAGGGGCGCAAGGGAGGCAAGCAATGGCTAAAGGCCATTAAAGGGTACTCCCGTGAGGGGCACGTAAGGCTCATGGGCTAAGCACCCCACTGCCCCGTGAGGCTCATGCGCCTTTAGCGGGGAGGTGATGTGTCACCTTCTGATTGGTCCTGAAAATTCCCTCTATCTCTCTCTCTCTCTCTCTTTTAAGTTCTCATTTCCCTTCCATTTCATTTCAAGAATAAAAGTTTTGAAAACACTTGTGCAGAATTTTCTCTCCAAACTTTCTCATATTCCAAACACCATAACTTTCTCATTCGGACTCCGAATTGAGTGATTCAAGTTGGAGAATCTTCACAATCAAGTCCTCTACCTTTTCCAAGAGAGTTTGCAATTGTTTGATTACTTTTTGTGGTGGCTCTAACCACAAAACCGAACCAGCTTGTGATTCTTAGGTATTTGACTTATCTTTGTGTTTTCTTCTTTTTAAACCTTCAATTACATTAGGTTTTCTTCTTCTATATGTATGTGTATGTATGATGAATGCTACTAAGAAAGACAGTTTCATAATCAAACCTAATCAAGTCTAATTAGAGACAAATGTGAACTAGTTTTCTATGATTCTAGATTTTCACATGTTTGAGAGTTGTATTGTGATTAGTTTGATAACTAGGGTTATTTGTGATTTGATTGATTCATTTTATGATCAATAACATTGGCATGTGCTTGGATCCTTTAATTGAACAAATCTAGGATTAGCACATTTGATTTTGTATTTAGAGCTTATTAGGATTTAATTGATTATTCATTATATCCTTACTCTAAATGTTAGCTAGAATATTCATTGAACATATTTTGTGATTCTAGCATTTTTGTGTATATTTCTAATTTCTTGAATATGTGCTTCATGTATATGATTTATTCAAGTGTTAAATTTATGAATGAAACTAGGAGCCATATGTGTTAGGTGTTTTCACATGCTCTAGGTTTTAATTCAAGTTTTGTATCTAGACTATTTTAACTTGTGTGCTCACATGATTAAGTCTAGTTTCCATGGAGTAAATTGATCACATGTTCTATGTTGAATTGCTTGTTTACATCATTTGCATTTATTGATCACACTAAGAAGTCCTTGTAAAAGGCATGAAGTCTTGGTTAGGATATGTGGTCCGGATAACCAAGCAAGAAGTCTTGACTAGGACAAGAGGTCCGGATAGTCAAGCAAAGAAGTCTTGGTTAGGACAAGAGGTTGATCGGGGTATAAAAGTATCTATTTTATACCCCTAATACCTATTACTTTATGCTTGTTTCTCGGGTAAAACTGGGTATTTAATGGACTAAATAAGTGTTTCAGGTAATTAGGGAAGTTCAGGGGCATTTTGGATATTTCAGGGGCTAAAGTGCAATATTCGGGACATTTATTGAAGATTCTGTGAATAAGGGAAAGATCAGGGGTGCTGATTGTAATTGTCCAGCAAAAGTCAGCGCAGCAGCCACGTCACCCCTGGAACGGCGTCGTTTTGGTGCCTTCACGCATCAGCCTAACGTCAGGTCGTCTTCAACCTTCAACTGACCCGCGTGCCCAACCCGTTTACCCGGTTTCAACCGAGGCGTGACCCGACTCATTCCTGACATTTTTCGATTGTTTTTTGATGGTTTTTCCAGCCGATTTCTACCCAGATCGGCATCCCACGTCCCGGCGGTCATGATGGATCCATTTTGAGGGTCCCATGCACAAGTTTCTCTACCCATCCAAGTCCTACAACCTCCATGGATGTCGAAGCCTTCAAGCTTGATTCCAGCGGGTTCTTTCACACCCAAAGTCGTCCAAACCCGCGAATACTTCACGGTCTCATGCCGCTGGAACATTCCCGTAGTCCAGAAGGTACAAACTCACGGGAAACTTCCATTTGTCCTCCGCGAGTTTCGCCAGCGAGATCAAACCCGGGAGGTAGGGGATCCAAACCCGCCAGAATGACCGACTTATGAGATTGCACATCCAAAGCTTGCCTAAACCTTCCGTACTATATATATTCACCTTTCCTAACCTTAAACACAATCCCCTAATATCCAATAATAGCCTAAATTACTTTAGAATTACCCTAGAATAACCTAGTCTAGCTTAGAACTACACCACCTCAACACTACATGGTTTCATGTGGATTTCCTAGCTTGGAAGAAGGAGACTTGGTGCTCTATTGAAGAACAACAAGCTTCCTACTTGTGGTTTCTTCTTACTTTTACTTCTCTTCCTCATTTGTGATTCATGAACATGTATGTGTAACACTTTCAATGTTGAGGGATGGATTTTATATGACTTATCTTGTATTTAATTGATCTTACCTTTACTATATCTATCTTGAGTTATCATATGTTGATTGGAGCTTAATTGTATGGATACATGTTGTTGATTGATCATTAGTAACATGTAGCCTTTGTTTTACAACATTGATTAGCTTTAATGGAAAGGGTTTGGTTAGTATTTGCATGTCCATGCATATTAACTAGTTCTCATGTTCTAGGTTGTAAACCTCTCTATTATTGTCATTATATATCCATAGTTGATGGTAATTGAGTGGTAGGATTATATTGCATATTCCATAAAACAAAGGTGCTTAATTGAGATCAATTACTATATCCCTCTTCATTTATCTTTGCTCTTGCATAACTTTGCAAGAATTAGTTAGTTAGGTTAGTTAATGATAATTTAGTTAGTTGTAGTTGATTTAGTGTAACTTAATTGTATTGCTTTAGTGTTAATTACTTGCTTACTTAGTTGCATACCCATCTAGTTGGTTTAGGTTAATTATAATTGTAATTAGTATAGAGATTGCGTATCCTTGATAATAGGATTCGCATCGCTTTTAATTCTCCGCATTAGTGTAATTCAATCTGTGTGCCATTTTAGTGTAATAGTCATGCATTAGTTTAGTTGTAGCTTACTTGCCGCCATCCTTATTTACATTTCCATGCACTTGTAATTATTGTAAATGAAACAAATTATAGCACGGTGTGTATAAAGCTATCTAGAGGGGGGGGTGAATAGATTTTACGCTTTTTACCCAATTTTTCGTGTTAGTCAAAATTACGAAAATGCCCTCAAGATAATATAAACAAGCAAGTGTAATATGGTGCGGAAATTAAAACAACACTTGGTTTTTACGTGGAAACCCTCACGGGAAAAACCACGGGCTATGTAAGTAAGCCACACTCGAACCTCGAATCCACTAAATGTGCAAACGATTACAACCTAATCCCGGAAGTAATCACACACCTACCTAATCCCCGGTATGAGTGAACCTAGTCCAATTTGCTTGCGTTCTAAGCAACCTAATCCCGGATGCTACACACAAGACTTACTTTCTCTATGAAGAGAATACAACCCTAAGTGAATATATGTGAATATCCAAAATGCAACATAGAGCAAGGGAAACCCTATATGCTTATCTAAGATGATTAATATTCAATTAAGAGCAATCCTAGATATCAAAACTAAATGACATGTCAATTAGTTTAGCTAATCAATATTAAGCACAAAACCTAATATGCAAGCACAATATAAAATCTCAAACATACATCATACTCATCTCAATATTGTATCTAAAGCATACAAAATAACAAACAAGTAATTAATTGAGATTGCTAAATAAGAGAAACACAAAACATGTAAGATATTAGTGAGAAGCTTACCAAGCAAAGTATGATGAAGATTCCATGCTAGATGACATCTAGAAGATCTAAGATGATGCTAGATGATGATTGATGATCATGAAAAAGTGTTTGAGAATCAAGAATGGAGTTCTTGGAATTTTTCTTCTCTTTGAAAAATATCCTAAGTATGAATTCTGAATATGAACTCTCTTAATTGACCTAAAGTCAAAGTGGCATATATATAGGGGGCCAAATCAAAGTGAGGTCGTTTAAGTAAGTTTCAAAGAAACGCGCCAATCGGCGGTTTCAATCGGCGGCCAGGCCGCCGTTAATGACCGCCGAATTGAGCTCGTGAAGAACAGAGCAAAAACGGCGGTTCATTCGGCGGTTTCGTGACCGCCGATTCCAACCGCCGAAACAGAACAGAGAGATCAAAATCAACCAGGTATGAACGGCGGTTTCTAACGGCGATTTCATGCCCGCCGTTTCAACCGCCGAATTAGACTGAGAGATAAATCAATCAGGTCTTGAAACGGCGGTTTCGAACGGCGGTCGTGACCGCCGATCTTAACCGCAGAAATGCTTCAGACCAATCTGGACTGAAACGGCGGTTTCATTCGGCGGCCAGGCCGCCGATCATAACCGCCGATCACCTAGATAGGTGAAAACCAAGGAGAAGCCAAGGCATTCTCCATAGGTGGTCCTCGCGCTAAACCAAGCACATTCTCGTGCATGAGCGGACGTTTCCGAAAGTTATCGGGAAACGAATTACACAACAACATGACACAAATACACACAACAAAATATAATAAATAAGTGCAAGTGTGAAATGTGACAAATGAAGAGAATGCACACATATGCAATGAATGTTAAGTGTGTGTGTGCAACTAATCTCTTCAAAGAAAAGTAAGCACATAGAAATTTACCTTCGGTGCTTATCAACACGAGGTCTTCAAAGGGCTTCGAACAATAAGACCGATACTTAGGCTACCCTTACAAAGAACCCCCACATATGGTTTGATCACGAAATAAGCCAATTAAAAACAACGGGAATCCTTACAGTAAATATTGTAATTAGCTTAATTATAACATAAGACGTAGAACCGACTTTACGTATACAACCTCATTCGTGGGAACGATACCCTTACTCGTAGCCACTATACGTGGCCAACGATTCGTATACTTGCGAAAGGGTAAAAATACACTCGCACGCACATTCCATCATTTACTGTAGTTATAGAACTGTCGTGTCCCGCGTGCACCGATCAAGTTTTTGGCACCACCGGGGATAGTTCATTAGAACCGTTACGTGCGCATCAGAGGTCTGGATAACCAAACAAGAAATCTTGGCTAGGATCGGGAAGGTCAGGATAGCTATGCATGAGAGGCTCTCTAGAGGCATAAGTGTCTTGGATAGGGAGTTGGCTACAATATTGGCAGGCTCGGGCGTTTGGATGGACATAGACTCCAATAGAGGGTGGTACATGGGATGTGTATGCACGCTATAGGAATTTCTAATCTTCCAACGATGTTATGTAGACATATACTCCAATATAGAGTGGTTCCGCACTTTTGAGGAATTTCTAATCTACCAATAGGGATTGGGTAGACATAGACTCCAATAGACAGTAGATCATAGGTTGGTCACTTTTGAGGAATTTCTAATCTATCATCCAATATATATAGTACCCAATGGTTGTAGTTCAACTCATGGATGTTTTCTCCTTGGAGGTTTTACCATGTTAACAAATCTCTTGTGTCAATTCTTTCTATCTCTCTCTTTCATAATTGTTTATGTGTATGTTTTAATCTTGTTGCACAATATTCACTTGTAATGTATTTTGAAACAAGATTTTGTTAAGTGTGATATGTAAGCAAATCATTTTGATCATAGTTGTATATATAATTCTTTTGTACAGTTATATTTTGTTTAATACTTGTAACACATTGAACATTATTGGAAATATAAGTATTCTTTATTGTTGAGTTTTAATGTTATTCTTCCTCTTGTTACTTGTTGATATATAGACAATGCTTTAATGATCACATGCTTCTCTTGTCTATACTTGTATGTATGGATTATGTGTTGTAATGTAAGTTATCTTAAAGGACAAACTTGCGTTTGTTTAAAGGGATTGAAAAAGGCATAAAAACCTATTCACCCCCACCCCCACCCCCCCTCTCTAGGTATGCTTTAGGCAATTTAACTACGTTTGTATATTTCAAAGTGCATGTGAGGTGAACAAACATGAAAAGCATTTGCACTCAATAACAATAAAGCAATACAAAATAATGCATGTGCAATGCTCCCCCTCAACGGGTTGCTCCCCCTCAATTAGCAATCTCCCCAAAATGCGAATTAGCTACTCTCAATTAGCAATCTCCCTTCCCACATACTACTCCCCCTTTTTGTCATGAGATAGGCAAAGGAGTATCCCTCAATCGGATCATTTTAGCCAAGAGAGATAGTAGCATACAAGACATTTGCATAGTCATATACAAGAACATTATGCAATTCAATTAATTGAGAGAGAAGCAAGTTGATTTATTATGAAATCGTGTGATAATTATGATTTGCATGCAAGACACGTTGCATTCAAATCCAAAAATCAATGGTATTTAGCAAAACAAATGACAAAGGTTTCCAACAGAATTCAAACCAATTTCACCATTTGTCATGAATCAAAGCAAGGATATAGATTCAAACAAGAAATTCAAGTTAAGGGGCAACTATATCCAACTTTATAAACAAAACAAGGCATGAGCGACTTTTGCACCCTATTCGATTTTTTCGGGTAAGATACCCGTATGATAATAGCCATGTTTAACTAATAAGAAAAGAGAGACTTTGGATTTTAAAATCCTTAGAATGGATACAAGATCCTTTATTCATTTGAGTCTCATTATTGCTTTTCACACATAATTTTGCATTTAAAAATTTGTAATCATCAATTCATGCTTTCCATTTTTAAGCATTTCAATAGAATTCATGCTTTTCATTTTAAGCATGTCATTTAAAAAGAATCATCATGTCATAGAGATAATTATAAGTCATTCAAAGAGTATTCCCAAAGTAAATCTCCTAGTCCAAAAATGCATGTTTGAACATAAATATGACATGGATTGCAATCAAAGCAATTAGTTCACACTTATTGAAGAAAATATCATATAAGCATATGTGCAACCAAGATACTCAAGCAATTAATAAAGAAGCATAATATTTATCAAATTTTTACATGTGGCAAGTATGCAAATTTGCTTTCTTTGCTTAAGCTCCCCTTATGGGGTCAATACCATACCGTATCAGGGCAAGTGACAAATCCTACTAGACATACCAAGTCCATCGGACTCAATAGTATCCAAGGGTGCCATATGAGTACAATTGCAATCATGTTTGTAAGGATTCCCATATATTGATTGGCTTATTTCGTGGACAAACCACTTGTTGGGGTTGATTGTGTAAGGGTAGTTTAGGTGATTGAACTTCAAGCTCGAAGGCCCTTTCAAGACCTCAAGGGACAAGCACGCCAAAGGTATAATCTCTAGTGCTTAATTTTTCCTTGAAGAGATTTAGTTAGCACACACACACTTAGCATACTTGCATTTGTGTGCATACTCTTCACATGTCACTTTACACACTAGCACTTTGATTGATATCTTATTGTGTGTATATGTGCTTAGTAATTCGTTTCCCGATAGTGTTCGGAAACGTCCGCGCATGCACTAGAATGTGCTTGGTTTTGCGCAAAGACCACCCACGGAGAATGCTCTTGGCTTCTCCTTTAGATTCACCATCACTGGTGAATCGACGGTTTGATCGGTGGGCCGAATTGAAGCTGCCGTTTCAGTCCAGAAAGGTCTTGAGTCATTCTACTGTTACGATCGGTGGCCACCAATCGCCGTTCGAAACCGCCGATCATACCTGATTGATTTATTCCTCGGGTTTGATTCTGCGGTTGGTTCGACGGTTTCGAAACCACCGTTGTTCCTCTGTTCTTCTCGGGTTCAATTCGGCGGTTTGAAACGGCGGCCTAGCCGCCGAATGAATTAAACCGCCGATCATGCGATTTCAGGGGCAAACTTGTCTTTTCACATGCTCTGTTTTTCATGCCTATAAATATCTCACTTTCTCTTGTTCTAAACATGACTCTTTGATTATCAAGAACCCTATATTTTAAAGAGAGATTTTGAGAGAAAAAGCAACCAAGTTTGCTCATTTAAACACTCAAATACATTCCTTTGTGCATCAAAGTTCATCTTGCATTCATCCATGAATGGGTTTGCATCATTACAACATGCTTGGTAAGATTTTGATTAATTTCATCTTATTTTAGTATTTTACTATCAAGCATATTCTCTTTTAATTTACTTGTATGTTTTTGATCATATGATAAATACAAGAATAGAGAATTAATTGTGATGAATTGATTGAGTGTTGTATTGTGATAGCTAATTAGGTTTTTGATTAATCTTGATTAGCTAAGCTATTTGACATGTCATTTAGCAATTGATATCTAGGGTTGATTTAATTGATTATATCATTATCCTAGATAAGCATCTAAGGTTACCTAGCCTTGTTTGTTATTTGAATATTTATACATATTCACATAGGTTGCATAATCTCTTCATTGAGAATTAAATCTTGAGGTTAAGATTGCTTAGGCCTCAAGCAATTGGACTAGAGCCACTTTTAAAGGCCCGAGTGGTAGAAGTGGGGGGTTATTGACCGGAGTGTTAGACGAGGTCTACATAGGTTGTAAACTCCATTTCAATTAGTAGATTTCGAGGTCCGAGTGTGGCGCACTAAACAACCCGTGGTTTTTCCCAGTGGTTGGGTTTCCACGTATACATCAAGTGTCATTTAAATTCTGCACTATATTACACTTGCTTGTAATTTTGACTAGTAGGGGCATTTTCGTAAAATTGACTTGCATGCGGAAATTGGGTAATAAAGCCTATATATCTATTCACCCCCCCTCTAGATATATATCGAACACACCGTTAATTTGTTTCAATTGGTATCAGAGCGGGTTCCTAGATATACTTAGGTGATCCTAGCTCATTTTTGGTGTGTTTTGCATTTGTATGATTTTTGCTCATTCATACATTTTGCATTCATTTGAATTAATTCATTATACAATGAGTGGATACGATGGCAACCAAGAGGGTGCGTCAAGTACACGACCTCCTCTCCTCACCGGTGTGAATTATGCCTCATGGAAAGGCAAGATGGAGGCATACTTGTGTCAAATCCATGATAGGGCATGGATGACAATTGAAGATAGGTATGTGGCTCCTAAGATGACTCCCACGGGTGGTGGAGAAGAAGTACTCAAGCCTAAGGCTCAGTGGTCCACTGAAGAGTTTGAGACTTTAAAATGGAATAGGAAGGCTTGGCACGCTCTTCTATGTGCAGTGGACAAAAATCAGTACAAACTGATTCAAAACACTAGGATAGCCAAGGAGGCATGGGATATCCTAGAGGTTGCACATGAAGGAACCGATGTTGTCAAGGATTCCAAGCTTCAAGTCCTTCAAACGCAATTTGAGTTGCTCAAGATAGAGGAGGACGAATGCTTCAATGACTTTGAAGTCAAGTTGATGGATATTGTAAATCAAAGCCATCAACTCGGTGACCCTTATACGGATAAGAGAGTCAAGCAAAAAATTATGAGGTCTCTCCCCGCTAGGTTTGAAGCAAAAGTGACGGCTTTAGAAGAAAACAGTGGATATAAATATATGAAACCGAGCGAGGTAATTGGAAGACTCCTTGCCTATGAATCTAGGAAGGCTCCTAGTATTTCACCTCCTAAAAAGCAAAAAGGGATTGCTTTGAAAGCTTCCAAGGTTGAGAAGGAGGAAAAAGGTGACTCGGACGAAGACATGGTTTTGATGCTTAAAAAATTCAAGAAATTTGTCAAGTTCGAGAAGAAAGGATTTGGATCCAAAGGCCAAGACTTGAAGAAAAAGACTCCCTTCAAGAGTTTTGAGCCTAGGCAAGAGAAGAGTGAAAAGAAAGGGATCCAATGCTATGAGTGTGGCGGCATAGGACACATCTCACCCGATTGTGGGAATTTGAAGAACAATATGGCAAAAATAATGGCCGCTACTTGGGGTGAAAGTGATGACTCCGGAAAGGGAGACAAGTCATCAAGTGATGATGAGCTTACCATCGACTACACGGCATTTGAGGCCACTTGTGTAGAAGATAAAGTTGTTGGTAAGAAAGCCTTGACTAGTGATCCCATAAAAGAAAAAGATGAAGAAGTAGCTCTGGAGGAGATAAGTGTAGCTACTCATTGGGATATGGCTCTCATTGACTCAAGAGACCAAGGTGAAGGTCTTAATGAAGGAAATGACTCCATTAGTGAGAAGAAGAGTGGAGGAGATAACTCAAGTAAAGATGACTCCCCATCTAACTCTACAAATGGAAGTGTAGAGAAAATGGATGTTAATGACTTTATAGTCAAGTGTGAAAGTTCATTGAAGAAGAATAATAGAAAGTTGAAGATTTTAGAGGATGAAAATCTAGAGCTTTCAACACACAATGACCTCCTAAGTAAGCAAGTGGAAACATCCAAGATGATTGAAGACAAGTTAAGGGATGAGCTAGCTATGTCTAAGAGGAATGAAGAAGGGTTGAAGAGAGAGCTTGATGAAGCTATAGAGTCATTGACTAAGATGACTTCAAGCACCAAGAAGCTTGACCACATTCTTGGTAGTGGAAAGAACCCTTGTGACAAGAGAGGTATTGGGTATGAAGAAAGCAAGGAGATCACTACTCCAACCAAGACCGTCTTTGTCAAGAGTTTGGGCAAGATAGAAGCCTCGCTGGTGTACACTCCTAGGAAGAAAATTGATCTAGGACAATGTTCAAGAACTGCACAAGTGAAGGAAGCTCCAAGGAGACAACCTCAAGCTTAAAAAGTTCCTCAACCTAACTTCCCTCAAGCTCAAATTCATCAAGGGAAGAGGCCAATCATGCAAAATGAACCATGGAAGCAAGCTAGACCGGTTCAACAACAAAGAAGATTTGAACCCACTCAACCACAAAGACATGGGAAGGCTCTCATGCATGCACAAGGACATGGTATGATTTCTAAATTCATTCCTACGTGTCACTTTTGTGGTATTAATGGTCACATTAGACCAAATTGCTTTCATTTCATTAAATTATGTAGATTCAAAAGCATGATTGAAAAGAGAATGACAAGAGCTAGGATCCATGTTAATAGGAAGGAAAAAATTCATGTTCATGATCCTATTATTTCTAGAACTCTTGAACCATTGACCACTAAGAAGAAAAATGTCATATCTATATGGATAAGAAAAAATGAACCCGCTTGCTACGAGACTAACAAGTCTCAAAATAGGTTCAACCAAGTCAAATGGACTTGGGAGGTCTATAGGACCTCATGACTTTCATTGATGAAGGATGGTGATTGACCCCATATGGGGAACTCAAGCAAAGAGAGCTTATGCATACTTGTTGCATGCAAATATTTGAAAAATCTTATGCTTCTTTGTTGATTGCTTGAGTAAGCTTGGTTGCACATTTGTATATATGTTTTCAATTCAATAAGTGTGAACCATGCTTGTTTACAATCCATGTCATATTTATGTTCAAACATGCATTTTTGGACTAGGAGATTTACATAGGAAGTATGATTTGGATGACCTATAGTTATCTCCATGACATGATGATTCTTAATGACATGCTTAAAAATTGAAAAGCATGAAATTCATATAACATGCTCAAATGAAAAAGCATGAATTGATGATTGCATATTCTTAAAATGCAAAACTTGTGTGAAAAAGCTTATGAGACTCAATGAATAAAGGATCTTGTATCCATTCAAAGGATTTTAAAATCCAAATGTCTCTATTTCTTTATTTGTTGAACATGTCTACTATCATACGGGTTTCATTCCCAGAAAAATCAAATAGAGTGCAAAGTTGCTCATGACATGTTTGTAGGGAAAAATACCGTAGTACACGCAGCGGAAGCGAGACTAAAATAGAGTTTAGTATAGTTTAAAATTTTTCCATAATTTGAACCTTAACCCTCTAATTAATTAACATATAATACTAAAGATATCATACCTTTGTCGCGTGATCCGATTGACGTTGCGTCGATGGTAATCCGCAAGATCTTCCAATCCAATCACGAACATGAATCACCTAGGAGCGTGGTCTCCCTTCTCTTTGAATTGTGTACCTGAGGATGGATTAACAAAACTTTTTCTTTTTCGTTAGTCACAACAAATTCCAAGAGGTTACAAAGAATGTTCCAGTCACTTTTGAATTCACAATCGTTAGATCGAAACTCGCGTGAACCTTATTCGAAATTGTGCACAAAACATTTTGATATAAAAGTTACTAGTGCACTATCAAAATAAGAACAAACTTTTCTCTCTATTCCTCTTGGCCGAAAATCACACTAGTCTAAGAGTTGGATTCTATTTTTCTCTAGCAAAAGAAAAAACTCTCAAGCCAAAGACCTTAGGGTTTTTTTTATTTTAATTCTTCTTGACCAATCAAGTATTAGTTCTATAAAACTAATTCACCTTGCAAGCCGCATATACCTATATAATTTTATATATTATATATATCTAATATATCTTCTGGCGTGCCATATATATTATATATCTATAAGTACTGCACGCCTATAAAAGTGCACTAAACATGCACGCCTATATATATATATATATATATATATATATATATATATATATTTCAAAATTAATTATGCATGCCTTATAATATATACATTTAATATATATCTATATATTGTGGCCAAAATCCTTTACCGTGTAGGATTTATGTCTTTGGACTTAAATCCTGACCCTAGGTAGATTTCCTTAGGATTCCAAACCCTAATCCAACTCTTTAGTGTATTTGTGACTATATAAAAGACTTCCTTATTTGACTAGATAAATAAATCACTTATTTATCTACTTACCAAATAAAGTCTTTTATTTTATTTATACTACCACAATAGTATACTACTAAGAAACATATTTCCTAGTCAGAAATTTTTTTTGATTTTTAATTAAATAATTAATTAATCAATTAATTAATTTCCATTTAATCAAATAATAAAAATAAAACAATATAATATCATATATATATCTCGGCCATGTGCCATATATATTAATATATCTATATATTGTTTTTCTATTTTATTAAATCCATTGGACCTTAATAAAAGGCCCACATGTGAACCATACCCATTCTTACTAAAAGAAACAAGCCCACATGCCTTTCATTAATATATTAATATAATTGATCAGCCCATTAAATAAATAATGTGCAAATTATATTCTTAATATATTAAATACAATTCTAGATGGACCTATAAATTGGTCCGGTAGAATATATCAAGTGATCCATGCAAGTCTGTGTGGATTGGGGATCTTGACGGGCCTATCTAAATTTAAGCTCCAATAGACATAACCCAATCACAATAAACAAATGATTCACTTAGGTTCAATCTATTAATTTTAGTTCATTCCACTAAAGAACTAAAATTGTACTCTTAAATAAAGATGGAATAAGTAAATGATTCTCATTCATACCCTAGACAATCTTATTGGAGATGGTGTATCCTCGTGAAGAATATCAGTAATCGCCAAGAGCTCATAGACCGCCTATAGCTCTCCAAGTTACCATATTTACTCATATGACCACATTTTGAACTTGGATATTTTGACTTGTCCAGAAGCCATGTTTCAATAGACTCTATCGAAAACTTAACGTTAAGATTCAATATCCAATACCTCAAAACATCCATATGATGATATTCTACTCTCATTTAATAAATGGAGCCACAATGTCCATATCTATAAATGAAGTCCTCTATCGATTAACAAATGAATATCACCAAACTATCGAGGATAGACTATGCTATATAATCGTACTCATTGATAACTCAAATGATACCACTTGCAACCATAAGTCCATCATTTATCTCAGGATTAAGATAGACTCTCCGATTGTCCTGATAATGAAAAGACTATTATCTATTGACGGTTCTAGATAAAGTATTTCATTGTGATCCAGTTCAATGCACCCAGTGCACTAGATTCTTTTACTCGAAGACCCTTCGATGATTTCAGACTCATCATAACTCATTTGATCCCACTTAAATGCTAGCAAAAGAATTCTACAACTTTAACAAGATAAAGGTGCCCAACCTTTAACTTAAGTTGTGAACATTATTCAAGACTAACTAAAGAATTGTGTCTACCTCATACATATCCAGATGTACGAACAATTCTTCTTTTCTCATAGTCTTTTGACCTTATGATTATTTACTTTTGACAATTATAATAATTAAACTATAAATGCTATAAGATTTGTTAAACCAGAAATGACATTATTAATATGAATAGATTGTCAAAAACACTATTACACTCTTGCTATTGAGCATAATCCTAACAATCTCCCACTTGCGCTATAGCAAATGTGTCATATCTCTCATTCCCATGTTTTCACCCCTATATACAATTTCCCTTAAAAGATGATACTTCCTTTCAATGTGTTTTCCTCTCTTATGACTTTTTGGTTCTTTCGAATTAGCCACTGCTCCACTGTTGTCACAGTAGATAGTGATCTGCTTATTCGCACTAGGAACCACTTCCAAGTCAATCAAGAATTGGCGGAGCCAAACAGCCTCTTCGGCAGCCTCGCATGCAGCAACATACTCAGCTTCCATGGTGGAATCAGCAATACAAGATTGCTTGATACTCCTCCATATGACTGCTCCTTCTCCAATAGTAAACACAGCTCCTGATGTGGATTTTCTAGAGTCAGAATCTGATTAGAAATCAGAATCTGTATACCCAACGGGAACTAAATCCCCTCTAGAGTATACAAGCATATTATCTCTCGTTCTCTTGAGATACTTGAAAATATGCTTGACTGCCGTCCAGTGATCAGGACCAGGTTTCGATTGAAACCTGCTAACTATGCCAACAGCAAAACAAATATCTGGTCTAGTGCAGAGCATTGCATACATGAGACTTCCAACTGCCGAGGCATATGGAACTCTACTCATGAATTGCTCTTCATGCTCATTCTTAGGAACTTGTTCCTTAGAAAGTTTGATTCCATGTCTGAAAGGTAACATACCTTTCTTGGAATCCTGCATGGAAAACCTAGACAAGACCTTGTCTATGTATGAAGCTTGGGATAATGCAATCGTTTTATTCTTTCTATCCCTTATTACTTGGATACCTAGAATAAAACTTGCTTCTCCTAAGTCCTTCATATCAAATTGTTTTGCTAACCATTCTTTTACTGATGTCAATACACCTACATCGTTTCCAATGAGTAGTATATCATCAACATAAAGAATCAGGAAAAACAAACTTGTCGCCCTTAATCCTTTTGTATACACAAGGTTCATCAGGATTCTGAATAAATCCAAAACCTTTGACAGCTTGATCGAACCTTATGTTCCAGGATCTGGATGCTTGCTTTAATCCATATATGGATTTCTGCAACTTGCATACCTTTTCCATTTGGCCCTTTTAAATGAATCCTTCTGGTTGCATCATGTAGATGCTTTCGTCAAGACTTCCATTAAGGAAAGCTGTCTTGACGTCCATTTGCCAAATCTCTAGATCTAAAGATGCTGCAATGGATAAGAGTATCCTAATGGATTTAAGCATGGCCACAGGAGAGAAGGTTTCCTCGTAATCGATACCTTCTTTCTATGTATACCCTTTAGCTACCAATCTAGCTTTAAAGGTTTCCACCTTTCCATCCATACCTCTTTTCCTCTTGTATACCCACTTGCACCCAATGGGTTTTATCCCTTTAGGCAAGTCTACAAGAGACCAGACTTTGTTATCGAACATGGATTCAATCTCAGATTGCATTGCCTTTTGCCAATGGCGACTATCGACATCCTCAATTGCTTCCTTATACGTGTAGGGATCATCGTCGTCCAGGAGATTCTCCACTGATTCTCCCAGACCGATGCATCTTTCGGGTTGTGTTCTAACCCTCCCACTACGACGAGGAATGGTAGGTTGTTGATTTTGTGTTGGATCGGAACTTACAATTGGGTTAGGTTGTGTAACCTCTCGTGGAATTGTATCTCCTGACATCTCATTCAGGAGAATTCTACTTCTAGGCACAAAATCATTCATATAGTCCTTTTCCAGAAATTTAGCCTTTGTCGAAACAAATACTTTAAGATCTGAAAGACTATAGAAATAATATCATTTAGTTTCTTTTGGATACCCTACAAATATACATGTTTCCGAACAGGACTCCATCTTTTCTGTCTTTCCTTTTAACACATGCGCAGGACAACCAAATATCCTTAAGTGTTGTAAACTAGGCTTGCGCCCAGCCCACAACTCATGCGGTGTTTGAGGAACGGACTTAGATGGTACATCGTTTAGAATGTATATAGCAGTTTGTAAAGCATATCCCCAAAAAGAAATAGGAAGTGTTGAATAACTCAACATAGACCTAACCATGTCTAAAAGAGTTCTATTTCTCCTTTCTGCTACCCCATTCTGTTGAGGTGTACCTGGTGCAGAAAATTGAGAAACTATCCCATTATCAATAAGATATTGCTGAAACTCACCAGATAGATATTCTCCACCACGATCAGATCTCAAGAGTTTTATGTGTTTCTCAAGCTGATTTTCTACTTCAGCTTTGAATGCTTTGAACATGTCAAAAGCATCCGACTTATGTCGCATGAGATACACATAGCCAAATCTCAAGTAATCATCTATAAAGGTGATGAAGTACTCATATCCACCTCTAGCTTGAATGCTCATAGGACCACATACATCAGTGTGTATCAATCCTAAACATTCAGTGGCTCTTGCGCCTTTGGCCAAGAACGACCTTTTGGTCATTTTACCTTCCAAACAAGATTCACAAGTTGGTAGATCATCAACCTTTAAGTCACTTAAAGGTCCGTCACTTACCAATCTTTTAATCCTATTAAGGTTAATATGACCTAGGCGTAAATGCCATAGGTAGGTTTCATCTATTGATAATTTTACTCTTTTATGATTAGGTCCGTTAATTCTGTGTCTAACGAGTGAGAGATATTTTTATGCAAAACGAATAAGCCGTTTTCCAATGTACCTTTGCAAATAAATTTGTTATTCTTACTAATAATAAAATCTTTATTAAAAGTAACCGAATATCCAAACTTATTCAAACAAGAAACTGAAATTAAATTTCTCTTGAATTGAGGTACATAATAAACGTCTATCAAATCTAAATGCCTGAAAGAATCTAGATTAACTCTAATATCTCCCACTGCACTTGCAGACACTAACGTTCCGTTGCCCAAACGCAAGTTGATTTCATTCTTATTCAGCTTTCTCCTTTCTTTAAACCCCTGTAAGGAATAACAAACATGATTTGTGGCTCCAGAGTCTATGATCTAAGAATCTGTAGAATCTGCCAGAAAACATGTTTCAAGATAATTAATATTACCTTGTTCCTTCTTGTTCTGGGACTTTGGGCAATTTCTTTTCCAATGTCCCTTTTCACCACAAAGGAAGCACTTCCCTTTGATCTTGGTTACTTTCTTGGTCTCCTTCTTGGTAGGCCCAAGTTACTTTTTCTTTTGTTGTTCCTTGACCTTCTGACGGGTCTTTAACAGTAGCAACTTTACCAACCATATGAATCTGAGATTCATAAGTAGGAGCAGGTGGTTTAGGAGCAGACAGAATAAACTTATGTTTTTCAGCTTGCAGCAACAACCCAATTTTCCTTTTTCATGTGACATAATTATCTCTGGTTAAAGTATTATCTTTAAAGATGTTCATTAGGTGATGGGGTCATGATTTCTGAATAAAACAAAATATATATGAGTAAATAATCATGATAAAGCACTTTCGAATATTTATCTTGATTTAAATAAATAACTCAATCATAAAAATTCAACGGTGATCCAACACCCATAAATGTTACGCCTCCTTTGGGAGTTCGCACCATTTACTAGTTAGACTAGGTCCCACCTAATTGTTAACATAACAACCAGCGTTTTCAATTTTAGCCTTGCAATTTTACTGACAAGAACTCTTGGGAGGATATCAATAAAATTACATTGAGTGTGTTACCAAGATATCGACCCTTAATTTTCTCTCACGAAAATCCCTCATTGGGGAGTAGATCTCGTTTGAGTCCATTGTCTAGTCTATCCTTGTAAGGAAGCATGTTGCTAAATTCCATTCATGGACGCCCCTTGGGGGGATTACCAATAAACAATAAAGCTCAACTAACCTTGGAGGCCATAGGTGTTACAAAACACCTTCTCCCACTCAATTATTTAAGGCGTGTGATTAAATCCCATAGAATGATTTACAAAGTTATCTAGATGCCAATTTTAGATACCTAAATCATTCAATGCATGTTCATACCAAAAGAGATATATGAGTGACACTCCTATTCTATATGACATGTTATCATACAATAACAAATATTGTAATATTTACAAAAATAAATAGCCACAATTTTGATCCATCCTAGAAAAACAAGTAAATTACATTTGTTTGGAATACAAAAAACTCCTTTCTTGGTGAACAAGTCTTCAAGAGGCCATCGATCACTTGTGCATCCCACGGCTGCCCCTATGGGCGTGCGCACTCCACAACCCTAACAAGGGCTGCCGTGCGCAGCCCACAGTCCAACATGCACAGCTGCGTGCAATCTTGCACGCATGCATGTTGCTATGGTGCGCATGGTCCCAAACTTGTTCTAGTTGCTTCCAATTCTTCAAGTCTTCGAATCTTCGATGCTTGAACGTATTACAACATTATTTAAACAATAAAATACTGCAGTTTTTTTTTTTTTTTTTTTTTTTTTTAAACACTGCAGTATTTTAATACAATAAAAAACTGCACTAATAAAATAAAAAATACTGCAGTATATTATAATACATAAAAAAACTGCACTTAATTTTAATACAATAAAAAAAAAAACTTAGCAACTACCAAGAAGGAAATTGTGACAATAATAGGCCACCCTTCTTGTTACAATTCCGAAACAAAAATACATTGAAATTCTAGGATCAAAATTGAGCAACAACAATTCACTTTATAACAACATATAACATATATAAATCCATACATTCCAATGTAATTATATATGAGAATACCTAGAGTGCCATCTCTTTCTAAACATTCATAATCACAATAAAAAGAAATAGATTCACGTATATATACCTTAATTAATTAAAGGGTACAACCAAGGCTCTGATACCAATTGTAGGGAAAAACACCGTAGTACACGCAGCGGAAGCGAGACTAAAATAGAGTTTAGTATAGTTTAAAATTTTTCCATAATTTGAACCTTAACCCTCTAATTAATTAACATATAATACTAAAGATATCATACCTTTGTCGCGTGATCCGATTGACGTTGCGTCGATGGTAATCCGCAAGATCTTACAATCCAATCACGAATGTGAATCACCTAGGAGCGTGGTCTCCCTTCTCTTTGAATTGTGTACCTGAGGATGGATTAACAAAACTTTTTCTTTTTCATTAGTCACAACAAATTCCAAGAGGCTACAAAGAATGTTCCGGTCACTTTTGAATTCACAATCGTTAGATCGAAACTCGCGTGAACCTTATTCGAAATTGTGCACAAAACCTTTTGATATAAAAGTTACTAGTGCACTATCAAAATAAGAACAAACTTTTCTCTCTATTCCTCTTGGCCGAAAATCACACTAGTCTAAGAGTTGGATTCTATTTTTCTCTAGCAAAAGAAAAAACTCTCAAGCCAAAGACCTTAGGGTTTTTTTTATTTTAATTCTTCTTGACCAATCAAGTATTAGTTCTATAAAACTAATTCACCTTGCAAGCCGCATATATCTATATAATTTTTTATATTATATATATCTAATATATCTTCTGGCGTGCCATATATATTATATATCTATAAGTACTGCACGCCTATAAAAGTGCACTAAACCTGCACGCCTATATATATATTTCAAAATTAATTATGCATGCCTTATAATATATACATTTAATATATATCTATATATTGTGGCCAAAATCCTTTACCATGTAGGATTTATGTCTTTGGACTTAAATCCTGACCCTAGGTAGATTTCCTTAGGATTCCAAACTCTAATCCAACTCTTTAGTGTATTTGTGACTATATAAAAGACTTCCTTATTTGACTAGATAAATAAATCACTTATTTATCTACTTACCAAATAAAGTCTTTTATTTTATTTATACTACCACAATAGTATACTACTAAGAAACATATTTCCTTGTCAAAAAAAGATTTTGATTTTTAATTAAATAATTAATTAATCAATTAATTAATTTCCATTTAATCAAATAATAAAAATAAAACAATATAATATCATATATATATCTCGGCCATGTGCCATATATATTAATATATCAATATATTGTTTTTCTATTTTATTAAATCCATTGGACCTTAATAAAAGGCCCACATATGAACCATACCCATTCTTACTAAAAGAAACAAGCCCACATGCCTTTCATTAATATATTAATATAATTGATCAGCCCATTAAATAAATAATGTGCAAATTATATTCTTAATATATTAAATACAATTCTAGATGGACCCATAAATTGGTCCGGTAGAATATATCAAGTGATCCATGCAAGTCCGTGTGGATTGGGGATCTTGGCGGGCCTATCTAAATTTAAGCTCCAATAGACATAACCCAATCACAATCAACAAATGATTCACTTAGGTTCAATCTATTAATTTTAGTTCATTCCACTAAAGAACTAAAATTGTACTCTTAAATAAAGATGGAATAAGTAAATGATTCTCATTCATACCCTAGACAATCTTATTGGAGATGGTGTATCCTTGAGAAGAATATCAGCAATCGCCAAGAGCTCATAGACCGCCTATAGCTCTCCAAGTTACCATATTTACTCATATGACCACATTTTGAACTTGGATATTTTGACTTGTCCAGAAGCCATGTTTCAATAGACTCTATCGAAAACTTAACGTTAAGATTCAATATCCAATACCTCAAAACATCCATATGATGATATTCTACTCTCATTTAATAAATGGAGCCACGATGTCCATATCTATAAATGAAGTCCTCTATCGATTAACAAATGAATATCACCAAACTATCGAGGATAGACTATGCTATATAATCGTACTCATTGATAACTCAAATGATACCACTTGCAACCATAAGTCCATCATTTATCTCAGGATTAAGATAGACTCTCCGATTGTCCTGATAATGAAAAGACTATTATCTATTGACGGTTCTAGATAAAGTTTTTCATTGTGATCCAGTTCAATGCACCCAGTGCACTAGATTCTTTTACTCGAAGACCCTTCGATGATTTCAGACTCATCATAACTCATTTGATCCCACTCAAATGCTAGCAAAAGAATTCTACAACTTTAACAAGATAAAGGTGCCTAACCTTTAACTTAAGTTGTGAACATTATTCAAGACTAACTAAAGAATTGTGTCTACCTCATACATATCCAGATGTACGAACAATTCTTCTTTTCTCATAGTCTTTTGACCTTATGATTATTTACTTTTGACAATTATAATAATTAAACTATAAATGCTATAAGATTTGTTAAACCAGAAATGACATTATTAATATGAATAGATTGTCAAAAACACTATTACACTCTTGCTATTGAGCATAATCCTAACAATGTTTGGCTTATAAAGATGGATATAGTTGCTCATAAATTAAAATCAATGAAAACTCTATTCCCTTGTTTCTCTCATGACATTGGTGAAATTGGTTTGAATTCTTATTAGAAATCTTTGTCATTTGCTTTGCCAAATACCATTGTATTTTGGACTTGAATGCTACATGTCTTGTATGTAAAGCATGTTTTGATTCACACATTTATTTTAAATAAATCTCCTTATTTCTCTCCAATTGATTGAGTTGCGTAAAGTGGATTATATGATTATGCAAGTATATAGTATGCTACTATCTCTCTTTACTAAGTGACCCGGTTGGGGACTACTCCTTTGCCTATATCATGACAAAAAGGGGGAGTAGAATGATGGTAAGGGGAGTTGCAAATTGTGGTAGCAATTGTGCATGTTGGGGAGACAATACATTGAGGGGGAGTAACCCTTTGAGGGGGAGCATTACATTCATCATACATTGCATGATGTTGTTGTTGTACTTAAATTTCTAGAATGCAAATGCTTGTTTATGCTCTCACTTGATTAATCTCACATTTTACTTGTATTGGAAAGTATAGAAACTTTGCTTTCAGAGATTGATTGTTCTACATGAGATTGAAGACTTCAAGACTTTTTTTTATATATCTCTTTGTAAAGTAGAAAATCATTGTAGACCTATAGTTTCTATTATGTTGTGAGGAATCAATGTGAGTGGTGGTTTTGTCACGAAATAGCCAAAGGGGGAGATTGTAAGGATTCCCATATATTGATTGGCTTATTTCGTGGACAAACCACTTGTTGGGGTTGATTGTGTAAGGGTAGTTTATGTGATTAAACTTCAAGCTCGAATGCCCTTTCAAGACCTCAAGGGACAAGCACACCAAAGATATAATCTCTAGTGCTTAATTTTTCCTTGAAGAGATTTAGTTAGCACACACACACTTAGCATACTTGCATTTGTGTGCATACTCTTCACATGTCACTTTACACACAAGCACTTTGATTGATATCTTGTTGTGTGTATATGTGCTTAGTAATTCGTTTCCCGATAGTGTTCGGAAACGTCCGCGCATGCACTAGAATGTGCTTGGTTTTGCGCGAAGACTGCCCACGGAGAATGCTCTTGGCTTCTCCTTTAGATTCACCATCACTGGTGAATCGGCGGTTTGATCGGCGGCCTGACCACCGAATTGAAACCACCGTTTCAGTCCAGAAAGGTCTGGAGTGATTCTACAGTTACGATCGGCGGCCACCGATCGCCGTTCGAAACCGCCGATCATACCTGATTGATTTATTTCTCGGGTTTGATTCTACGGTTGGTTCGGCGGTTTCAAAACCGCCGTTGTTCCTCTGTTCTTCTCGGGTTCAATTTGGTGGTCCACATGCTCTGTTCGGCGGTCCACATGCTCTGTTTTTCATGCCTATAAATATCTCACTTTCTCTTGTTCTGAACATGACTCTTTGATTATCAAGAACCCTATATTTTAAAGAGAAATTTTGAGAGAAAAAACAACCAAGTTTGCTCATTTAAACACTCAAATACATTCCTTTGTGCATCAAAGTTCATCTTGCATTCATCCATGAATGAGTTTACATCATCACAACATGCTTGGTAAGATTTTGATTAATTTCATTTTATTTTAGTAATTTACTATCAAGCATATTCTCTTTTAATTTACTTGTATGTTTTTGATCATATGATAAATACAAGAATAGAGAATTAATTGTGATGAATTGATTGAGTGTTGTATTGTGATAGCTAATTAGGTTTTTGATTAATCTTGATTAGCTAAGCTATTTGACATGTCATTTAGCAATTGATATCTAGGGTTGATTTAATTGATTATATCATCATCCTAGATAAGCATCTAAGGTTACCTAGCCTTGTTTATTATTTGAATATTTATACATATTCACATCGGTTGCATAATCTCTTCATTGAGAATTAAGTCTTGAGGCTAAGATTGCTTAGGTCTCAAGCAATTGGACTAGAGTCACTTTTAAAGGCCCAAGTGGTAGAAGTGGGAGGTTATTGACCGAAGTGTTAGACGAGGTTTACATAGGTTGTAAACTCCATTTCAATTAGTGGATTTCGAGGTCCGAGTGTGGCGCACTAAACAGCCCGTGGTTTTTCCCAGTGGTTGGGTTTCCACGTATACATCAAGTGTCATTTAAATTCCGTACTATATTATACTTGTATTTTTGACTAGTAGGGGCATTTTCGTAAAATTGACTTGCATGCGGAAATTGGGTAATAAAGCCTATATATCTATTCACCCCCCCCCCCCCCCCACCCACCCCCTATCGAACACACCGTTAATTTGTTTCAGGGTTCAATCTTTCTAACCCACCTTGGTTCCACTTTTTCATTTTTAGTGGTCATAGATATATTTCTAGGATTCCTAGGTTCATGCAAATTAGCTCTACGGTTCATTCTCTTTTCTTTCATGCTTTTAATTCTACATAACTTGATGTAGTTAAAACAATTTGGTCTAATGTGACCAATCATACCACAATAATGACAAGTGGGTACAAAGGGAATTTATACCATTGCTTTGAGCTCTCATCGAGGCATTGCCATGTTGATGATGTTGTCTTTGATTGTGCACCGATTGGCTTTTCTTTGGAGCATTAAGCGGATTTTGGTGCCTTTGTGGTTGAGCATGAATAACATGCCTCAAAGGATGGTGGACCTTTGAATGAGGCATCCTCAAGGGTTGAAGTTGAGCATGGTTCCTTGGAAGAGTCTTCAAGGATGAGCTCTTAGACGAATCACCCACAACAAGAGTTGTCTTAGGGTGTTGAGACCGATGTGGACAACTAGGAGTAATCTCCTTCATACATGTTGTCTTGTCCGAGGAAGATGTGGTCTCATCATTTACAGGATCAAGCACTTGCTTGACATCTGGCTTCAATTTGATGCCAATCATTTTCGAACCCGAATTCATCTTAGCAAGAGAAATTCTTACCTCTTCAAGTTCCATCTTGAACTTGCCTTCAATTTCCCTTCCACATCTCACTTCTACATCCAAGTGAGTCACTTTGGCTTTCAGTTGAAGATTATCCTTTTCCAACTCAAGGATATCATTTTCCCTCACCTTCAAACACTTTTGAAGAGAATCAATAACCTTTTGATAATTCACCACATTATCACAAGAGATTTCAGAGCATTTACTCTCTTAATCGAAGCTTCTCCCACTAGTGCTTGAGTGGGTCATATTGTCAAAACTTGCTTCTCTCAAGCTTGCTCCACTTCGGTTTCCATAATCAAAGTCACCCTTCTTAAATTCATAAAGTGACAAACATTTGGTGACAGCTTGAATTTCTTCGTGGTAGGAAATCGGAAATTCCAAGTAGTTGTTCTCACACTCAATCGAGCTTGTGGAACTTCTTCAACTTCTTCAACTTCGCTATTTCTCCAAGTAGCGATTATAGCATCTCTTCCCTTCTTGTACTTCAAGTTACCGCACATGGAGGGAATGTGGCTAAATCCACCACACTCAAGGCAAGGGTCATCAATCCTTGAGGAATAATCCTTACTTGCTTTATCCTTCTTAAGTAAGGTCATATTCTCCTCCTTCTTCACTTTGGAGGTCAAACCCTTCTTTTGAGATTTCATGAATCTCCTAAATTTCTCTACCATGAGAGTCAATCTTCTCATTGAAGTCAATTTCTTTCCTCAGTACTTTGGAGGTCACCAAAGCAATTCCCGCTCTAATTGTTTCATTCTCACAAATGGTGTTTGGTGAAGTGAATGAATGAATGCAAATGAATGCAAAGAACAAAAATGCACACAAATGCAAAACACACGAAAGTGGCAAGGATCTCCTATGTATGTTTAGGAACCTGCTGTGATACCAATTGAAAATATATACCCGTGTGTCTAATACAACTTAGAGGGGGGGTGGTGAATGGGTTGTTAATCGATTATTACCAATTTTTTCAATTAATCAATATTGGCATATAAAACCCAATTCAACAAACAATAAAAATCAAGTGTAAAGTGCGGAAATTAATGAACACTTGATTTTTATGTGGAAACCTTCAACAAGGAAAACCACGGGACTAGCCATGCTAGCCATTTGAGCCACAACAATCCACTATATGAAAATATGGTTACACCCTCAAGTGATACACGAACTCTCACTCACGACAACCTCAGGCTATGGACACTACCACTCGCCACTCTTGGTTCAATCCTAGTGATATCCTTCGATCCACTACTCTTAGCGTGAGCACCCCCTAATCTACCCGCAGGCCTTTTACAGTGGTACTTGGCAATGCTTCCAGCCCTTGGTTGCAAGACTTCACTTGCTTGTGCAACTTCACTTAGAAGCCATAAGACTTTGACTCATTGAAGACAATTAAAAGTCTAAGTGAATATGACAATAATGCTCAAATGCAATAATGTGTAAGACCACACACAAAATACCTAACTAGATGTTATACATGAGGACTCAATTAGATGCAAAGCCTAAATGCCTAAATGCTCATACAGTCATACATGAGGACTCAATTAGATGCAAAGAGGTTCTAGCAACCTAATTGTCAACAAACAACCTTGAATATTCAAGAGAGTTTAACTAGATTGTCAAACACAAATCTATCAATATAGTTATCAATAAATCTCTCAAGAATAATCAAAGCTTAGCTATTTAGGCAAAACAACCTAATCATGCAAGCTACCACAAGCAAACCCAATCATGTTATCAAGACTTATAAATATATGCAATAAAGAGAGTCTAGGTATTTAATCATGCAATAAATACCTAATCTAGAGCAAGAAGAACGATAAATGATATTCAATCACATTCTAACTTACCTAGTCATGAAACCATGAAGACCCATGCTCAAATGATGTTGAATGATGCAAGATAGAGATGAGCTTTGGGTTTGGAGAGTTAAAGAAGCAAGCTTGAAGCTTTCTCTCTCTAGGAGCTCTAACCTCTCTCTAAAATATGATATTTGAAGCTCTCAAAGGGCCAAGAGAGGTAAGAGATTAATATATATGCTGCCCTAGACGAAATGACATCGTTTTGGCAATGGATAACAAAAATCCATCCAAAACCGCTATGACAACCGCTCTGAAAGCCACAGCTATCATGAGAGCGGTTTCCGCTAGTGAGCAAACTGACAGCACAACTACTCCAGATTCAAGTGACCCGAAACATGAACAAACGATATCGAAACCTTTCGTATGATATACCGTTGGAAAGGTATAGAAGTCTTATTTCTACTCCAATTTACAAAACAATATTTGGATATCTATAGAAAAGGTTATAGTCAATTGAGTGAATAAAAGGTCAGATTCAGATAGAAACAAAGTTGCCCTGTTTTAGTGCTCTATTTTGAGATTTCAAAACCAATCCAAACGGTCATGTAATATTACGAATAACATACCATTGGAAAGGTATGGGTGTCTAGTTTGTATAGAAATTTTCAAAACTTATTTTGAAACTTTGTATAAAACTTTATGGTCACAAGACCATGCAAAGGTCAATTTTGAAAACACTTGAAACATTGAAATCTAATCTTTTGAAACTAGGTACCTTACTCCATTCAACCATACCATATCTAACACTTATCTAAGAGAGGAATGGTACATTCTCAAATGGTCAACCATCGCGCTAAGACATGCACACCATCGTGCAAGCATGGACATTTTCGATCACACAAACAGAAACGAATTACATCACACAAAACCACACTTAGATCTAACAATGAAATATAAATGTGTTTGTGTAAAAGATGCACATATATAAGCAATTAGAACACAAATACAAGATGAACAAAGCATGCATGTAGTGTGTGTGTGCACCTAAACTCTTCAAGAGGCAAAGTCAAGGGAATATACATTTTGCTCTTGAAGTCACAAAGATGCTTGGAAGCTTGCCTTGATAATCATCAAGAAGACCTAAGCTGCCCATTACACAATCATCTCCAATGTGGTTTGTCATGAAATAAGCCAATCACAAAATAGGGGTCCTTACAAACCATTCAACCAACTCTGAGCAACACCATATTTCACTAGTTGGATAAAAGTACACCCTCAACCTGACCAATCCACATGATTGTTTACTTCCTATTAGATATCTCTTCTATCCTACCCTCGGACCTTTTACTAGTGAAAATCTTACTGGCACTCAACTTAGAAGCTACATGCCTCTAATTGAGTTTTCAATTCTCAACCTATGAATCTGTATGATCCTAGTCGAGACTCCCTTTCTCAAGCTAGAGCTACATGTTCCAACAAGAGACTTTATGCCTATGCAAGGCTACCTGACGTGATCAAATGTGTGCTTATGCAAACATATGCAACATAGAATATATGATCAAGATATCCTATGGAAACTAGTAATAAACTTTATGCACACAATGTATGTTTTCTAGTTTATAATCCAAACAATTGACATTGTAAGGATTCCCTTTTGTTGATTGGCTTATTTCGTGGTCAAACCACATGTTGGGGTTTGGTTGTAAGGGTAGTCTAGGTCATTAAGGTTGAAGATCAAAGACCCTTTCCAAGACCTCAAGAGGACAAGCACCAAAGGTATATCTTGTGCTTACTTTGGCTTGAAGAGATATAGTTGCACACACACACAACATGCATAACTCTTATTCTTGAATGTTGTGTTTATATTTTGTGTGCATTGTGCTTTATTGTTTATTCAATGTCTCTTCTTGCATTAAATTGATTGCATCTTGTTATATGAAATGCCATGACATGATAGGCATTAGGATGCATTCAATACCCACACTTGCACTTCATGTATGTTAGTTCTTAGTGTGGAGTAATTCGTTTCCCGAAGGTTGTTCGGAAACGTCCACGCGTGCACATTGATGTGCTTTGTTTTACGCGATGATCGCTGGTGGAGTTGCCTTTGGCTTCTCCTTAGTTTCACCATTTTTGGTGAAACGGCAGTTACATTCGGCGGCCTGGCCACCGTTTGAAACCGTCGAATTAGACCTGATTGAAATATATCTCTCGGGTCCAAAACGGCGGTTGGGATCGGCGGTTTCGAAACCGCCGAACGAAGTCGCCGAAGTTCCCCTGTTCCACTCGGGAGCCATTCGGCGGTTCAATTCGGCGGCCTGGCCGCCGAATGAAACCGCTGATCGTGCGATTTCAGGGGCAAAATTGTCTTTTCACTTGCCCTGTTCTTGATGTCTATAAATATCACACTTTCTCATTATCTGATGAAGTTCTTTAACTCTTAAGAACCCTAATCTTCAAATATAGATTTTGAGAGAAAATCAAATCAAGAACTCAACTTTAACCACTCAAATCAAACCCCTTTTGCATCAAATTTCATATTGCATCTCCTATGTCTATATAGAGTGCATCCATGTATGGGTTTGCATCATCACAACTTGCTTGGTAAGATTTTTATTAATTTCATCTTATTGTAGTATTTTAAATACCAAGCCATCTCTTTTAAATTACTTGTATGTTTTAGATCATATGCTAAATACAAGAAAAGAGATTATTTGTGATGAATTGATTGAGTGTTGTTTGTGATAGCTAATTAGGTTTTTAATTAATCTTGATTAGCTAAGCTATTTGACATGTCATTTAGCTATTGATATCTAGGGTTGATTTAAATTGAATATAACATCATCCTAGATAAGCATTTAGAGTACCCTAGCTCTTATTGCATTAATTGAATATTCATACATATTCACATATGGTTGTGCATCTCTTTTGAGAGATTGAAGTCTTGGTCTAGGGTTGCTATTACAGGCCCGCTGGGTAGTAGTGGTGGGTTACAGACCGGGATTAGGCTGTAAACATCATTACAAGTAGTGACTTCGAGGATCAAGCAAATTGGAATAGGGTTGCTAATAAAGGCCCGCTGGGTAGAAGTGAGGGGTTACAGACTGGAGTGTTAGACGAGGTCTACATAGGTTGTAAACTTCATTTCAATTAGTGATTTCGAGTTCCGAGTGTGGCGCACTATACAGCCCGTGGTTTTTCCCAGTGGTTGGGTTTTCCACGTATACATCAAGTGTTATTTAAATTCCGCACTATATTACACTTGTATGTATTTTTGACTAGTAGGGGCATTTTCATAAAATTGACTTGCATGCGAAAATTGGGTAATAATAGTTAAAATCTATTCACCCCCCCCCCCCCCCCCCCCCTCTCTAGATTAATATTTAGAACACACCGTATTCTTTTCAATTGGTATCAGAGCGGGTTCCTAGATATACTTAGGTGATCCTAGCTCATTTTGGTGTGTTTTTGCATTTTGTATGTTTGTTTGATTTCTTCATACATTTTGCATTCTTCTCATTTGCATTCATTCAACGCAAACACTATGAGTGAATTTATGAGAGAAGAAATTGACTCCGTTAAGGAGATGCCTCTCTTACTAGAGAGATTTAGGAGATTTGTGAAATTAACCACCTCACCTCCTAAGAAGAAGTTGACCACCACACCTCCTAAGAAGAAGAAGACAATTGCTTTGGAGACTTCGAAGCATGACAAGAAGGAGGGTATCTCAATTGAAGACATGGGACTCATTAACAAGCCAAACCAAGGAGTGTCTTCAAGAGAGGGGATTCAGTGCTACGAATGTGGAGGATTCGGGCATTTCTCCCCGGAGTGTGGAAACTTGAAGGATAGAAGAAAAGGGAAGGCGAAGGCCACCTTATGGGATAAATATGAAGATGACGAAAATCCTTCAAGTGATGAAGAACTTGCCATCATCTACACGGAATTTGGAGCCAAGAGTGTAGAAGTTGAAGAAGATGGCAAAGTTGCTTTTCCTTGTGATCCCCAAGAAGAACTAGGTATAGAAGTAGTTGGTGTAGCTACTCATAGGGATTTGGCTCATTCCTCATCAAGAGAAAAATTTTATGATCTTGATGAAGGAGATGACTTCATTGGTGAAATGGAGATTAAAGGAGATGACACAAGTGTTGAATATTTGTCATCTAACTCCACAAGTGGAAGTGTGGAGTGTATGGATCTTAATGACTACAAAGTCAAAGTTAAGAGCTCGATGATGAGGAACAAGGAAGAAATTAGAAGATTAAAAGAAGAGAATCTAGAGCTTTCAACACTAGTAGACCACTTGTGTGAAGAAGTGGTGAGATCCATGGCGGATGAAGATAAGCTAAAAGAAGACCTAGTCTTATCTAAGAGGAGAGAAGAAGAGCTAACAAGAGAGCTTGAAGAAGTTAAGATCTTAATGTCCAAGATGACTTTAAGCACCAAGAAGCTTGACCACATGTTGGGAGTTGGAAGAAAGCCAAGTGACAAGAGAGGTCTTGGCTACATTGATGACACGGATGCCTCCTCCACAAGCAAGACATCCTGTGCCATGGACATGGACTTCAATATGTCCTCTCCTCCTCAACAACCTAGGAAGAAAAGTGACCTAGGAGAGTGTTCAAGAAGTGCCCAAGTGTTTGAGGCACCAAAAGGTCAAGCTCAAGCTCACACCCAAAGGGCTCCTCACCCTATCTTCCCTCAAACTCAAAAACAACATGGGGAGAGTTCATTCATGCAAGCTCAGACAAGCAAGCAACCTCGTCTTGGTTATCAACAAAGGAAGAGAGATCCTATCCAACAACCGAGACAAACACAACCACAAGGGAAGGCACCTATCCATGCTAAAGGGAATGGTATGATTCCTAACTTTATTCCCACTTGTCATTTTTGTGGTATTGTTGGTCATATTAGACCAAGTTGCTTGCATTACATTGAAATGTGTAGAGCTAAAAGCATGTTTGACAAGAAAAAGGCTAGAGCTAAGATGCTTCATAAAAAGGAAGAAAATCATGTGCATGATCATTTTTCATCTTGTACTCTAGAACCTTTGTCCACTATGATTGACTTTGTGTCACCTAAGTGGAATAAAAAGAATGAACCCGCTTGCTACGAGACTAACAAGTCTCAAATAGGTTCAACCAAGTCCAAAGGACTTGGTAGGTCCATAGGACCTCATACCCTTCTTTGAAGTGGTATGGAAATTTGACCCCATATAGGGAACTTAAGCAAAGAGAGCTATTTTGCATCTTGTCACTTGCAAAAAATTTGAAATATCTTATGCTTCTCTTTTTGTTGCTTGAGTTAGCTTGGTTACACTATGTATATATATTTTCTATTCAATAAGTGTGATCAATGCTTGTATTGCAATCCATGTCATATTTATGTTCAAACATGCATTTTTGGACTAGGAGATATATACATAGGATAAAATTTGAATGACCTATAATGATCTCCATGACATGATGATTGCTAAAATGACATGCTAAATGCTAATCTTAAAAAGCATGTTTTGATAATTGCGTTCTTAAATGCAAAAACTTGTGTGAAAACAAAAAGCTTATGAGACTCAAATGAAAAAGGGTCTAGTATCCATTCAAGAATTTTACAATCCAAATATCTCTCTTTCTTTATTGGTTGAACATGTCTACTATCATACGGATATCTAATCCAGAAAAATCAAGAAGGGTGCAAAGTTGCTCATGACATGTTTGGCTTATAAAGTTGGATATAGTTGTTCTTAAATTGAAATCAATGAAAACCTATATCCTTGCTTCTCTCATGACATTGGTGAAATTGGTTTGAATTCATATTAAAAACCTTTGTCATTTGCTTTGCCAAATACCATGGTATTTTGGACTTAAATGCTACATGTCTTGTATGCAAAGCAATTTTTTGATTCACACATTTTCTTTAAATAAATCTCCTTGTTTCTCTCCAATAAATTGAGATTGCATAAAGTGACTTATATTGATTATGCATATACTAGAATGCTACTATCTCTCTTTGCCTTGAGTGACCCTGTTGGGGACTACTCCTTTGTCTATATCATGACAAAAAGGGGGAGTAGGTTGTGGTAAGGGGAGTTGCAAATTGTAGTAGCAATTGTGCATGTTGGGGAGAATACTAATTGAGGGGGAGTAACCCTTTGAGGGGGAGCATTTGCACATTCATACATTGCATGATGTTGTTCTTAATTTTTTTAATATGCAAATGCTTGTTTTTATCTCACTTGATTCATCTCACCTTTTCTTGTATTGGAAAGTATAGAAACTGTGCTTTCAGGGATTGATTGTTCTACTTGAGATTGAAGACTTCAAGACTATTTATCTTATCTCTTTGTAAAGTAGAAAATCATAGTAGACCCGTAGTTTCTATTATGTTGTGAGGAATCAATGTGAGTGGTGGTTTTGTCACGAAATAGCCAAAGGGGGAGATTGTAAGGATTCCCTTTTGTTGATTGGCTTATTTCGTGGTCAAACCACATGTTGGGGTTTGGTTATAAGGGTAGTCTAGGTCATTAAGGTTGAAGATCAAAGACCCTTTCCAAGACCTCAAGAGGACAAGCACCAAAAGTATATCTTGTGCTTACTTTGGCTTGAAGAGATATAGTTGCACACACACACAACATGCATAACTCTTATTCTTGAATGTTGTGTTTATATTTTGTGTGCATTGTGCTTTATTGTTTATTCAATGTCTCTTCTTGCATTAAATTGATTGCATCTTGTTATATGAAATGCCATGACATGATAGGCATTAGGATGCATTCAATACCCACACTTGCACTTCATGTATGTTAGTTCTTAGTGTGGAGTAATTCGTTTCCCGAAGGTTGTTCGGAAACGTCCGCGCGTGCACATTGATGTGCTTTGTTTTGCGCAATGATCGCCGGTGGAGTTGCCTTTGGCTTCTCCTTGGTTTCACCATTTTTGGTGAAACGGCGGTTACGTTCGGCGGCCTGGCCGCCGTTCGAAACCGTCGAATGAGACCTGATTGAAATATATCTCTCGGGTCCAAAACGGCGGTTGGGATCGGCGATTTCGAAACCGCCGAACGAAGTCGCCGAAGTTCCCCTGTTCCACTCGGGAGCCATTCGGCGGTTTAATTCGGCGGCCTGGCCGCTGAATGAAACCGCCTATCGTGCGATTTCAGGGGCAAAATTGTCTTTTCACTTGCCCTGTTCTTGATGTCTATAAATATCACACTTTCTCATTATCTGATGAAGTTCTTTGACTCTTAAGAACCCTAATCTTCAAAGATAGATTTTGAGAGAAAATCAAATCAAGAACTCAACTTTAACCACTCAAATCAAACCCCTTTTGCATCAAATTTCATATTGCATCTCCTATGTCTATATAGAGTGCATCCATGTATGGGTTTGCATCATCACAACTTGCTTGGTAAGATTTTTATTAATTTCATCTTATTGTAGTATTTTAAATACCAAGCCATCTCTTTTAAATTACTTGTATGTTTTAGATCATATGCTA
Source organism: Acer yangbiense (assembly GCA_008009225.1). Lineage (NCBI taxonomy): Eukaryota > Viridiplantae > Streptophyta > Magnoliopsida > Sapindales > Sapindaceae > Acer > Acer yangbiense. The sequence goes on from CM017769.1 coordinate 7,419,416, forward strand.
AATACAAGAAAAGAGATTATTTGTGATGAATTGATTGAGTGTTGTTTGTGATAGCTAATTAGGTTTTTAATTAATCTTGATTAGCTAAGCTATTTGACATGTCATTTAGCTATTGATATCTAGGGTTGATTTAAATTGAATATATCATCATCCTAGATAAGCATTTAGAGTACCCTAGCTCTTATTGCATTAATTGAATATTCATACATATTCACATAGGGTTGTGCATCTCTTTGAGAGATTGAAGTCTTGGTCTAGGGTTGCTATTACAGGCCCGCTGGGTAGTAGTGGTGGGTTACAGACCGGGATTAGGCTGTAAACATCATTACAAGTAGTGACTTCGAGGATCAAGCAAATTGGAATAGGGTTGCTAATAAAGGCCCGCTGGGTAGAAGTGAGGGGTTACAGACCGGAGTGTTAGACGAGGTCTACATAGGTTGTAAACTTCATTTCAATTAGTGATTTCGAGTTCCGAGTGTGGCGCACTATACAGCCCGTGGTTTTTCCCAGTGGTTGGGTTTTCCACGTATACATCAAGTGTTATTTAAATTCCGCACTATATTACACTTGTATGTATTTTTGACTAGTAGGGGCATTTTCGTAAAATTGACTTGCATGCGAAAATTGGGTAATAATAGTTAAAATCTATTCACCCCCCCCCCCCCCCCCCCCCCCCCCCCCCCCCCCCCCCCCCCCCCCCCCCCCCCCCCTAGATTAATATTTAGAACACACCGTATTCTTTTCAGACATCACACAAAATGATGCAAATCACATATGAAATATATGGATTAGGTACACATCATGAAGAATTAGAAATAGACATGAAAGTTAACAAATAATATTTTCTAGTTCTTTATGCATGAACAAAAACCTAGAAAATGCAATCTAACCAAATCACACATAAATCCTAGATTTTATTCATGCAAACTAAAGCTTGAAACAAAACATATTTGTTGAGCATATGTTCAAGGCTTAAGAACTAAAATAAAAAATGCTAGAAAACAAAATATGTTCAATCAAGTTTCTCTAGCAAATATTTAGAGCAGATATTCACAAAATAATCAATTAAATCTTAAAGGCTCTAAATATAAAATTAATTGTGATAATCTTAAATATATTCAACTAAAAGATCCAAACACATGTAGAGGCTATCAATCATCTTAATAAATTCAATTTACACACAAATAACCCTAGAATATAAGCTAGTCACAATACAACTCACAAACAAGTGAAGTTTTAGATTTAACAAAACCTAAATCACATATAAGTCTCTAATTAGACAAATCTAGCTTATAATTGAAGCTCTATTTCCAAACAACATTTGTTCAAGTCACATACACTAAAATAGGAAGAAGATCTAAGGTATTTGAACATTTTAAAGCTTAGAAATCAAAAGATAAGCAAATACCTTGTAAAGTGTGTGCAACCATGAAATTGGTGTTAGACACCAAAAATACTTGAACACTTCGCTTTCAAATCACTTGGAGAAGGTAGTAGACTTCAATACGAATCTCTCACTTTTTGAATCATTCAATGTGGTTGAGAAATGAGTGAGTTATGGTGTTTTGAAGTTGAGAGAAAAACAAAAAAACAAAAAAACAAAAATCTGCATAAAATCTTCTTCAAAAGACAAATGAGAGGGAAAGGTTTGGAGGGAAGGTGACGTGGCGTGGAGGAGGCCACGAGTGAAGGTCGGTGGCATGCCACATATGCGCCTTGTGGAGGTGTGTGGCCACCACGGGGGTCGAGCCCTTCCTTTCCCGTGGAGGCCATGCGCCTCCACAAAAAGGATAGGTTGTGGCATGTGCCACACCTCTCTTCCCTCGCACACTTCTCACGTTCTTCAACTGTATTTTGACTTCCGAACTTCGATTTTGAATCCATTTTCAGATTATGAACCAGGATTCTTTCACAGACATGGACATCTATAAAAATTCAATCGAAAACTTAGAATTCGACTCCTCTCTTCCCTTGCACACTTCTCACGTTCTTCAACTGTATTTTGACTTCCGAACTTTGATTTTGAATCCATTTTTAGATTATGAACCAGGACTCTTTCACAGACATGGACATCTATAAAAATTCAATCGAAAACTTAGAATTCGACTCGATACACAAGGACGAAAACCATGTATGATAAAATCACGAAAAGTTTCATAAAATCCAACTCGAAACTCAAAAACTTATGAATGAGTAATCAAAACGTTCGGAACTCTATAAGGAACAATATGAGAACATATTCAAGTCTGATACCAATAAAACACAAACAAACAACATAAGAATACACAAGTATGCCATTTCCTAGAAATAGTCCTAAAACATGCCATTTCATAAAAGTTGTTAATTTAAACCTAATGTATGTGCATACAACAATATGTGTGTGTATGTGTTATACCAAATGAGTACAACGAAGCAGGAACACATATGAATGATATCTGTGTGTGTGCCTAAACACCTTGCAAGAGGAATAAGGTCTAGATATACCTTTAATGTGCAACAAAGCTGGTTCCTCTTGAAAACTTCCTTTGCTTGATGTGTTGTCATTCTTCTTCGAAGCTTGAGTCAACATGAACCTAGACAACTAATCAATACAAAGGAAATGCTGTTTTGATATAGAATTATGCCAACATGACTCAAAAACCTAACACTTTCGACTACAACAAGAAGATGATCACAATAACTTCTTGAGGACAATTCAAAAGATGAAGGATAAAATAAAAAATATCAAACAAGATGACCTAGTGCAAACTAGCATCTTGAAGTACTTTTCTAGTTCTTGAATAATATGTAATATATTTTGTACTTTTATGAAATTATTAATTTATGCGACAGTCGGGACCGAAATTTTACACTAAGTTTCAAAAAGAAATTATTAATTACTACGATAAAGTGGTTTATTAATTTTTTACACTAACCTGAATTGGGACCGAGATTTTTTATTAATTTATAGAGGATATTAATTTAGGGTTCAAAAATTAAATGACACTATTTGGAGTTGGCTTTTCAAGACTGTCTTCACTTTAAAAACTTATGTTTAAAAGGCACCTATTATAGTGAACGGACAAAAATGCCCTTAAAAGTACTTCCACATCAACTATTTTGAAAACTTATGTTTCATTTTTAGTTTTTTACTTTTCATTTAACGGAAAGAGTAGAGAGAGAAGTTACGCGATTTGATTGTGTTTTGTAACTTCAACGATTTGATTTTGAATACTGATTTGATTGTGTTTTGTTGGGTTATAAATTCGTTTTGTATTTTTACATTGTTAGATCTTGTTTCTAGGGGTTTTAGTTATAAACCTGGTTTCTGGTTTCTAGGGTTAGATTGGGGAAGACGATGAACATTAAATAGGTTAGTGAAAGTCCGGGCAGTTCATTAAAAGGCTCGGGCACTATATAGAAAGTCTCGGAGATACAAAATTAACAAAAAAATAATTGTTAAAAAGGCTCGAAAATAACTCACAAAGGCTCAAACATTAGTCACAAAGTCTCGGACATTACTCGCAAAGGCTCGGATACAACTAACAAAGGCTCGAACATAAAAAAAGTTTAATGTTCATAGAAAAGGTTCGGGCAGTTCATGAAAAAGCTCGGGAACTGATTAAAAAGGCTCAAAAACTATTTAAAAGGTTCGGAGATTCAAATTTGACAAACCTAATATTCATAAATAAATAAAAAGCTCGGAAAGCATACAAAAGTCTCGGAAGGTTTATGAAAAGTTTCGGAAACTAACATAAGTCTCGGAAACTAAGTTATTGTTTATCGTCTTCCCCACTCAGAAATCCCAACACTTAACAACTTTAACAATGGAAGATTCAAAACCAAAAAAAAATCTTTACGGGTGCTGCCCCCCGACCCCAGCGAGCTCAGCGGGCCCTCGAGTGCGTCAGCATAACGCCACTAAACTAATCCAATGATAATGTTATGAAGTTGGTTTTGTTTGAGTTTGAGTTGAAAATAACTATACAGAGCTTCAACTTCAATGTTAGAGAGAGAAATAGATCTCAGATAAAGAGAAAAGTTAAAGTCAAAATAATAAATAATAAATAATAAATATGTAAAGTAAGGGTATTTTTGGAAATCACTTACTTTGGTGCCTTTTAAACATAAGTTATTAAAGTGGTGATAGTCTTAAAACACCAACTCAAAAAACTTACAAAACCTCCTATTTCCTCTATTAATTTATAGGAGATTAATTTATGGGGTTCTATTGTATAAGGTTTTTAGGTGACAAAAGGGGGAGAAAATGAGAAATAACCAAAAATTACTTGTTTTCTACGACAAACTTGAAATAATTTTCAGAAGTTTAAAAAAAATATAAATATAATTTACAGGAACAGAAGGGATCAAAACATAGAAGTATAGAACAGGTGGACAGCACTAGCAGGTACCATGCCAAGTTGACCTGTTAATTTTTGTCACATTAGATAAGCAATTTAACGGTGCATATAATCATTTAAAACGAATCATGTCCATGTAAATCTTAATTATGGACGGTGCAATTCATATGATTTTTTTTGTACTACTTTAGATAGATTTGGTAGCTTTCATGAAAAAAAAAATGTCAAAAGCATGTACAACATTCAATTTACGTGCGTACACAAAACGCATCATTTTATTAGAGTGGTTTAAATAGTATCGGACGGTAATTTAATATGGGATCAAAAGTTAGTTTTGTTACAAATATGTGGTTCAAAAATTTAATATGATATAAATATTCTCCATGTTCGTTTTGTACTTGTAAATTGTAACAGTGTAACTTGATTTGTTTTTCCTTAAAAAAAAAAAAAAATCAGTTGCTTTAAATATGTACCTATATATTGTTGGGCTGACCTCATCCCCTGTCTTACATGTTAGGGGCGGAAGTTGCGCTGGGGCATGGCCCACAGCCAAAAACAATTCACTGTATTTCTTTTAGTTGGAATTACAATTTAAGTTTTTTTAAATGTATTTGTATTTGTTTTACACAACTAAAGGTGTCAATTGGGGCCAGGTTAAGGTCCGTCAAAGGAGGTGGGTTGTGCTTGGGCTAGCACGGCACAAAGGCCCGTGCCCTGCGAGGTCGAGAGTTTTAGGCCCCCATGCTGGCATGGCACGCCACGCCACGCCACACCAGGCTTCTATGCCAAGGCCAACGATCGGCATGATGGGCCGGCATGTCGTGTCGACCGTTGGCCCCCCAGAATTTTTTTTTTTTTTTTCCAATTCTAACCATTCGTTGGAATAATTTTTTATTATTATTATTATTATTTTAAATTCGACGGTTGGCTTTAGCCACCAACGGTTGGATGCATAAATTTTCAAAAGAAAATTACAAAAACAACCCCTCATCACTTCTATTTTATATTTTTACCCACATTCAAATTTTCCTACAAATATCCCACCCATTCCAATTTTCATACACTTTCTCTCCATGACTCTCCCTCTAATCTCTATTCTCTACACTATTTCATTATCTCTCTCTCTCTCTCTACAATACTAACTACTTACTACTAATATTATCACACTCTCTAATCTCTATTTACTATTCTAACTATGATTCTCTAATCTCTCCACCAAGGCACCAAAGTACAAAGGAATTTTTTTTTCTTTAAATTTTATTATTTAATTTTATGCTTAGTTTTTAAATTTTATATTTATACTTAATATATTTATGCTTAGCTTTTAATTTAAATTTTTATGCTCAATTTATAAATTTATATCTTTATGCTCAATTTTTAATATTTTAATGCTTAGTATATTTATGAGTTTATATTTTTATACTTTGTTATTAATTTTATTATTTATTCTTAGAATCTTATGTTTACTTTTTAGTGTTTTACTTTATATTTAATATTTTTGCTTAGTTATTAATTTTAATATTTTTGTTTAGTATATTTATCATTTTATATTTAATTATTAATTTTAATATTTTTACTTAGTTTATTAGTATATTTAAAGATGTATAGAGAAGATGAAATCTTTGGCACTACACTTGTTGCCATGGAAAACAAGTTTAAAAAATACTGGTCTAAAATTCTTTTTCTTTATGCCTTAGGTGTTATACTATATCCTATGGTTAAATTATCTAGTTTAGAAACTTTTATTGAATATATTGGTTCTAAATTGGACTTAGATTTTTCAGAACAGTATACTGACATGTGAACCAAGTTGTTCGAAGTTTTTAGTATTTATAAGTGCAGGTTTGGTGGTGTTAACACGCAACCATTGGAAGAACGGGACACACTCACATTGAAGAGAAGTTTGAGCATTCTCAATGGCCGAAAAAGCGGTGGCTCATCAAGTTCTTCTTCTTCATCCCAAGCTCCACGAGCTGCTGTAATTGGAGGTGTCAAACTCAACAGGTTCCTTGAAACTCAGTTCGATTCAGCCTGAAACACGGAGGAATTTGATCTGCCGTTATGGTGGAAGAAATATAGCAACATATATCTGATCTTGTCACAACTAGCACGTGATGTACTCATTATCCATGTGTCCATTGTTTCTTCAGAATATGCATTCAGCACGAGTGGATGTATAATTGAATCAAGAAGAACTTCTTTGTTTCCTGATATAGTAGAGGTATTAACATGCCTTCGGGATTGGGAGCATGCTCAAATGAGAATGCAACATCAAATGGAAGACCAAGAAGTATTCAAAATTTCACCAATTTATACGTCGATAAGGGTTCCAGTAATAACTAGGTCCAGGAGTGAAGACTGAAGACTGAAGATTGAAGATTTATTGATTGCACTCTTTTTTTAATTTCTTATTTTTAATTATACATGTACATTTACTTGACTACTTGTAATTCGATTGAATTCTTTTTCCCTTGCAAAGTTTTTATCCTACTGGTTTTTCTTGGTAAGGTTTTGAATGAGACAATCAAGTAATACTGAAATCTACATAAGTAAATAAAATTCAGTTCTTTACCTATATCTTTTTTTATCCGACTTACACTTACACACTTTTTATTAAATGAATAAATAATTCATCATTTCATATTTTCATCTTTTTTTTTTTTTTTTACATCTTTAATCTTTAATCTTTATCTATTCATTGAATTATTTTATTAAATAAATCTTTCTATTTTTACATTTTATTTTATTAGACTAAAATAGTAAATAAGATAAACAAATTACAATTAAAAATACATAAGTTAAATTGTTAAAATAATATTATAACAAATAAATTTAATACTTTAAAATTTAAATCTTAAATTTAAAAAAAAAAAATCAATTGGGCCCCTCCTGTTAAGGCCCGTCGGGACGGCACGCCAAATGGCCCGGCACGGCTCATTGGGGCCGTGTCGGCAAGACGTGTCGTGCCCCCATTTTCCTTAACATGCCGTGCCCGACACGTCATAGCACCATATCGTGCCGGCATATTTTGACAGCATTATACACAACACCTCTTAGCACCAGTGGTTACACACCTCTTTTTCACATTGTAGGTCAAGGTATGAGTTTTTCCCTTATAATAAAAAATAAAAATAAAAATAAGATATGGATATCCACTGTCCATTTTTGAGATGGATAATGGAGATAAAATAAAAAATAAAAAAACAGATATTATTATTATTATTATAAAAAAAAAATTAAAAAAGAAGCTGAAAAATGAAAACAGAAATGGATGGGATTTGGAACTCCCAATTTCAGATTGAGTTGAGGCCCGAGGGAGGAGGGCAAAGCTTCAAGCTTCAAACTCCCAGATACATTGATCCTTTATAGGTTGACAAATGCATGAATTTGGCAGACCCAAAATGGGAATTTGGACTGATCTTTCAAATATTAAATTTTTCAACTATGACCCCTCAAAAAATAAAGTGTAATCTAACACTTTTTCATCATGGCTTGTAGAAAATAAAATCAGTAATCATATAGAGCACACAAGTGGGAAGATCAAATTCCCAAAACACATGTCTAAATCTAGTAAATTCTCTTTGTAAACAGGGTTGAAGATACTAGAGTTGAATAGAGCATATGAAAATGTTTGTTCTGAAGATATACATAGTGATAGGAGTTGAGTAATTATGATGCAAGAAATCTAAGCATGTACAAAACTATGTTCATGGGAAGGCCAATAATATATTCCTTCTCTTTGGCACGGGAGAGGAGCCGGTTGAGCAATGTAGGTCGGATACTGCTGTCCGGGCATCACTACTGAGAAGTCGGATGCATACGTTGTTGAGACCTGCATTTCATCACCAAGATTGAATCAATATCATTAACTTAACTAGTAATTAGTGTATAAGACTACTTTGTTACTTTCAATTGATGAGTTAATAGAGACTTACTGTTTGTGTGTTACCAAGTTTCTTCTTTGCTCCTGATTCTGAAGAACCACCGGTGATGGCGTCAGGAGAAGAAAAAGAAGGGCCAGGCCTAAAAAGATGTTCGAAAATCGCCATGATAAGAAACATTGATATCAAGATAGCCGTGGCAACAAAACCAAATGAGATGGCATTCATTGATGTTCCAAAGTTTTTCCATGGAGCTTCCTGCACTGTTTGAGATGGAGGACTTGTGTCTGAATTGGTGTATATGCTCCATGGCTTTGATCTTTCGGGACCAAACTCGTTCGTGCTCATGCTATATACAGGTTCTTTTCGGTTACAACTCTCTATTTTTTGTAGTTTGCTTGGAAGAAAGAAGATGCTTGAAGATCAATCAAACATGTTGGATCATTTGTGGAAGCCCTGAAAAGAATCCATAACAATAACATTCTAGTAAGAGCTAAATTAAGAAGAAGATACAATTAATGACTAGTACTCTCATTCATTGACCATAATCACATCTATATAATGAAGAATTCAACTCATTCAATACTAAATGCATTGCAAATGATAGACAGATTTTCAAGTCAAGGAAAGAAGAATGAAATGAAAAGGCATTGTTGAATGATTTCATCAATTAATCCAATGTAAATCTTCAGATAGTTTTACCTGATGATATTAGAGTGTTGAAAGATCCTGTTGTTGACAAGTGAGGACTTGTTGGGAGAAGCTAACAATGACTTTTCATTTTCATTTGCAAATTTTCAGATGAGCTGCAAAAGCCTTTTTATACTTTTATACAACCCCCGCCCCCAATAGAAAATGTAAAGACAAAGTTATATATATAATCCTCCTTTCTTTTCTTTTCTTTTTGTTTATGTTTTCATGTTGATGCCTAACTTAATGAATACTATACCTTGTCAGAAGAAGCAAACTTAAAGAAATAAATTTTAAAAAAAATTATAAAAAAATAAAAAGACTGGACCTTCCTGTCTGGAGAGCCAAAAACAAGAGTGACCCCCCCAAATTGGTCCTTTTACAAAATTTCAGCCACCTTTTTATGTGAATGTGAGTGAGGCAGCTGGCTGACTTGATGAACCTCTTGACTGAGACTTGCACAGATTATGATTTCTCAACCAATACTATGATTAACATCAAAAACAACTAATTATCTGCACTAACTACTGAATAATTTTCACTACAATTTGTAATTATAACTATGATTAAGAGTTAAATGCCATGAATGCACAAGGCTTGATTGTTCCAGGTAATTACTTTGTTCTAGAACCAACCTTATCTTCACACAAGAGTACTTTTGTCAAGATCGACTTTCAAAACTTGGATTGTAACTTGAAAGTTACTATTAAAGGTTTAACACTTCAATACGTTTGACGTATACGTTTAAATCCATTTATATTACGCCATGTGACATGCATGATTTGAGTTGGTTTGGGCGGAAGCATTAATTTTTCCTGTTTGATGGCATCAATACCCTGACCCAATTCAACTCCAACATAAACATTTAGATGTAATCATGGCAAAGGTGGCAAAATCTCACATAATCTCCCACAAAACAAAAGAAAGCAACAAAGAAAGAAAAAGCTGCCAGAGAATATTAAAACCTAAATAAATAAACTAAGGGTAGCTGCTAGAATGAGTATAAACTACATATACATTATGGGTGAATTAGTGAATAGGCATGTGATCAAAGGCTACACACAACAACAAGTGGAGATCATCAAAGCACAAGAAAGAAAATAAATTTATCTAAAAACAAAAATTGAAAATAAATAAAGCAAAAAGAGAGAGAGAGAGAATCAATGTTGGATACCTTACAGCTATGCAGTAGCAGAAGTGCCATGATTCAAGAGAAGAAAGAAATGCGTGTGGTGTGGTATGTGTGTGCGAAAAAAAAAAAAAAAAAAGAGACCTGGAAAAGTGGGTGATGTAGACCACAATTATTCCTCTTATATTTAAAAACAACAACAACCCTCTTGAGACTTGAGAGACAACTGCTTTTGTCAGAACCACTAAAGCCAATTGTCTCTATTTATCTATTATTTGCAAACAGTTCATATGTGCAACAATAAACATCAACCCACATACCTAAGAATTCGAGTCATGTCCTCTCTCCCTTTGATCCTGAAATACTCAAAACACTCTCTCTCTAATAGAGACACAGGAACACATATACTCAGTAATTATCATCAAGCAAACTAAGTTATAAAAAACTCACTGCTGTAATTGAAGAAATGAAGCAATAATGACAAAACAAAATTGTGATAAAGATACAAAGAGAGAAGAGAGAGAGAGGATCTTTTGCTGATAATGGCACTGAGTGATACTCTTTTTTGTCAACAAGACAATCACCATGTCTGAGAATGATATGAAAGCCTATCTATATCTAAATCAAAATCTAAAACCAATCCCTCCAAAAACAAAAACAAAAGTTTGATGTTACAAACCACCAGTGAAGGCTGTGTTGTATGATCTGTCTTTTGCTAATTATGAGAATTTTACACTGTCCATATTATGTATGTTTAATTATCAGAAGAAGAATTACCAATTAAGAGGTGTGATAAAAGAGCCAATTCATGGAAGGGGTCATTGTCAAATGAAAGATTGGTGTCTTGGTATTTTCCATGTAAGACATTTTTGTAAAAGAAAAAGGGTCCCATGGTATATGACCAGAAAGCACAATAAAAGCAAACATGTTTGAAAATAGATTGAAGCATATAATCTATCTTTTTCTTCCTTTTTGGAACCAAGTCTCCAACTTAAGCAACCTCTTTTACTTTTCCAACAATTTACCACCAGATAAACTTTTTAACCAGCACAAAATCAATTGAAAATTAGAACAACATTTTTTCCATGTAACTATTAGACCAACAAAAGTTACTTTGAAAATTTTGATAAAAGATTCTCAAATTAATATATATCTATACTAGGAGTGCTGAATATTAGTGCTTAATTATGAGTAAAAATTATTAGAAACTTGTCGGAAAAGGTCTTTTGTTTATATTTAAAACCAAATATTACCACAGTACGTCCAATGTCAACACTAATTAACTAATATCAAGTGACGATGTGCATTTGTTTTATTTTGTAAATAGACATTAAAATTGAATAGTACACTAAATCATTTCGTTTTCTTTTTAATGCCATTTTGGTTATTAAATAGAAAATGGTTTGAATGATTAAAAATTTTGAAATTAAATTAAAAAATAGTTGACATCACCACAACAATCGTTCGTCTTTAATGACATTTTCATAATTAAGTCGACAAATGTTTTTGAATGATTAATATTCAGCAACTAAAACAATGATCGAAGGTATCAGTACCAAAGTTACGACTATATTTAATGAAGCTCATTTGTATAATCGTAGCGTATCAATATTTTCTGATGATTTGATTTTACATTTAATAAGAAAAAAGCCTTGTCATGTTCATGATAAATATAAAAAAATTAAAAAAAAAACAGTCTGATAATTGAGTGGTTGGCACCTCTCCTTCTATATTTACAACAGAGGTTCGAATCTCATCTTGCTCATGAACAAGCAAATGAAAGCCAACCTCTCTTTAGGTTACAGAAGTAACTATCTGAATCGAATAGCTACTTCCATAATCAATACAAAGGGGGCGGTGCACAGGGGCGGACGAATGTGTGGGCTGCTATAGCCTAACAAGTATTATGTGTAGAGTTAAGAGTAGCTACTGCAAGTCTATTATTCTTCTTTCTATACACAATCACATCAATAATCAATATCAATTTTATTTCTCTCTTATCGGTCCCAATCTAGACCTAACGCCTATTCCGGTTAAGAACCGTCAGTTCCAGTTTTGGCGGAACCAAAACCGGAACTGAAACCGAAACCGAAACCGAAACCTCAAACCTCCCTAGGGCGGTTCTGGTTCCGGTTCCGACGGTTCAGTTCTTATTTATTTTTTTTATTTTCTTTTTATAAACCCAAATATCTACCCCAAATCTCACCAACCCATACATATTTTCCCAAATCACTTTCAAGTTTCATCTCTGATCTGAGATCTCTCTCTCTCTCTCTCACACACACAAAGCAACCCCAAATCACAAATTACCCACCACCGGTCCACCATCACGGCATCACCATCTTCACCATCTTCTTCTTTCGGCCACCATCATTGTTTCCTTTGGATAGTTGGATCGATCATCTTCTTTTTCTTTCTTCTTCTTCTTTCTTCTTCTTCTTTCTTCTTCGTCTTTCTTCTTCTTCTTACTTCATGCTTGGATCTATCACAAGTGGACAGTGGTGTGTGTGACTATGTGTTTGACTGGTGAGAGCCTGAGAGGGTTTCAATTTAGGGCTTGGTTTCGAAATTGAGAAGGTTTCAATTTAGGGCTTGATTCAAATTGAAAGGGTTTCAATTTAGGGTTTGGTTTCGAAATTAGGGATTTAGAATTCTGGAAATAGTGAAGAACGGAGAAGATCAATATATATATATAAGTCAGGAACCGCCGGTTCGAAATGAACCGAAACAACTGGTTTCAGTCCGGTTCAAACTGGGCGGTTCCGTGAAAAATGGAATCGGAACCGAAACCGCCCTGATCCCGGTTCCGGTTCCAGTTCGGTTTCAAAACCGGAATTGGAAAAATCAATTCCAATTTTTCCGGTTCGGTTTGATGGTTCGACGGTTCGAACCGAACCAGCGTCAGGTCTATGACCCAATCCTCTCTCTCTCTCTCACATCCATTCTATATTTCTATTTCTATATCTCTCTCATCGATCCCAATTCTCTCCCTCCCATTCTCTCTCTCTCTCTCTCTCTCAAGTCCCAATTTTCTTTCTTCCCCATTAATAATTCTCTCATTCTCTTCTCAAAATTATGAATTACGAAATTGAATATTTATTCTCTCTCTCTCTCAAGTCCCAATTTTCTTTCTTCCCCATTAATAATTCTCTCATTCTCTTCTCAAAATTATGAATTACGAAATTGAATATTTATTCGATTCAGTTACTTTTATCAGTTAAAATTTATTTTTTCTATTTAAAAAGTTAGGGTCTTAGGTTTGTTATTCGTGATTTTAAATTAATATTTTATTATTTTTTATATTAATTTATTTTACGACTATAATTTATTACTTTTAATGTTATATTATATTATTACAATTTATAAAGTATCACTTTAATCAAATTGTTTAATATTTACTTATTATCAATTTTTTATTATATATATATAGTTTTGTTTTAGCCCACTCTAACAAAAAATCTTAGGTACGCCACTGGCGGTGCACAAATGCTTAATCAAAATTTTGAAAAAGTGAGCCTTTAGGCCGCGTTTGTTTGATGGGACAGGATGGGAAAGGGCTTATTTTTAATCTTTTTCCCATGTTTGGTGAGTTGATGGGATAGGATTAATTTATCCCATCAAAAAATTTAATCTCACTGATGTGGGATAAATTAGTCCCGTCTAAAATGGCGGGATTCAATTTAATCATATCTTCTTCTTCATCACTTTGAGACTCTCTCTCTCTCTCTTAGATGTATATTTCCAGTCTAATGATTGCCTCCAATGTTCTTCAATCTTCATATTAGACTTGAAAAATTAAGTTTGTCTTCAATAATCGTCTCTGTTTGTTCTGGGCTGTTTTGCCTCTCTTTTTTTTATTGCCTAGCATTGTGTCTTTCTTCTCTAGGTTAGCTATGTGCTGTTTTTGCTCTGCTTGTGTTGTTTTACTGTGCTTTGGGTTGTGTGCGCTTGTCTGTTGTTATTTGCTTTGCTTCTCTGCTTTTGCTTGGTGTGGTTGGTTTCATCCCTCCAGTGTGTTTGTTGTGGTTGCCTTTGGCCTTTAATCTATTCAATTAACTGTTCAAAAAAAAAAAAAAAAAAATCTATTCAATTTTCTTTGAACAAGTCTATATGTTTTTCAAAGAGAACTTTTGAGAACAAAGGGTAAATCAAAACACTGAAGACCCTTTGAGAAAAAGCTTCATGGTCTCATCGAAATGGTCTACCTCAATCAGTTAAAGACGAACACAAGAACCCATCATCCAAACACATCGAGATTAGCTTTTCATGGCTTTAATCTGATTTGGGTGTGTCTCATCTTCCCACCGTTGTAAATTCCGGTCAACCTTCGAAAGACTCTAAAAACAAACGAAAATCTAGAGCCTAATTAGCTTTGTGATCTGGTCTAAGCGATTTCCAGATTTCTTCATTCTAGATTTGAAAAGCTTTTTCAGATTTGAAGAAATCTAGAAAAAACCTTTTTCAAATTTTATTTATTTATTTTTTATTATTTTTATTTTTTTAAGAACATTGGAAATTTTCAAATCTATTTCCATATCTATTTTGTCCAATCCCATGACATACCAAACACAGTATTACTCTATTTTTAATCTTATCCTATATTACATCAAACACAATATAACATACAATTAATCCAATCCTATCCAATCATATCCTATCCTATAAAAATAATCATATCATATTCCACGTACCAAACGGGGTATTAATTGTTTTAGTATTAGACTTGAAAAAACAATTGCTTTAACAAAAACAATTCTTTTTTTTTTTTCTTTTTTTTTTGGAAGAAAGAAACAGCTTACAAGCAAGCACGGCAATCCGCCGACACTAAAGAACCAACACACAGAGGAAAATCCTCCAGCCAAAACATGTCCTCAACACAGGAGAGACCATTTTTAGCTAAACCATGGGCTACTTGATTAGCCTTTCTAGGGACGAAACAAACAGATATACAACGCATCTGATCTAACAAAACATGAATCTCATCAATAAAAATCCCTACTTCAGAACAAAAAGAAACCTTGGAATTGATCCAACCCACAACAACCTCTGCATCTGAATCAATTCTACACGGGCCTAGGCCAGCATCCCTTGCCAGTTGAAGTCCTCTGAGAATAGCACCCGCTTCCGCTACTTGCAGAGAGAAAGTAGCTTCAATCTTCTGCGAGCTTGACGCCATCACCAGACCCTCCGAATTGCGAATCACAATACCAAAACCCACCATTCGATCAACCACATTAATAGATGCGTCGCAATTGATTTTGTAATAGCCTAGGTCAGGTGGAATCCAAGTAGGATTCCTAACAGGAACCACACTAGGAAGCCTCCCCTTCGCCCCCCAACTATCCTGATACTCACCAATAAACGCCCTCACCCACTCAACCACCTTCACCTCCTTATCCACATGAGAACCATGCACCACCACATTCCGAATGGACCAAATCTTCCATAAGCACACACAAAACAGTCCCACATCCTCCAAACCCAGCAGAGAAAAGCAATCAATCACAAAATCAAAGAAATGAGTTTTACCTTTATGATTGTTCTGCAGTTTTTGAAGCCACTCATTACACACCTGTTTCAAACCTTGACAGCACCAAAAGACTATGAAGAATAGACTCGCACTTCACTTTGCAAACATGGCACATTTTATCCACCGGAATACACCTCATGGCCAAAATATCATAAGGCGGCAGCTGATTGTTGCATGCTTTCCACACAAAAAATTTAATTTTCTCAGGCAACTTCAACTTCCACAGAGCTTTCCACCAAGAAACGGAAGAAGCATAAAAAGAATTGGAATAAGCAGAACCACAATCCAAAAGAAGAGAACACCCCAACCTGTATCCACTCTTAGCAGAAAAAGAGCCTTTTTGATCGAAATGCCATTGAAAGGAATCATTCACTCTTCTGCTACCTAAAGGAATACTCAAAATAGCCTTGACATCTTCCTCACAAAAAACTGAATTTATCAGGTCCACATTCCACGAACCCGAATGAGATAATAGCTAACTAACAGTGGCAAACTCTCCCAAAATTGGACTGGATAAAGGCTTGAAAGTCGACGGTCTCGGAATCCAGCAATCCTTATAAATTCAAATTTGAGTGCCATCTCCTACCTTCACCACCAGAATTTCCTTTCCCCACATCAAACTTTTCCATAAAAAGGAAGCCGATGGAGCAGCTACAACATCAATAAACGAATCGGTTGGAAAGTAACATCCTTTAAGCACACAAGAAGCTAAAGAACTCTCATTTGACATAATTCTCCAACCTTGCGCAGCAAGTAAAGATTTGTTAAAAACCTCTAAGTTCCTGAAACCTAACCCACATTTATCTTTTGCTTCACATAACTTGGGCCAAGTACACCAATGAATCTTCCTAGAATTTCCTGTACTTCCCCACCAAAAACGAGCGCAAAGCCGATACACCTCAGTTATAATACTCTTCGGGAGCTGAAATAAATTCATAGAGTAAGTTGGAATAGCCTGTAAAATTGCTTTTATAAGGATTTCTTTACCACCGGTTGATAAAAATTTATCCCTCCACCCCTTAATTTTATCCCAAATTTTGGCAATAATACCCACAAACAGCTCCTTTTTCTTCCTCCCAGTGAAACACGGCAACCCTAGATACCTCTCATGACAATCGACCACCCTAATACCCAGGATGTCTGCCAACTGAGTACTAAAAATAACCGAAAGAGAGGGACTTACGCATATGGCTGATTTATCGCAGTTAATAATTTGGCCTGAGGCCCTAGCATATACATCTAAGAAGCTTTTTAACAACACACAATTAGAGACCGATGCTTTAGCAAAGATCATACAGTTATCTGCAAACAAGAGGTGAGAAATAATCGGACCATATTTACTGCATCTAAACCCCTCAAACTCCCCATCTACAACAGCCCGGTTGAGTAAGCATGATAAACCCTCACCACACAGCAGAAACAAGTAGGGAGAAATCAGATCTCCTTGCCGTAACCCCCTAGTAGGCTTGACATATCCAGAAATATTCCCATTAATCACAAAGGAATACGAAACTGAAGAAATGCACCTAAAAAGAAGACTGATCCAATTGTCTGAAAACCCCAGCCTGCGCATCATCTCTACCACAAAAAACCACTCCACACGGTCATAAGCCTTGGATATATCCAGCTTAACCGACATAGACCCATATTTCCTCTTACTCCTCTTAATCTGATGCATACATTCGAAACTGATCATGACATTATCAGAAATTAATCTCCCCGGTATGAAGGCGCTTTGGGCTTCCGAAACCACACCATCCAGAGCAAGACGAAAGCGATTGGCTATAGTCTTTGCAACGATTTTATAGAGCACGTTACAAAGACTTATAGGCCTAAAATCAGAAATCCGCACTGAAACTTTCTTCTTTGGAATAAGCGTAATAAGGGTGTCATTCATCTTCTCCATAGAAGCTCCATTATTAAGACATTCCAAGCAAGCCTCACCACACTTGGACCCACTTTATCCCAAAATCTCTGATAAAAAATCGCAGAAAAACCATCCCTACCCGAAGCCTTCATAGCCCCCATATCAAAGACAGCCTTCCTAACCTCCTCCTCAGTGAACTTCAAATCCAGAAAACAACTCATCTGGGAAGAAAGCTGAGGCTGGACTCCCTCCAATACTGCACTCATATCTTCCAGAGAATGGTTACTTGACTTGTACAGATCGCCAAAATAGTCCAACAATACATTCTCAATCCCTCTTCTAGTATTACACCATTGACCATCCAAACCTTCAATACCTTTAATATTGTTACGGCTTTTCCGGACCGTTGCCTTCATGTGAAAAAATCTTGTATTGCGATCTCCACATTTCAACTACTCAATACGCGACCTCTGCTTCCAGTATCGCTCCTCAGTTTCCAACACACAATCTAACTAAGATTCTATGAGTTGAATAGTTTTCCAATACCCTACACTAATATTGTTATAGGCATTTTGAAGCTCCATTTTCTTATTAATAATAACCTCTTTAAGCTGCCTCCTACATTGTAAGTTCCGATCTTCCAGCCTAATACCACAATCTCTAATATTACTAAGCACCCCCTCTACCACCGAAGGACCTCTATTCTCCACCCACTCCCTCGAAATCAACTCTCTACACTCACTATTCTCACTCCAGCATTCCTCAAAATAAAAACGCCTTCTGCTCTTGGCCTCTCCACCACCCATCGATTTATCCTGAACATCCAAGAGAATCGGCCTATGATCTGAACGCCAGTAATCTAGATGGTAAACGACAAAGTTAGGAAATAATCTTTGCCATTCTAAATTACCAGTACATCTATCCAATCTTTCAAAAATCAATGCTTCCCCTTCACGTTTATTACTCCATGTAAAATGAGGGCCAACATGACCTAAATCTTCAAGGCCACTATCATCCAAAGCTTCGCGAAAGTCGGATAAAACCTTCCAGTCTTTCGTAATACCTCCCACTTTTTCAGAGTCTTCCAACACTTCATTAAAATCACCAATACAAACCCACGACAAAGAATACATACCTGCCAATCTTCTCAGTAACTTCCAAGAATGTTGTCTCTGACTTCCATCCAGATCACCATAAAAGCCAGTGAGTCTCCACCACAGATTCCTTGAAGACTCGATGCGCACATCAATATGAGCAACAGAAAAACTCAAAAGAACCACCTGAATGTCAGCTGCCCAAAATAAACATAACCCACCCGATTTACCACTGCAATTAACTACTAATTTTCCACTAAACCCAAGCCTCACACGCAACTTATCCATTCTAGCTTGGTCGGCCTTAGTCTCCACTAAGAACATCACATCCGGATTAATCACCTGTTTTTGAGAAAGCAGGGAATTGAATACTCGTGGACTTCCCAACCCCCGAGCATTACACGACATGATCTTCATTGGACTCGACGGGAAGTCGAAGGCCGGCCGGCCGATACATTTGCTTCAAAGGCTTCCAAATTTACCGGTAAACCCAATTCACTGGTAACCCCGGCAGACCCCATACCTTCACGATCCCTCTCTTCCTCATCCCAATTGACCCCAATCCTTCTAGATTTGTTATTATCCAAACCAACTTTGCTAACCACTTCATCAATTTTTCGTTTCCCTCTTTGAAGCACTGATATATTTCCAGAGCTTCCTTTAACCTCAACATTTGGATTTAAGACACTATTTCCCCCAACTTTAAGTCTCCTAAACCGATTACCACTTGGGGCCGGGTCACAACCCGAAACCTCTTTAAAAACAGGTTGGGTTTGACTAGGACAAGATAACATCTAACCTACCTCAACCGGGCCAACATCAGGCCCAATGTGCAAGCATATCTCCCCTACTAACTTCTGGGCTTCAGTAACAGACCCATCCTTCTGTGTTGGCATAACTTGACCTGACAAATTCGGCCCACTACCCATCTCACCGTCTCCTATACTACTATTTCTACATGTTTCTTCCTTCACCTCCTCGGCATTAAACACTCCCCTTTCTGTCCCATTGCTCATTAAAACTTTAACCTCCTCCATCTGCTGTTGTGTGCCATTGTCTGCACTCATCGAGCCCAACTCTGACTGTAAGTGTTCTTTTTGCCCTGTCTCCATCAAATCGCCACTCGATTGAACCTGCATTGGATAACCACTTGTTTCAGCCCTCGAAATGCTTACATCATGGCTGACCGCTTCTACACCTTCTCCTTCCCACGAATTCCTCGTTCTTTCTTCTCTACCGCTATCATATTTCCAGAATCCTCCTCCATTGACAGGGGCAAAAGATAAACTTCGTGGATCATGGAATTTAACATTTCTAATAGGACCAGAAGCTCTAAGCCATGGCCCAAAAGGGAAAATTGCTTTCCCATTGACAATCGGAATAGGTTCGACCTCAACACATTCAGAAGTCATGTGGTTTACCATCCCACATTTAAAACAATGATTTGGTAATCGTTCATAACGAAGAATCATAGTAGTAATAACACCAACACCTAAAATATCCACTCACAGACACCGAGCTAAGGACTGCTCAATATTCACTCTAACCCTCACCCGCATAAACTTCCTTACACAATCTCCTGAAGCACCACCATCCACCTCTAAAACTTCACCTATCATTCCACCCAAGAATCTCCCTATATCGTAAGTCATACATAGAAGAGGAACTTGATGAATCTGCACCGACAAATCTGCCATATCAAACCTTAAAGAATCGATTGTACCCTTTCCTTTAGGTTTTTTCATTGCTAATAGAGCATTATCAAAACTCCACGAACCCCTAGAGATCACCCTCTCCATATCATAAGCATCTCTGAAATGAAATGTAAAAGTATTACTAGTCACAAATTATATATCCAAACCCTTTCTGACCTGCCATATTTTCCCAATGACACACATAAATGCATCCCTATTAACTCTTTTACTAGATAGTACTCTTCCCACAATACATAAAGACAATCTCTGTTTTGCCTCAACCATAAGCTTCACATTTAAAGACTGTATAAGACCATCACGACTATTAATGGACAAAGAAGCACACAAAGTTGCAAGATCATCTGACTCTATAATAATAAACTCAAAACAGAGCCCAAATAAATACGAATCGAAGAAAACCAACGGAAAAAACACGGAACACCCAACTACTCTCACTCACTATTTCAGAGAGAAAAAAGAGGAGAGACTTAAAGAATCAAAATTACAAAAATAATTCTTAAAAACTATGAATTAGATATCATAAATGGTTAATATGTGTTTAAGTGAATTATGAATGTGGCAAACAACCGAAAAAGAAGTCAATGACCAAAAAGAAAAACAAGGGATGTCTGGTACCTGTTTTCAAGGGTGTTTTAGTTTTCGTTTTCCAAAAAACGATTTCAAATTTGTATTTGTTAACTGTTTTTCATTTTATTCTTAAAAAACAAAAACAAAAACAAAATGGAAAACAAAATCAGTGTTAAAATTGAAAAATACAGAAAACATGTTTAATATGTTTTTCATATATTTCATTTTGTTTTTCCTTCAACTTTTTTTTCTCACCTTTTTTTCTTTTTCTTCTTCGTTTTATCATAGCCTCATAGGTCATCTTCTTCTTCTTCTTCTTCTCATGCTCTTCTCCTCCTCCTACCCCTATTATTCTTCTTCTCCATGATAGAAAATGGAGGAGCAATTCTTCTTCTTCTTCTTCTTCTCCATGAACCAACAATGGAGGAGGTGAGATCCTCCGGCGTTAGAGTTGTTGATCTGCTCCTCCAAGAGCAAACCAACCGCTCCTTCCATTATTATTATTATTATTATTTCCTTTTTCTCTGTTTAAAGAGTTTTTGGAGATGGGTTAGGGTTTGTTAAATAAATTTTTTATTCATTAACCATTTGTTATAAAATTTAATAAATTCTTTTGGAAGGCAACTTTAAAATTTAATAACACACTATCGAATATTTAAGTTTACAAATTACAATAGAAAATTTAAATTGTCAAACATTTAAATACTTAGTTCTATAATCCTAGTTTAATGCAAAAATAAAAATAAAGAATGATATTCTTCTTCTTGTAGGCCATGTCGGTTTCCTTTAGTGAGCAGGTTAGGATTTTATGGAAGGCGGCTATTCTTGCAGTGATTTGGGGGGTGTGGACTGCCCGTAATCAGTGGATCTTTGAAGAGAAGTCGGTGGACTTTAGATCCGTCCTCTTTGGTTTGGCGTGTGGTTTCAGAGGCTAATTGCCTGGAGATTGGTTGTATGCGTAATTGTATTGAAGACCTTTTGATTATTCGTCGATTTGGTCTTCGAGGTCGCCCTTCTAAAGCCCCAGTGCTCAAGAGTGTGGTTTGGTCGCCTCCAGCTACTTGTTGGATCAAAGTGAATATTGATGGTGTTGCTATGGGCTCTCCAAGGGTTAGTGGTTGTGGTGGTATCTTTTGAAACTGTAGAGCTTTTGTGAAAGGTTGTTTTGCTATTCCTCTTGGTCAAGTTTTCACGTTTGAGGCCGAGCTTCTGGCGGCCGAGCTTGGCCATTAATTTTGCTTGAAAGTATAGGTGGCATCGAATCTGGCTTGAGAGCGATTCTTCTTATGTGGTTCAACTTCTTTCTTCTCATTCTGAGGTGGTTCCTTGGAGGGTTCATCTGGCATAGCAGCACTGCATGTTCCAGATCTCGCAGATGGATTTTTAGGTTTCCCATATTTTCAGGGAGGGAAATCAAGTTGCAGATCTAAGCATGCTTTGGAGCTTTAGGCTGATTCTTGATGGTTCTCTACCTCGTCGTTCTGTTCTTCTTTAGTTCGCAATGACTGCATAAGTCGAGAGTCTTTTCGTTTTTCTTGATGTTTTCTTTTTCTTTTGGTGTGGTTTTTCTTGATGTTTTCCTTTTCTTTTGGTGTGACCTACATGCCTTTTTTTGTTTGAGTACTGTCTAAGGGTTTTTCCATATGATCTCTCCCCAAGTTATTTAAGAACAAATTTCAATTCAACTAAATAATATTTGTACACTAATACTAGATAACCAAAAAATTTAACACAAATTTCAATTAAAATGATATGACAAATGATTTTTTTTATTATTCACATAATCCATGTTATGTATGATGATAACAACTCACTTGCCAAATCATTTAATTTAAAATTTGAGTTAATTATTTAAATTGTCTAGCATTACTCACTTGCCACAACAATGTTTTTTTAACAATAAAACCAGAATTAAATCTGGTCCAAGAAAGTACAAGAGGCCCATATTTGTTGTGAAAAAAATCAAAATACAGAATGACGAGCAATGTCTAATTTATAAAGTAACGATAATAACTATAATAATAAAATGATTGCTAAATTGTCTTGGAACAAAAAATCCCAAGCAGTAATTGAACAAAAACTTAAAAACTCAGAATTCAAACCAATATTTGAAACCAGCAAATTGTCTAAAGACAAAACTTCCCTAACTCAGCAAGTAAAAAAGCTCAAGCCTTGAGCCTTCCATAAAATTTGGACTTCTCCTGTGTTGTTTGGAAACGACCATGGCCGAACTTAGAGGATGTATCAATGAACTTGAGCTTAATATCCTCCAATGCCAACCTAGATGTTTGGTTCAACAATGACTGCCTCAAGGTCACAACGCGCTTCTTAGGTCCGACACAGCAACCCTTGATCAACAGGTAATCTTCTTTCACAACACCGTAATGGGGGAATCCTCCCATAGGTGTAATATCCTTCTCCGTCCTGGTCAACACAAAATTCCATAAGAAAGTGTCATTTGAAGATACCTAATAAACGAGAGCTTGAAAAAAAAGGCACAACAAAAATTACCAACCTGTCATATTCAGTCATAGCAGAATGGGACTCCTGGCCAGACTTCCCAAGCTTGTAAATTTTCTTGTTCATCTCAGTACGGTGATGGTAACCATTCTGCCCGGCCCTGGCAACAGTAAAGGAAACCCTAGCTGGATGCCAGGCACCAATACAAGCTACCTTGCGCAAACCACGGTGAGTCTTGCGAGGGAGACGAGTGACACCCCAACGAGTGACCACACCCTCATATCCCTTACCCTTAGTAACACCTATGATGTCAATCATTTCATCTTTCTGGAACACGGCATCAATTGGAATCTGCTTCTCAAAGAAACTATAAGCATACTCAACCTTCTTAGCAACATCCCCTCCATTCACCTGGATTTCCATTAAATGGGCTTTCTTCTGCTTCAGTCCTGGCATTTTTCTAATCTACAAAATCGAACAAAGAACTGAATTAAAAAAATTGGTAGATACAAATTCTGAAAAATTATACATCACAGCATCAAAAACAAGTACCAAAAACTTGCTCAAGTACAAATATGTCAAAAGCCAAAGACGGGAAAAGCACTGCCTCTATAACTTGTACACATCATTGTTAAACATCTAAAGGAGGATCAGATCAATGTTGGGTTCTGAGATCTTATTATGAGTGAACACAAGATATTAGAAAGATGAAATTAGAAAAGAGAAGAATACCTGGGTGTGGGCCAAAACACGAATAATAGTACAGTATTTCTTCATTTTCTCCAGTTGAGACTCGATGCCTTTTTTCCCCTCCTCAGTTTCAAACTTCTTAGAGTACTTGGTAAAAGCCTTCTTCTTAGATTTGCACCAGTTCTTGTAGAACCTCCTCTTCACCTCCTCATTGAGATGTTGGGCCCAGACAGTGCAAAGAGAACGAAGACCACGTGGTGTCTTCACATAACCAACAACTCCAACAACCACAATGGGTGGAGTCTCAATAATTGTTACTGCTTCACATGTTTCCTTCTTGTGGAGCTCTGAAGGAAAAGGATTCAATGGTAAGACATTCAATCAAACATTCAAATACAGAAAATAACTAAACTAAAAAATTTCTGCCCATCCAATTTCTCCTCTAGATTCTTTGAAATGATTAAATTGTAACAAGTCAAACCAATTTTGAAGATGAAAAAGATAAAAAAAAACAGACTCACTTGATCCTGGTTTCTCAACATCTCGGACAATATGGGTCATCCCAGCTTTGTATCCCAAGAAAGCAGTTAATCTGCATGGTTTAGTGGGATCGTCTTTGGGGAAGGCCTTCACTGCAAAAACCAACAACAGAGAATCAAAAAGAAGAAACTAATCACAACTACTAAATTAAAACATGAACAAAGCCATAGCACAACCTCTGCATACAAACCGGGTTAAACATACATATGAACAACTGGTATAGCTTTAGATATAAAAGCATTTAGGCAATAATTTGGGTAAGAGTCGTCTCACAGAAGCATGGATAAAAGGGATATAGTCACAGATCATTCAAATTACAACTTCAACAAAAACAATTATCCTGCAATACACTGAATTTGTTGAGATATGTGGGCTGACAAAGTTAGAAATTTAGTATTAATCACAACAAGTAACGGTTCACCAAAAAGCACTTAATATGAATTGATCTTGAGGTGATAAGACATTTAATGTTTATCCTTCAAACAAATGTTAATCATCAAATTAAGAAATACAACAAGAGCATCAATCCAGTATCATATATTATATACTTATTCAAGTACCACCACAATAAGCGAATCATATATAAGTTTTGAAATTATTTTTCCTTTAGCATGGATGACCATTAGATCTATACAGGCAATAATTAAGGAGATTATCTTTAATCTTTATCCAAAAGGAAATGAAGGCTTATATGCTATGTTCAAAGGCAAATCTAGCTTAGATAAACAAATAGCAAAATGGTTTGAAGCTATTCAATGAGTATTAAGGGAATAAAAACCCCATCACAACTCACAATCACAAGGAAATTTTCCATATCAAGAAAAATTTAACAACACGGTATTAAAGTATATCAACTTCATCACTTAATTTCTAAAGCATAAGATATAGCAAAATCACAATGGGATACAATACTTTAAAATCATTATTCAAGTTTTCACAGAATTCATGGGGAATTCAGGTGGTGTCATCTTAGCTAAACATATTAAAACTGCATTGCTAGAATGTAAGCAAACAAATCCTTGATAATTAATAAAAAATGACTTGAGTAGCAATAAAAACCTTTTCCTCTGTGGCGGGCAGCTCTCTTTCTTGGGAGAAACCCCAAAGAGCCATGTCTTGGGTGTTCAAACTTGCGATGAGACATCCTTGATAGCTCTCACTGCAAAACTCAATGTTACTTCATTCTAATAAGAACAGAGCTGAAGTTTACAAATGAACCAAATCAACATAAAGTACACATCCACACTAATAAAAGATCAGTTACACAGATTTCACTTATTAAATATCAAAAATAAAAATATTTAAAACATCGAACAACATGATTAAGCAAAACAAAACAAATTTTGAAAATTATAGAACACATTTCAGAAACTCAAGATAATTAATGGTATGAAAATGTAGCAACATAGATAACAATCATTAAGTACAAAAACCTAGGAAATTATAAATTTAAAAAAGCAGTAATAATAAAATTAAATAAGGATAAAGTTTTCAATAGAAAACATAAAAAATAAATAAAAACACTGAGATGATAAAAAAACATTTTCAATATAATTCTTAAAGTCCAAATGAATAATCACAATTAGTTAAGAGTTAACTTTCAAAGACAAAATGGTCCATCGTTTATTAGAAAAAATTAACTTAAATATCATGAAAATATGTATATGATATGTGCAATGGTCCATCTATTATTTTGAACAAAAACTATATACTACCAGCAAAATTTTCAGATTATATAACTTCATCAGATTTTATAAATACTATTCATATGATAATCATTTATTAAAACAAAAATGATGTACAAAATTTCCAAATTTATGAAAATAAATCATATTTGAATGAAAGAACCACTTTGAAATATAAAGAAAATTTACATATATAATGTCATTGCAATGAAAACAGCAGATGATTGAGACAATCTCTAGCAGAAGATCAGAATCGGTCCCCAACCAAAGGCCTATGGCAAATTAGAGTTATGCCAATTCTCGAGCTCATTGGTATTCCTTTCCAAACACCCTTTGAAAAGGGTTTTGGCAAAAAAAAAAAGAGCCCTTTTTCGAGACTCCAGCCTTGATTATCAATCTCACTAATCTCTTTTGGGGGTTCCAAATCAAATCATCCAACAAGAGATCACTCAACACCAGCTTGGTTTTATTCACAAGTAAACTATAAATCATTTTCAGAATACAATATATCATATTAGAAAAATTACAAAACTATCACGGATTTTGAGCTAAAACAAATCAACAAAAACACTTAAAACCCTTATCAAAATACATAAATTAAACATGTATTTATATATACAACTACAAAACTATTATGGATTTTGAACTAAAAGAAATCAACAAACTACATAACCAGCATAAATCATTTAAAAACATGCATGAAATCCATATTAAAAACTCAAAACTATGACAAAAATAAATATTATATACATAAAATTACAAAACTAACATGATTTTGAGCTCAAACAAATCAAACATCAGATCTGTTATACAAACCAAAAAAAAAAAGAGCCTATCAATTCAAACAACAAACCTACAGAAATATATACAGAGAGACAAAGATGGGATTTCAAAGCAGAAAATGTGTTAATTGAACGAATGTACCTCCGGTGTTTGACAGAAAATGAGAAGTGCTGCTGCTTTGGGTGCAAAACCCTAGTTTGGCGTTTATATAGTGGTGTTGGTAGAATTTCAACGGCTAGGATTGTTTTCATGGGTTGGTCTTATCCGTTCGATCGTGATGCTAGGATTTTAATGCCGAAATTAGAACATTGCATTTTCAGCCGTTGATTTTGGTTATGTGGAATCTAAGCGCTAATCTATTTATTCAAAATAGGGAAAATTGTTTAGTCCATGTAGTTTGTCTTAATCTACGTTTAGTCCATGGTTTTTTGAAATAGTAATTTTTAGTTCATCATTATTCTGAAAATAGGGATTGTAGTCCCTACCGTCCAATTCCATTAGGATTTCATTGAATTCTGTTAAGTCAACGAGGGTAAATAGGTCATTTATGAAATGGTTTCTACTTTCTAGAAGGTTTAGTTTTTAATAAATATTAAAAATATTTTTTAATCAATAAATTAAAATAAAAAACAAAATCAATGAATATCCCTATTAAAATTAAAAAATTAAAAATGAAAAAAAAAATCTATCACACCATTCTCTCTCCTCTCTCTCTCGACCTCTCATCTGTTTCTCTCACATGATCATCTCTCTCTCTCTCTCATCTCCTCATCTCTTCATCTTCATCATCAAACCCTAAACCGATCTCTTTCTCTCTTTTCTTCTTCTTCTTTGTCGTCGTTTGGGTTTAGGTGTGGGTGTGGGTGTTTTCTGGATTCGATTGGATTTGGGTGTGGGTGTGGGTGTGGGTGGTTTGATTTGATTGAATTTTCTGGGTGAAGATCTAGGGTTTTTTATGTTTAGTGAAGGTGAAGATGAAGATTTAGGGTTTCTAGGTTTATGAGTTTTTTAGGTTTAGTGAAGATCTAGGGTTGCTGGGTTTTTTAGGTTTGAGTTTGATTTTGGTTGCTAGTGATTTTTTTCTAGCTAAAGATCTAAGGTTTCTTGGTTTTGATTTCGAATTGATTTCGAATTGGGTTTGGTCTGGGTGATGATATTTTTTCAGTTCTTGATTTCTGTTTGATTTTAATTTGATTATGGTTTGATTTTAATTGAATTCGGTTTGATTTCGAATTGATTTCGAATTGGGTTGGGTCTGGGTGATGATTTTGTTTTTTCAGTTCTTGATTTCTGTTTGATTTTAATTTGATTTAGGTTTGATTTTAATTGACTTTGGTTTGATTTCAAATTGATTTCGGTTTGATTTTAAATTGATTTTGGTTGATTTTGGCATCCAGTTGATTTTGTTTCCTTGATAAAAGATATGCCAGATTCACAAAAAAAAAAATTAAAATTAAAATTAAAATTTTTTTTGACAAAGATATGCATATGTAGATCAACAATTTTTTTTTTTTTTTTTGTTCTACACCATATTTACAATTTTCTTTAAAATCTTTTTTTTTTTTTTTTTTTTTTTGGTTCTACACCATATTTACAAATTTTTTTATAAAAAAAATTTATCTTGAAATTTCTTTTTTAAAAATTTCTATTTTCAAAATTTAATAAAAAATAAAAAGATAAAAAATAAAAGGGTAAAACGATCTTTTAATAAGTCTGACATGACAGAATCTGCCTTTTGACGGATTCTGTCACAGAAGGACTAAATATTACAATTCCCAAAAGCCGTAGATTAAATGCAGATTAAGGCAAACTACGGGGACTAAAAGACAATTCTCCCTTCAAAATAAAGAGACCAGAAGGTGTGATGGGTTTGCAAAATATAGATCAAAATCCAACTCAGAACTAGATCCAAAAAATACCCACAAAAAATGAAAGGGTTCAGACTCGGATCAAACCCTCTAAATATCCGGGGATAACTCGGACCCATACGTGACCCGGATTTAAGCTATTTGACCCGGATTTTTTTACCCAAATTATTTCTATCCGATTTTTTTGGATATAATTTTTAGGGCTGAATTTTTATCACCAAAATCAAATAAACATATTCAACATGAATATCCAAATCAATTAATGGTAAGTTATTTGTCATTGCCATATCATTCACCTCATCACCTCGTGATTATTCACTACATCACCCCATGATTTGTGTGGTGATAGACAACTCATTTGCCTTTACTTTTTTTTGTTGAACTCCTAAACATTCGATAAGTTTTATGATCCAAGGACATTAAAATTCCAACTTTTTACGACCCATATCCAATTAAAACAATAAACTCAAATATGCAATCATACAACCCATATCCAATTCTAGCTATGGTTTATTTCACTTCCACTTTTTCAATATTTCTCCATACATCAACGCATCAAAGGCACAAAACACAAAAAAGGAAGAAAAAAAAATCATATGAATGCTAATGACTCTTCCTCGTCTATTCCACATTTTACAACCCAAAATAACATAAAGTAAAACTTTAAAACATAAAATAAAAAGAAATAATTATACATAAACATAAGAGAAAAAAATAATTATACATATATCTAAAAAAAAATTACATTTTGATTGGCAAAAATTATCAATACCAGAACAATTAGACTAGAAAATAAATGAAACATCTTTAAAAAAAAAAAAAAAAACAAATAAAGTTCAACAATTTCATAGTACATCAACAAGAAAAGGAAAAGAGAGAAGAAACTTTGAAATCAAACCCAAAGTAGGAGTCTACCATGTCTTAATTGACACCACACCTATGTCTTTCTCACTCTCCTTGGCTTTTGTTTTGATACTCCACCATGTTTTTTTTTTTTTTTCTAATAATAATAAAAATTACAAAACCTAACCCAATCTCTATTGGAACTTGGAATCTTAGTTCATGATCTCAAAACCTATAAACAAAATCAACCTTATCACTAATTTTTGCCATCCCTAGAGATGGTCTCTGTTTTGGGATCAAGAAGACGATGACATATCTATTACCATGGAAGGTGTAGTCGATGACAGAGTCGGGGAGGAGGAGGAGCGACGGGAGCAAGACTTTAGGTAGGAGGTCGAAGAACCTTTGACAGCGACGGCGATAGAGTTGGTTATGGCTTCTCATTTGAGAAGAGAGAGAATGAGAGATGAGGGAGATTGAAAACCCTTTTTAAAAAAAATAAGGATATGTAGTTAGGTTTATTTGCGGGTCTAAAGTATACCCGGTCAAGAACCATAACCGACCCGCAGTTATTGCGAATCTAATTAGATAAAATCCATCTAGATCTTTAGCTGATGCAGTTCGAGTATATACCTAAATCACATCATGAGGATATATACAGGGTCCACTGCTAACCATACATGAAGTGAACAACAAGAGAAATTAACCTAAACATTTATTTTCTTAAATGTGGGTCTACTGGGTACCCTGTTTGTAACCATAACCGAGGTGTAATCATTTAAGAACAATCGGGGTTTCTGGTTTTGCCAACCCTATTAAGTATTAACAAGACCTCTCCTAGAAATAATTTTGAAACCCTAACAGCTGATATCCCTCGCTAGATCTCAGACCCCGGTGCCGTTAACTTCGTTAGCCATCACCCTGCCTTTCATTAGCTTCTAGTTTTATCGCCGTTCGCACTATTGCCATGACAGTCGTGGTTCACCGTGGGTTGTCTTGAGCCACCCAACAACCAGTCACCATTACCCTGCCCAATTGCCTTGCTCTTTCTACTCAGCCAGATCTCCGACCAGCCGTTGCTCGTTTGCCACCGCAGCTATCATCTCATGTTGGTTTAGGTCCTCTTATGGCAAACATGGCGTTTTCAGATCTCTTTCTGAAGCTTCAGCCAACGGTTAGAGTCTTTTCAACCTAAACAAATGTTTAGGCACCAGCTCTTTCCAGAGGTCAAGTCATCATTGCTTTTTTACCCTATTCAGCTCACAATCAAACTGACAGGAACAGTTACGAGAAAAGTGGATTTTGGCTCTCACAAACTTTACGAGATCAGGCTCCACAACTTGTTGAGGGCCAAACCTTGAAACTCCTTAACCGGCTCCAGCCATTATAAAGATTTTAGGAGAAAAAGAAAAGACAAAAGGATTGCAGAAATAGGTCAAGAAAAGATTACATCAAAGGCTTAAGGAAATTCAAAAGTGGTGAAACAAGCAAACAAGTCATCGGTTTTTATAGGGTTCAAAGAAATAAGAAAATCAAGAGACGTGTCGTTTGGGAGAAATGTACTCATTCAGAAAGAAAATGACACAAAATACGAAAGGTAACTTCTCCAACAATCACAGCTTTACACATGTCGTGATGGGAGATAAAGTAGAGCGAAACAACCTTTCATTTATGTCTCATCGTTGAGATGTTCGAATATTTTGAAGGGTTAATATTGAAGGCACGGTTATATAGACTGTTGAGAGTCAGACGGTCCATTAATGCAGCAGTAAACGCAAGATCTTAAAAAATCCACTTCGAAGAGCTATTGGTTCACCAAAAGAAGCAGCTCGCCAACAACAATCCTCGCGGATTTAGGGGTTATTGTTTTGGGTAATTTAATTTGGCTTTACACTTTGGCAAAGAGCCCAGGGTTCATGGAATCAAATCTTCATGACATCAGGCCACGTTAGCTCAACGAGCCACGCGTGGCAGCAGCAAACTAGGAAGCAAAGAGCAAGTTGCCCATAAAGGAAACCAGTTTGCCAAAGAATCCCCAAATGGTGAATTGGCAAGACCTCGCCACTCACAAAGAAAATAGAAGATACCATCAATATCATTGCCACACTAGAACTCCAACATGTCTTCCACGCAATCCAGTCCTATATTAGGCAAGACAATTACCAACAATCTAACAGTTGACAAATCAAATAATAAATACGAAGATTCAAAAGATAACTCTTGTAAGTAATGAAGATCATTGCATCATAAATGCATGAAGACTCAATTCGCTAAGAATCTTGCCTAGATACGATCCTCCTAGGATCTTGCCTAATTATGATCTTTCCTTGCACACCAAAGACTAGGGTAGCACCCTAATTTCTATATAAACACATGTATCAAGCAAAGAAAGGCTGAGACACCATAAGCACAAGATCACTTATTGTAACCATTTTTTTACATAGTGAATACTTTCTACTTCTCTATAGTTACGATGATTGTGGTTTTTTCCCTACCACAAGGTTTTCCACATGCAAATCTTGGTGCATGTTATTGTTCTTTATCTTTTCTTTTATCTGTTAAATATTCTATTAACTCAAACATATATCAGAGAGGTGTCATGATCACATCTCATAGGTTGTTCAAGGCGTCAATCTGCTTACGTGTTGTTGTTGACTAGATTGACCAAAAATCGATGTCAATAGTGGTCATCACATTGTAATACTCCTTCAGGAATTGAACAGCATCTTCATTAGGCAAACCATAGTAGACGGGGAGGGTGTTGTAATGCATGCTCTTTAGCTCATAATTGTGTTGTGTGTGTTTAACAAAATAGCCGAAAGTTGTGCTCCTACAACCAGTAAGGCATAATCCTTCATATATCATTGCACCATAGGTGGATTCGATTCTTCCATATTGGTGTTGTCCAATGGGCTTGAACTACTTCCAATCTAAATTACTGTCGCGAGAACTTCCATCGCCGTTGGTAGTCCAACAACTCGGTTGATGTCTTCATTAATCGAAAACAACGGACCTCCTAGTGATCGTTGACCGTGCATGCAACACAAGAATAATCTAAAACACTCAAAGACAAGAACTACCAAAGAAGTTAAATGAACAAATAAATTGCAAAAAGTTAAAAATAAAGCTAATGTAAATCATGAACTAAAAATATATTCAATCTAAAGAATTTCGCAACTTCCTCGGCAGCGAAGCTATAATTCTTAACACACTTCTGACGGTTCTCTAAAATATGTATATAAAGCATGCAAGTGTTTTCACCATTTACAAGTGCACGAGTCGTAAAACTCGTATAGCGACACAAGTAAGGGATTGTTCATTGAAAGAAGTACGATTCTTTTTTGAAAGACTAATGACACACTTTGGACGGTACTACTAAAAATGAAATCATATGAAATGAGCGTGCAAAAACCTTCTGCAAGTGTACGAGTCGTTCCACTCGTATAGCAGTCACAAGTAAGGGTATCGTTCCAACGAGGAAGAGGGCTATTAAAGGCGCTTGATTCTATTTCTATTATCTATCTTCCTAATCATGTAACATGCAAATGAAACAAATTAAAGATAAACAAAAAATGGAAGCAACAGCAACTAGAATTAGGGGTAGGCCCAGTTCGGTTCACCTAAAATTGAACCGGTTTAAACCGAATAAGAAATGGTAACCGAACCGAACTGAACTGAACTGGTTTTAATCGGTTCAGTTTGGTTCGATTCATTTTGGTTTTGGGCCTAATGGGCCAAATGGGCTTAATGGGTATTTTAACTGTTTTCCTATTAAATGCTTATTTATATGGGCTTATTGAATTGTTGATTTTGTATGATATAATAATACTGCTTCAGTTTAACTTCAGTATATAACAAATTAACAATATTCCTTCATAACAAAATTCAAGAAAGGAAAACCTGTATTTGGTGATTAATATACATAATGATAATTGAAAATTATTCGTTCTTCATAAACTGCAGCAATTCAACAAGTTATGAGTTCTTAAATAGTTTACTAGGGAAAATATCTAAATAAGCAATTAATTGATGTACATTGAATAAAGAAACAAAGTGAAAGAAACCCAAGAAACCAGAACACAGTGTTAGTTTAGTCAAACATATGTAAAATTATTTTCAAAATAATTGGAAAAATTGTCTTTTATTTTTATTTTTTTCGAAAATAAGATCTATAACTTCATTTCAATATCTAGTTTTTTTTTTTTTTTTTTGGTGACACATGACAAACAAACCCAGCAATCAAAAAGACAATTGATAAAAAAAAAGAGCCCAAATTGCAACCGTAACAATGAAGTAACATAGATGATAAAAATCCATAACCAAAAACCACCACCATCGTATACAAACCCTACGATCTAACTCCTCCATCTAGGTTCTGAGGCAAACTTACAACCCCCCCCCCCCCCCCGGAGTATCTAGATCTACCATCTACACTAAAATAATTAAACAAAAAAACATCTATCAAATCAAAAAATCTCTAGATCAGATGAAAAAAATGAAGAAAAACAAGAAAATAATAGAATAATAAATCAATCGGGATCTTCGATTTTGATTAAAAAGATGAAGATGAATGTACCGCCGATGGGTGATTAGTAATAAAACAGAGAGAGATAACAGTTACAGAGAAGACATAAAATCACAGGAAAAAATGTTTAAATCCCATAAAAAATTAATAAGATGAAAGACATAGTTGACAAACCTTTGATTGAAGCGACAGAGATTGGAGACGGTGCAGCTATGAGATTTAGAGAAACTAGAGAGATTTAGAGAGACTCTGAGAGAGAAAAATTGAAAAGTAGAAAGGGTTAGGATATAGGAACTTAGGTTTTTTTTTTTTTTTTTTAAACACATATATAGTCGGTTTATTCGGTTCAAACCGGTTTTGGATTTCCAAAACCGGATTAAATCGAAATCTTTTCGGTTTTTACATTTTTGAACCGGTTTAAACCAAATTTAATATATGAACTGAACCGAACCCCCTTTTTTCGATTCGGTTCGGTTCAGTTGCGAACTTTGTGCCCACCCCTACTAACACTAAGGTTCTAAAGTGTACTTTAAATTCATTAAGTTATCAAGACACTAATTAATTGTTAATGAAACTAATTTGAGAAATGGAAATGCAAGGGAATCAATACAACATAAGTAACAACTTTAATCATCCATCAATCTCTACTAAGGACCATTCATTTACCTAGCATGTGACCTTATTTCAAGTAATCATTAAGCAAGAAAATCACCAACTACACAACCTATGATATCAAAGGAGTGATAGGTTGGGAATTTCAAAATCTCAATGGGTGAGTGAAATCAAGAGGCATGGTTATGCACAATCAATATTTACTCCATAAAAGAGCGAAGGACAAGGCTCATGCCTATTCAAGCACATTTAATAACAATCCAACAACTCAAAAGCATAATAAATGCTTTTGCATACAAGACTAACTTGAATTTATGTATAGATCCATACATTAATTGCACATGCAACAACAAGGTAAGATAAATATCATGAATAGATTGATTTAGATCAAAGTTAATTACAAATGAGCATCAATCCTTCACATTTCAAAGGATTTAGCTACACATCATGGTAATAAATACAAAAGTGAAATAGAGAGAGGAAGAGATACAACCCATAGTTTTTGGATGAGTTCCTTGACTTGGATAACAAACTTCTTCAACTACCACTTTAAGGACACCTTCTCACTAATCTATAAGAGAGGTGTGAAGAAAAGTGTGTATAGAGCTAACTTGAGACCTAATCTAACACTAAGAATTATTTTAACCTAAGAACTAAATCTAAGATTTTTTACCAATGTTTGCACATCTCTTGTTAGATTGGCCACTTTCTTGGCCAATTTTGGATCGGTTCCAACGTCATTTAGACCTCCCCAACTTCCTCTAGAGCTTCTTTGTTGGTAGTTTTGTCCCAACATCTCGTATTTTTCTTGCACTTCTTCCGCTGTTCTTTCTCTCATTGTGCCACCACAAGCATTATCCATTATGGCTTGTGTAAGCACTATGAATCCATCATAGAACGACTGCACATGACTTACAAGAGTGAACTCATGGTGTGGACACTGAGCTAAGAGCAACTTGTAGCGTTCCCACGCTCCATGAAATGGCTCCCCATCTTCCTCCTAGAAAGTGGCAATCTTCCCACAAATCTCTTTTGTCCTACACAAGGGAAAATTGAAACAAATTATAGCACGGTGTGTATAAAACTATCTAGAGGGGGGTGAATAGATTTTAAGCTTATTACCCAATTTTTCGTGTTTAGTCAAAATTATGAAATTACCCCTAAATAGATAAAGCAATAAATCAAGTATAAAATGCGGAAATAAAATAACATTTGATTTTTAAGTGGAAACCCTCACGGGAAAAACCACGGGCTAGTAAGTAAGCCACACTCGAACCTCGAATCCACTAAATGTGTAAA
Organism: Acer yangbiense; assembly: GCA_008009225.1. Taxonomy (NCBI): domain Eukaryota; kingdom Viridiplantae; phylum Streptophyta; class Magnoliopsida; order Sapindales; family Sapindaceae; genus Acer; species Acer yangbiense. The sequence continues at coordinate 7,455,534 of CM017769.1, forward strand.
ACGATTACAACCTAATCCCGAAAGTAATCACACACCTACCTAATCCCGGTATGAGTGAACCTAGTCCGATTTGCTTGGGATCTAAGCAACCTAATCCCGGAAGCTACACACAAGACTTACTTTCTCAATGAAGAGAATAACACCCTAAGTGAATATGTGAATATCCAAATGCAACATAGAGCAAGGGAAACCCTATATGCTTATCTAAGATGATTAATATGCAATTAGAACAATCCTAGATATTAAAAACTAAATGACATGTTCAATCAAATAGTTTAGCTAATCAAGATTAAGCACAAAACCTAATTAGCTATCACAATACAACTTCTCAAACATACAACACACTAATCTCAATCTTGTATCAAAAGATATATAAATAACATACAAGAAATTAATTGAGATTGCTTGTTAAGAAAAACACAAAATATGTAAGATATTAGTGAAAAGCTTACCAAGCAAAGTGTGATGAAGAATCCATACAAAGAGACATCTAGATGTTCTAGGATGATGCTAGATGATGATTGATGATCATGAAAAAGTGTTTGAGTGAATAAAATTTGAGTTCTTGGAATTTTTTCTTCTCTTGAAAAAATATCCTAAGTATGAAATCTGAATATGAACTCTTTTTATTGACCTAAAGTCAAAGTGGCATATATATAGGAGGCCAAAACAAAGTGTGGTCGTTTTGATAAGTTGGCCTGAAATTTGCCTTGTGCGCTGTATGTAGAGCGCTTCTGTATAGCGCCTATACAGCACCTCAACTCTGTTCTCTCGGGAAAACAGAGTGGCGCTGTACGAAGAGCGCTTTGTACAGCGCCCCAACAACGACCCAATAGCGACCGAATTAAATCGATCAGGTCTGAACAGCGCTTAATGGGCGCTGTTCGTACAGTGCCTCCGTAGAGCGCTTTTGGGGGCGCCCAATGCAAAAATGCAATCCTAAGTCTAAACATGACAAGGCAATTGGATATGCAAGATGCAATCAAACTAACATGCAAGAAGAGATGAAAATAAGCATTAATGCACAACAATAAGAAACACAACATACAAGTATTAAACATATGCATAAGTTGTGAGTGTGTGCAACTATCTCTTCAAGACAAGTAAGCACATAGAAATTTACCTTCGGTGCTTATCAATACGAGGTCTTCAAAGGGCTTCGAACAATAAAACCGATACCTAGGCTACCATTACAAGGAACCCCAACATGTGGATTGTCCACGAAATGAGCCAATCAACAAATGGGGACCTTACAATCTCCCCATTTGGCTATTTCGTGACAAAACCACCACTCACATTGATTCCTCACAAAAAAAATAGAAACTTCGGGACAACTATGATTTTCTTCGGGACAACTATGATTTTCTACAACACAAAGAGGTAAGAAAATAAAACTTCAAGTCTTCAATCACTTGTAGAATAATCAAGCCCTGAAAATAAGATTTCTATATTTTCCAATACAAGTGAAATGTGAGATTAATCAAGTGAGAACAAAAACAAGCATTTGCATTTTAAAAGTTTAGGCACAACATTATGAAATGTATGTGTATGCAATGCTCCCCCTCAACGAGTTACTCCCCTCGTTGAATGTTCTCCTCAATATGCACAATTGCTTCTATATTTAGCAACTCCCCTTGCCATATACTACTCCCCCTTTTTGTCATGATATAGGCAAAGGAGTAGTCCTCAACCGGGTCACTCATAGCAATGAGAGATAGTAGCATGCAAGATTTGCATAATTAAGATAGGTCACTTTATGCATCTCAAGTAATTAGAGAGAAACAAGGAGATTTATTTGGTAGAAAATGTGTGAATCAAACATGCTTTGCATACAAGACATGTAGCATTCAAGTCCAAAATACAATGGTATTTGGCAAAGCAAATGACAAAGGTTTCTAATAGGAATTCAAACCAATTTTACCAATGTCATGAGTAAAGCAAGGATATAGAATATATTGATTTCAATTTAAGAACAACTATATCCAACCTTATAAGCGAAACATGGCATGAGCGACTTTGCACCCTTTTTGATTTTTCCGGATAAGATATCCGTATGATAGTAGCCATGTTCAACTAATAAAGAAAGAGAGACATTTGGAATATAAATTCCTTTGAACGGATACAAGATCCTTTATTCATTTTGAGTCTCATAAGCTTTCACACAAGTTTTGCATTTTAAGAATATGCAATCATCAATTCATGCTTTTCATATGAGCATGTTATATGAATTTCATGCTTTTTCATTTGACATTAGCACGTTATTAAAGAATCATCATGTCATGGAGATAACCATAGGTCATTCAAATCATACTTCCTATATACATCTCCTAGTCCAAAAATGCATGTTTGAACATAAATATAACATGGATTGTAAACAAGCAAGGTTCACACTTATTGAATTGAAAACATATATACATATGTACAACAAAGCTTACTCAAACAATTAAGAGAAGAGGCATAAGATATTTCAAAATTTTTTGCAAGTGACAAGAATGCAAACTAGCTCTCTTTGTTTGAGTTCCCCATATGGGGTCAAATATAAAACACATCACTCCACAAGACATATCCCAATGGATCTACTTAGTGTTTTAAATCGAGTAGAATCTAAGCGTTTAGTAAATAGGTCCGCAAGTTGATCATTATTACTTACATGTTCAAGTACTATGCATTTATTTTCAACAAGCTCTCTAATGAAGTGATGGCGGATGTCAATATGCTTAGTTCTAGAATGTTGAATCGGATTCTTGGAAATATTTATGGCACTCATATTATCACAAAAGAGAGTGAGTGTACCTTGGTTGAATCCGTAGTCTACTAGCATTTGCTTCATCCATAGGAGTTGTATGCATCCACTCCCCGCGGCTATATACTCGGCCTCGGCCGTGGACAAGGAAATTGAGTTTTGCTTCTTGCAAAACCAAGACACCAAGTTGTTGCCTAGGAAGAAGCAACCGCCCGATGTGCTTTTCCTATCATCACAATTTCCTACCCAATCCGCATCACTAAAGCCTACAAGACTAGCATTAGTGTCAAAAGAGTACCAAATCCCATAGTTGGATGTCCCATTCATATAGCGAATGATTCTCTTTACGGAAGAGAGATAGGACTCCTTGGGATCCGCTTGGTACCTAGCACACACACCCACACTAAAAGAGATATCGGGCCTACTTGCAGTCAAATAAAGCAAGCTACCAATCATGCCACGATATAACGTTTGTTCCATACTTTTACCACTAGCATCCTTGCTTAGCTTCAAAGTGGTACTCATGGGTGTATCACAATGTTTGGCATTTTCTAGACCAAACTTCTTCACTAGGTTTTTGGCATATTTGGCTTGGGTTATGAAAATCCCATCATCTAATTGCCTAATTTGCAAACCTAGGAAGTAACTAAGCTCACCAACAAGACTCATCTCAAATTCATGAGACATGACATCAACAAATTGTTGGACCTTGGTGTTGTTGGTGGAGCCAAACACTATATCATCAACATATATTTGAGCTATGAAAAGATCATCATTGTCTTTCTTGATGAATAGTGTCTTGTTAACACTACCTCTTGTGTAGTTATTGTCAACAAGAAATTGAGTAAGGTGCTCATACCAAGCCTTTGGTGCTTGTTTCAACCCATATAGAGCCTTCTTGAGGTGATAGACATGGTTGGGGTGGTGTGCATCCACAAACCCCTTGGGTTGTTCAACAAACACTTCCTCTTGCATGAAGCCATTGAGGAAGGCACTCTTGACATCCATTTGGTGCAATTTGAACTTGTGCACACAAGAAATGGACAAGAGAAGCCTAATGGACTCTAAACGAGCAACGAGAGCAAATGTCTCCTCAAAGTCGATACCCTCAATTTGAGAGTACCCTTATGCTACAAGTCGAGCCTTGTTCCGCACTATGTTGCCATCCTCATCGGATTTGTTCCTAGAAATCCACTTAATGCCTATCACATTAGTGCTTTTAGGCCTAGGAATTAGAGTCCAAACCTCATTCCTTTCGAATTGGTTTAGCTCTTCTTGCATGGCAAGAACCCAAAATTCATCATTCAAGGCTTCATCAACCTTTTTGGGTTCAATTTGACCTTGTCCTAACACCCTCATTCATATCTCCAATAACATCCTCTTTGTTATGGAGTCTTCTAACCCATGGAGTTGGTTCATTAGAGTCCAAGAGAGGGACTCTAGTAATAGGTTGTGTGACTTCATTATTGTCATTGGACGTCCCAACATTAGGAGTGACCACAACCCTCTCCAAAGGAGAGTCATCATCTAAAACTTCCTCCTCCTCATGATCATTAGACTTGAGCCTTGTATCATCAATAACAACATTCGATGATTCCATGACGGTTCGAGTCTTCAAGTTGAAAACTCTATAGGCTCTACTATTCAAGGCATAGCCAATAAAGATACCCTCATCACTTTTAGCATCAAACTTGCCAAGTTGATCACGGTCATTTAAAATATAGCATTTGCTTCCAAATATGTGGAAGTAGCTAACATTCGGCTTCCTACCTTTCCATAACTCATAGGAGGTGTTTCTAGATCCGGGCCTTAGGAAAACATGATTCCCTATATAGCAAGCCGTATTGACGGCTTCGGCCCATAGGTTCCTAGGAACATTGTTGCTAAGCAACATCACTCGGGCCATCTCTTGAAGGACCTTATTCTTCCTCTCAACAACTCCATTTTGTTAAGGTGTCCTAGGAGCCGAGAACTCATGGGAGATGCCTAAGCTATTGCAATAGCTTTCAAATGAGGCATTCTCAAATTCCCTCCCATGGTCACTTTTAATCCGTTTAATGCTTTTAATGTTAGAATTCATTTCATTTTGTATTTTAGTACAAAGCATTTTAAACTTATCAAAAGTTTTGGATTTTTCTCTAAGAAAATATGTCCATGTAAATCTAGAGAAGTCATCAACACAAACAAAAATGTATCTCTTTCCACCTAAGCTCTCGGTTTGCATAGGACCTATGAGATCCATGTGGAGAAGCTCTAGGGGCTCCTTGGTGGAGAGATACTTGCCCTTTTTGTGCATGCTTTTGGTTTGTTTTCCTTGTTGGCAAGGTCCACAAACACCATTGGCTTTCTTCCCAAGCTTAGGGAGGCCACGCACACAATTGAACTTTCCAAGGGTTCGTAAATCCCTAAAGTTCATGTGGCCAAGTCTTTCATGCCACAACTCAATTTGCTCATCCATGGACACATTGTTTGAGACTATTCTAGCTTCAAGACAATAGCAATTGTCACTAGATCTCATACCTTTCAACAAGGTTTGTCCATTTGGCTTTAGGATAGAGCAATCATCTTTACAAAACAAGACGGAATATCCTTCATCACTTAGATGTGAAATGCTTATTAAATTGGCTTTCAAGCCATCAACAAATAAAGCATCGGATAAGGAGGGTAATCCGGGAACGAAAATGGTTCCTTTCCCTACAACTTTCTTTTTGGATCCATCACCAAAAGTGACATATCCTCTTTCCTCCATAACAAGAGTCTCGAAGAAACTCTTGTTTCCCGTCATGTGCCTAGAGCACCCACTATCTAAATACCAAAAATTAGAAGAATTTGCCTTCAAGGCTATTTGAGCAACATGGCAAACATTTTCATTCTTTCTAATCCACCTAGAAACAATATTTGCTTTCTTAGTGGTCTTTAGTAATTGGGCTCTAGATGTCCTAGGATCTTGCATAACAATTTTGTCATTCCTAGGAACATGCATCTTGGCTCTATTCTTTCTCTTCTCAATCATGCTTCTAGTTTTGCACATTTTAATATACCGAAAGCAATGTGGTCTAATATGACCATCAAATCCACAAAAATGACATGTAGGAATAAAATAAATAATCATACCTTGTCCTTGAGCATGCATGAGAGCTTGTCCATGTCTTTGTGGTTGAGTGGGTTCAATCTATCTTCGTTGTTGAACCGGTCTTGCTTGCTTCCTAGCTTGAGGTTGCATGATTGATCTCTTTCCTTTGTGAGCCAATTGTGGAGGAATGTTGGCTTGAGGGACCCTAGGGGGTTGAGCTTGAGGTTGCCTTCTTGGCCTAATCTTCACTTGTGCATTTGAACATTGTCCTATTTCTAACTTCTTCCTAGGAATTTGCACAAATGAAGTTTCTTCGTTCCTCAAACTCTTGACAAACACGGTCTTGTTAGAGGTTGAGATCTTCTTGCCATCTTCATACCCAAGACCCCTCTTGTCACATGGACTCTTTCCAACACCAAGCATATGGTCAAGTTTCTTGGTGCTAGAATCCATCCTAGTCATAGATTCTCTTACTTCTTCAAGCTCCCTCTTTAGACTTTCTTTATTCCTCCTAGATAAGACTAACTCCTCTTTTAGCTTATCTTCTGTAAGGTTCCCATTTGTTGATTGGCTCATTTCGTGGACAAACCACATGTTGGGGGTTCTTTCTAAGGGTAGCCTAGGTATCGATGTTATTGCTCAAGCCCTTTGAAGACCTCGTCTTGATAAGCACTGAAGGTAAATTTCTATGTGCTTACTTTTCTTTAAAGAGATTAGTTGCACACACACACTTAACATACATTGCATATGTGTGCATTCTCTTCACTTGTCACATTTCACACTTGCAGTTATGTGTTATATTTTGTTTTGTGTAATTGTGTCGTGTTGTCTTGTAATTCGTTTCCCGATAGTTTTCGGAAACGTTCGCGCATGCACTAGAATGTGCTTGGTTTAGCGCGAGGACCGCCTACGGAGAATGCCCTTGGCTTCTCCTTGGTTTTCACCTTTATTGGTGATCGGTGGTTATGATCGGTGGCCTGGCCGCCGAATGAAACCGCCGTTTGCTTCCAGTAGTGTATGGAGCAATTCTGCGGTTATTATCGGCGGTCTCGACCGCCGTTCGAAACCGCTATTCAAGACCTGATTGATTTTATCTCTCGGCCTAATTCGGCGGTTGAAACGGCGGTCCCGAATGAAACCGCCGTTTTCACACCTGATTGATTTTTAATCTCAGGTTTGATTCGGCGGTTGGATCGGCGGTCATGAAACCGCCGAATGAAACTGCCGTTGGTCCCCTGTTCCTCTCGGGCCAATTCGGCGGTTATGAACGGCGGCCTGGCCGCCGATTGAAACCGTCGATCGGTGCGTTTCAGGGGAAAACTTGTCTTTTCACATGCTCTGTTTTTCATGCCTATAAATACATCACTTTCTCTTGTTCTGAATGTGACTCTTTGATTATCAAGAACCCTACTTTCAAAAGAGAGATTTGTAAGAGAGAAAGCAATCAAGTTTGCTCATTAAACACTCAAACAAAAATCCATTTGCATCAAAGTTCATCTAGCATTCTCTAGCATATCTAGGATGCTTGCTTGCATGGGTTTTTGATCATCACACTTGCTTTGGTAAGTTTTTCACTATTATCATACATAATTAGTGTTTAATTTATTATGGCATCTCTTTTATTACTTGATTGTTCTTAGATTATAATCTAATATTCAAGATAGAGATTGTTGTGTTGATTTGATTGAGTGTTGTTTTTATGATAGATATCTAGGTTTCTCTAATCTATGATTATCTATGCTAATTGACATGTCATTTAGCTTTAATATCTAGGATTGTTTTTAATTGCATATTCATCATCTTAGATAAGCATATAGGGTTTCCCTTGCTCTATGTTGCATTTGGATATTCATATATTCACTTAGGGTGTTAATCTCTTTTTAGAGAATTAAGTCATGTGTTGTGACCGGGATTAGGTTGCTTAATTTGCAAGCAATCGGACTAGGTTCACTCATACCGGGATTAGGTAGGTGTGTGATTACTTCCGGGATTAGGTTGTAATCGTTTACACATTTAGTGGATTCGAGGTTCGAGTGTGGCTTACTTACTAGCCCGTGGTTTTTCCCGTGAGGGTATCCACGTAAAAATCAAGTGTTATTTAATTTCCGCATTTTATACTTGATTTATTGCTTTATCTATTTAGGGGTAATTTCGTAATTTGGACTAATACGAAAAATTGGGTAAAAAGCTTAAAATCTATTCCCCCCCCCCCCCCCCCCCCTCTAGATAGTTTTATACACACCGTGCTATAATTTGTTTCATCTTCCATCTTTTTGAATTTTTCCACTTGTTCACTTAAGTGGTCATTATGAGATAAAAGCTTAAGATTTTCTTCTCTCAACATCTTGATCTTTCTTGTGCTCTTGATTGCTAAATCATTAAACTCGGCATGGTATTTAGCAAGCACCTTTTTCTCCACAAAACCATTTATAGAGTTAGAAGAGGAGTCACTTTCTTCTCCACTTGAGTCATTTTCCTTTTGACTCATTTCCTCTCTCTCACTAGCACTCTTGCTTTTATGGGAGGAGGCAAAAGCTAGGAGATTAGCCATAAGCTCTTCATCATCCGAAGACTCATCTCCCTCATAGGAGTCATCACTACTTCCACTCCAAGTGGCGGCCATCACTTTTCCCTTCTTCTTTTCCTTGTGATTTGCACATTCGGGGGCAAAGTGACCTATGCCACCACACTCGAAACATCGGACCCCTTTCCTTTCAATCCTTTCTTGCCTAGGTTCAAACTTCTTGAAAGAGCCATTTTTCTTCAAATCTTGACCTTTTGATCCAAAGCCCTTTCTTCTAAACTTCATAACCTTGTTGAACCTTTTTACAAACAAGGCAAGGTCTTCATCCGAGTCAATCTTCTTTGCCTCCTTTTCATCCTTGGAGGTTTTCAAAGCAATTCATTTTTGCTTTTTAGGAGGTGTGGAGATAGGACCCTTCCTAGACTCATAAGCTAGAAGTCTCCCAATCACCTCACTCGGCTTCATATCCTTGTATCCACTATTTTCTTCTAAAGCCGTTGCTTTTGATTCAAACCTATCCGGAAGAGATCTCATAATCTTTTGCTTGATTCTCCTATCCGAATTTGGATCACCAAGTTGATGACTTTGGTTGACTATGTCCATCAACTTGATCTCGAAGTCATTGAAGCACCGATTCTCTTCTATCTTAAGCATCTCGAATTGAGTTTAGAGGACTTGAAGCTTAGAGTCCTTCACCACTTCGGTTCCCTCATGTGCAATCTCTAGGATGTCCCAAGCCTCTTTAGCTATCCTAGTATTTTGAATCAATTTGTATTGATTTTCGTCCATAGCACATAAGATGGCATGCATCGTCTTCCTATTCCACTTTGAAGCCTTAAACTCTTGCGCGTTCCATTGCGCCTTAGGCTTCAATACTTCTTCTCCTCCACCCGCGCGAGTTATCTTGGGTAGATCATATCCGTCTTCAACCGCCATCCATGCACAGTCGTGAATTTGACATATGTAGGATTCCATCTTCCCTTTCCATTGGGAATAGTTCAACCCGGTAAGAAGTTGAGGCCTTGTGCTAGAAGCACCCTCGTTGCCACCACCATTTCCACCATTTCCACTCATAGTGTTTATGAATGAATGAAATGAATGCAAATGTATGAATGATCAAAAAATCACACAAAATGCAAAACACACCAAAATAAGCAAGGATCACCTATGTATATCTAGGAACCCGCTCTAATACCAATTGAAACAAATTATAGCACAGTGTGTATAAAACTATCTAGAGGGGGAGGGGGGAGGGGGGGGGGGGGGGGGGGGGGGGGGGGGGGGGTGTGAATAGATTTTAAGCTTATTACCCAATTTTTCGTGTTTAGTCAAAATTACGAAATTACCCCTAAATAGATAAAGCAATAAATCAAGTATAAAATGCGGAAATAAAATAACACTTGATTTTTACGTGGAAACCCTCACGGGAAAAACCACGGGCTAGTAAGTAAGCCACACTCGAACCTCGATTCCACTAAATGTGTAAAACGATTACAACCTAATCTCGGAAGTAATCACACACCTACCTAATCCCGGTATGAGTAAACCTAGTCCGATTTGCTTGCGATCTAAGCAACTTAATCCCGGAAGCTACACACAAGATTTACTTTCTCAATGAAGAGAATAACACCCTAAGTGAATATGTGAATATCCAAATGCAACATAGAGCAAGGGAAACCCTATATGCTTATTTAAGATGATTAATATGCAATTAGAACAATCCTAGATATTAAAAACTAAATGACATGTTCAATCAAATAGTTTAGCTAATCAAGATTAAGCACAAAACCTAATTAGCTATCATAATACAACTTCTCAAACATACAACACACTAATCTCAATCTTGTATCAAAAGATATATAAATAACATATAAGAAATTAATTGAGATTGCTTGTTAAGAAAAACACAAAATATGTAAGATATTAGTGAAAAGCTTACCAAGCAAAGTGTGATGAAGAATCCATGCAAAGAGACATCTAGATGTTCTAGGATGATGCTAGATGATGATTGATGATCATGAAAAAGTGTTTGAGTGAATAAAATTTGAGTTCTTGGAATTTTTTCTTCTCTTGAAAAAATATCCTAAGTATGAAATCTGAATATGAACTCTCTTTATTGACCTAAAGTCAAAGTGGCATATATATAGGAGGCCAAAACAAAGTGTGGTCGTTTTGATAAGTTGGCCTGAAATTTGCCTTGGGCGCTGTACGTAGAGCGCTTCTGTACAGCGCCTGTACAGCACCCCAACTCTGTTCTCTCGGGAAAACAGAGTGGCGCTGTACGAAGAGCGCTTTGTATAGCGCCCCAACAGTGACCCAACAGCGACCGAATTAAATCGATCAGGTCTGAACAGCGCCTCCGTAGAGCGCTTTTGGGGGCGCCCAATGCAAAAATGCAATCCTAAGTCTAAACATGACATGGCAATTGGATATGTAAGATGCAATCAAACTAACATGCAAGAAGAGATGAAAATAAGCATTAATGCACAATAATAAGAAACACAACATACAAGTATTAAACATATGCATGAGTTGTGAGTGTGTGCAACTATCTCTTCAAGACAAGTAAGCACATAGAAATTTACCTTCGGTGCTTATCAATACGAGGTCTTCAAAGGGCTTCGAACAATAAAACCGATACCTAGGCTACCCTTACAAAGAACCCCAACATGTGGTTTGTCCACGAAATGAGCCAATCAACAAATGGGAACCTTACAAAAATACTTATTAAATAATTTCCACTCCACTGTTGGCCAAGTAATGAGAGATCCGGGAGTCAAAGCCATAAGCCATTGCTTATCTTTATCCTTCATGCAATATGAGAAACACCTCATCTGCAACTAGTCTTCCGTGATGTTTCCCAAAGGTATGGTAATATTCACGTTGTAGTACTCCTTCATGAACTGAGGGCATCTTTATATGGCAGACCATGGTAGACGAGCAAAGTATTATAGTGCATATTCTTAAGCTTATAATTTCTCTGAGCAGTATTGAGCAATTTGGCAGATGGTTATACACCCACAGTTGCTAATGCATAATCTTTCATAAATTGTTATATCACCAGTAGGTTTGGTTCCTTCATGGTTTGATTGTTGGAAGGAGAAGAGTCACTCCCTATCTTAATAACCACAGTTGGAATTCCTGAATTCCTCTATACCTTAGCAACCCGGTCGATGTCTTCACTAAACGGAAACAAAGGGCTTCGTAGTGATCTTCAACCGTGCACAACCTGTTAGAAACCTGAAACAACAAAGACAACACTACCAAAAAGGTCAAGTGAACCAAAAAAAAAATACAATATAAAGAAAAACTCAAACAAGTAATATTCGGTACCTCTCCGACATCGGCGCTATTATTTTGACATGCTCCAGACGGTACTACTAAAAATGAAATGATATGAAATGAGCATGCGAGTGTGAAAACCCTCCGCAAGTGTATGAGTCGTCAACTCATATAGCGGTCACAAATAAGGGTTTCGTTCCCACGAGGAAGAGGGCTATTGTAGGTTTTTGATTCTACTTATATTATCTATCTTGCTAATCATGTAACATGCAAATGAAGCAAATTAAAGATAAACAACACATGGAAGCATTAGCAACTAGAATTAACTAAGATATCAAACTAACACTAAGGTTCTAAAGAGTACTTTAAAGTCACTAAGTTATCAGGACACTAAGGGACTGCCTATAAGCATTTTTCATCTGCTGTTTTTCAAAAAGATAAATGAAAATTGAAACTATTAAGGTGTGTCTAAATATACCTATAGGGGGGGCCAATTTTTCATGATTAGTCAATATTCAATAGTCACCCAAATTAAGCAAATACAATCAACTAAATTTAAGTGCGGAAAACAATAAATTGCACGTTGATTAATTTGCGTGAGAAACCCACAACTAGGAAAAACTCATGGGCTATTGTGCTAGCCACACACGGTTCTCAAATCCACTACTTGAATGAAAGTTTACAATCTAGGTTGACCTCAACCATTCTTGGTCACTGACCCTTCCACTCTACCCAACGAGCCTTAAAAAGTGATCCTAGACCAATGCTTGTCAACTACCACCTGTAGCTACAAGACTTAACTTAATGAAGAGAAACACAAGCCTTGTGAACATGTATGAATGCTCAAATGCAATATATGCTAGACAACAACATAAACTGCTTAATTAGGAATTTAATGAACAAGTTAATAAATCCTAATTATCAATGTCTAAGTAAGAGTTCACAAAGACTTAGCTAGATGGCATAAATCACTTAATATGCTAGCTATCACAAATCAACCACAATCAATCAATGTAATGCTTCACAATATATTCAACATATAATTAGCATATATTCATGTGGTAGAGACAATGCATTTAATCAATCAATAAATGCAAAACCTAGTATAACAACTAACACAAACAAACTTGTAAGTTCCTCAAGATCGATTGGCATATTTCGGTGACAAACCACAATTGGGGTTTGACATGTAAGGGTAGCTTAGGCATTGATGATCAAACTTAAAGGTCCTTTCAAGACCTCAAGATGATAAGCACTCCAAAGGTATATCTCTTGTGCTTAGTTTTCATCGAAGAGACTTAGTTGAACACACACACTTCTCATGCTTGCATATATATTCATTGCTCTTGTGTGCATGCTCTTCACTTTTCACACTTGCACATATTACATTTTAGACTAAGTGTGAAATGTCTTTGAAAAAAGAAAACTTCTCTTTACGGCTACCTGTACCGCCCTTGGTACATGTGTATGGGCAGTAATCCAAGCCAGGTTAAAAACCTGATGCTTTTGCGCCGTGCATACCGTGGCGGAGACACTTGCCTCTAGGGCGGTCTCCACATCGGTAGACTCCAGAGCTTACACGCTCTGCGTACCATGGCGTAGGCACTTACCTGAGTAGCGGTACGTGCAGCGGTTGTAGCGGGGTTTGGTTTTTAAAAAGGTCCAAAACGGTGTGACTTTAAGGGGATCACTTATATAAGTGCCTTTTTATCTTTAGGTCAACCTACATGAGTTCAAGATCATATTTTTAACTTAGAAAATTTTCAAGAGAGAAAATCTTTCTAAGAACTCACCTTTGATCACTCAAAACCATTTCCATGAGCATCAAACTTCATCTAGCATCATCTAGCTTCATCTAGGATGTATCCATGCTTTGGTTTTCTTCAACACACATGATTTGGTAAATTGAACACCATTTAATCCATTTTTGTGTTCTTTCTTAATCAAGAAATCTCATTTATCACTTGTATGCATCTAGATTAGATTTTAAATACAAGATTGAGATATTTGTGTTGAATGATTGAGTGTTGTATTATGATAGCTATTTCTTAGGATTGTTTTATCTTGATAGCTATGTTGTATGCCATGTCATATAGCAATATTGATATCTAGAATTGTGCATGATTATTGTCATCTTTCATCCTAGATAAGCATTTAGTGTAACCTAATATTAATTGCATATTGAATACCATATTATTCACTTAGGTTGTTGATCTCTTTAGTGAGAATTAAGTCTTGTGGCTAAGGTTGCTTAGTCCGCAAGCAAATTGATCTATGTTCGCTATTAAATGCTCGTTAGATAGTAGTGGTGGGTTAGTGACCTTGTAGGGTTTGACGTAGTCAACCTAGGTTGTAAACACCATTACAAATAGTAGATTCGAGGATCGTGTGTGACGTACATATTAGCCCGTGGTTTTTCCTTGTTGAAGGTTTCCATGTAAAATCAAGTGTTATTTAATTTTCGCATTTTACACTTGATTATAGTTTTGACTAGATAAGGGTTTTTTTTTTTTTATTGAATATTGACTAATCAAGAAAAATTGGTAATATGCATTGATTAAAAATCTATTCACCCCCCTCCAGATATAATTAGACATGCCATAATTGTTTCAAATGGTATCAGAGCGGATTCCTAGACATATTTAGGAGATTCGTGTTTTTTGGTGTGTTTTGCATTTTGTGTGATTTTTTATTATTCATACACTTGCATTCATTTCATTCATTCATAAACACTATGACTGGAAATGGTGGTGGAAACGAGGGTGCTTCAAGCACAAGACATCCATTGCTTACCAGGTTGAATTATGCATATTGGAAAGGCAAGATGGAGTCGTACATTTGCCAAATCCATGATAGGGCTTGGATGGTAGTTGAAGACAGATACGCTCCACCGATGATGACTTATATGGGTGGAGGAGAGGATGTACTCAAACCTAAGGTGCAATGGAACGCGCAAGAGTTTAAAGCATCTAAATGGAATAGAAAGGCGATGCACGCCATCCTATGTGCCATGGACAAGAATAAATACAAATTGATTCAAAACACTAGGATCTCCAAGGAGGCGTGGGACATCATAGAGATGATACATGAGGGAACCGAAGTGGTTAAGGACTATAAGCTTCAAGTTCTCCAAACTCAATTCAAGATCCTTAAAATAGAGAAGAACAAGTGCTTAAATGACTTTGAGATCAAGTTGATGGACATAGTCAACCAAAGTCATAAACTTGGTGACCCGTATTCGAATAGGAGAATCAAGCAAAATATTATGAGATCTCTCCCCGAAAGATTTAAGTCCAAGGTAATGGTTTTAGAGGAGAATAGTGACTACAAGGATATGAAGCCGAGTGAGGTGATTGAGAGACTTCTAGCTTATGAGTCTAGGAAGGGTCCTACCTCTACACCTCCTAAAAAGCAAAAGGGAATTGCTTTGAAGGCCTCCAAAGTTGAGAATGAGGAAAAAGATAACTCGGACGAAGACATGGCCTTGTTGTTAAGAAGGTTCAAGAAGTTCGTCAAGTTCGAGAAGAAAGGCTTTGGATCCAAAGGCCAAAACTTGAAGAAAAAGGCTCCCTTCAAGAAGTTTGAGCGTAGTTAAGAAAAGAATGAAATGAAGGGGATCCAATGCTATGAATATGGTCGCATAGGACACATCGCTCCCGATTGTGGAAATTTGAAGAACAATAAAAAGGGAAAGGTAATGGTCGCCACATAGAGTGGAAATGATGACTCCGATGAGAGAGATGAATCTTCGAATGATGAAGATAAAGTAGCTAACTTCATAGCCTTTGCCTCCTCCCACAAGAGCAAAGGTACTAGTGAAGAAAAAGAAGAGAGTCAAGAGGAAAATGACTCAAGTGAAAATGACTCTTCATCTAACTCCACAAATGGAAATGTGGAGAAAATGGATGTTCATGACCATATAGTCAAGTTTGAAAGCTCAAAGATGAAAAACAAGAGAGAAATTAGGAGATTGAAGGAAGAAAATCTAGAGCTTTCAACACAAGTTGACCACTTAAGTGAAGAAGTGGTGAGATCCATGAAGAATGAAGATAAGCTAAGGGATGAGTTAGACTTATCTAAGAGGAGTGAAGAAGGGATGAAGAGGGAGCTTAAAGATGCTAGAGAGTTGATAGCTAAGATGGCCTCTAGCACTAAAAAACTTGACCACATGTTAGATGTTGGCAAAAGGCCAAGTGACAAGAGGGGTCTTGGGTTTGAAGATGACAATGAGCCCTCCACTCCAAGTAAGACCGTATTTGTCAAGAGATGAACATCAATGAGTCTCCTCCTCCTCAATTACCTAGAAAGAAAATTAACCTAATAGAATGTTCAAGAAGTGCTCAAGTGAAAGTGGTACCAAGAAGTCCACCTCAAGCTCAACCTAGAAGAGCTTATCAAGATAACTTCCCTCAACCTAAAGTCCATTAAGGGAAGAGACCAATCATGCAAGCTTAACCGAGGAAGCAACCGAGTTTTGGTCAACAACAAAGAATGAGAGATCAATTCCAACAACCAAGACAACCACAAAGACATGGGAAAGCTCCAATGCATACACAAGGTTATGGTATGATTCCTAACTTTATTCCTATACGTCATTTTTGTGGTATTGGTCACATTAGACCAAATTGCTTTCATTATATTAAAATGCATAGAAGTGAAAGCTTGATTGGAAAGAAAAAAGCTAGAGCCAAGATGCATGTCCCCTAGGAAAAATAGAGCCAATTTGCTTGATCCTAGGACATCTAGAGCCCATATACCTATGACCACTAGGAAAGAAAGTGTTTCTCCTAGGTGGATTAGAATAGATGAATTCTTTTGCTATGTTGCTCAAATTGCCTTGAAGGCAAACTTTTCTAATTTTTGGTATTTAGATAGTGAGTGCTCTAGGCACATGATAGAAAACAAGAGTTTCTTCGAGACTCTTGTCATGGAGGAAGGGGAATTTGTCACCTTTGGTGATGGGTCTAAAAAGAGAATTGTAAGAAAAGGAACCATCTCCATTCCCGGCTTACCCTCATTGTCCAATGTTTTATATATAGATGGCTTGAAAACCAATCTAATATGCATTTCTCATCTTAGTGATGAAAAACTCTCCATCTTGTTTAGCAAAAATGATTGCTCCATTCTATTGCCCAATGGATAAACCTTGTTGAAAGGTATGAGATCTAGCGACAATCGCTATTGTCTTGAAGCTAGAATTGTCTTGCGCAATGTGTCCAAGAATGAGCAAATTGAGTTGTGGCATGAAAGACTTGGCCATATGAACTATCAGGATTTACGAATCTTAGATAAGTTCAATGTTGTGTGTGGCCTTCCCAAACTTGGGAAGAAAGTCAATGGTGTTTGTGAACTTTGCCAATAAGGAAAACAAACCAAGAGCATGCACAAGAAGTGCAAGTATCTCTCCACCAATGAGCTCCTAGAGCTTCTCCACATGGATCTTATGGGTCCCATGCAAACCAAGAGTTTAGGTGGAAAGAGATACATTTTTGTTTGTGTAGTTGATTTCTCTAGGTACACGTGGACATATTTCATTAGAGAAAAATCTGAAACTTTGGATAAGTTTAAAATGCTTTGCACTAAAATTCAAAATGAAAATGACTCTAACATTAAAAGCATTAAACGGATTAGAAGTGACCATAGGAGGGAGTTTGAGAATGCCTACTTTGAAAGCTATTGCAATAGCTTATGCATATCTCATGAGTTTTTAGCTCTTAGGACACCTCAACAAAATGGAGTTGTTGAGAGGAAAAATAGGGGTTTTCAAGAGAATTTCTGTGTCATGTTGCTTAGCAACAATGTCCCTAGGAACCTATGGGCCGAAGCCATCAACACGGCTTGCTATATAGGAAATAGAGTCTTCCTAAGGCCTGGTACTAAGCAAACCTTCTATGAGTTGTGGAGAGGTAGAAAGCCAAATGTTAGCTACTTCCATTCATTTGGAAGCAAATGCTACATTTTAAATGACCGTGATCAACTTGGTGAGTTTGATGCTAAGAGTGATGAGGGTATCTTTACTGGTTATGCCTTGAATAGTAGAGCCTATAGAGTTTTCAACTTGAAGACTCGAAGCATCATGGAATCATCTAATGTTGTCATAAATGATTGTAGGCTAAAAACTATTAACCATGAGAAAGAGGCTGTTGTAGTAAATGATTCTCCCTTGGAGAAGGTTGTGGAGACTCCTATTGATAGGAGGTCTGACCTTGATGAAGAAGACACACAACCTCTTGATAGAGTTCTTCTCTTGGACTCTAATGAACCCGCTCCATGGATTAGAAGACTCAATGATAAAAATGATATCATTAGAGAAGTCAATAAGGGTGTTAGAACTAGGCATCAAATAACTAATCTAATTAGCTACACATGCTACACCTTTCAAATTGAACCCAAAAATATTGACGAGGCCTTAAAGGATGAGTATTGGGTTCTTGCCATGCAAAAAGAGATAAACCAATTCAAAAGGAATAAGGTTTAACCTCTAGTTCCTATGCCTAAAAGCATAAATGTGATAGGCACCAAATGGGTGTATAGGAACAAATCCGATGAGGATGACAACATAGTGCAAAACAATGCAAGGCTTGTTACACAAGGGTATTCTCAAATTAAGGGTATCGACTTTGAGGAGACTTTTGCTCCCATTGCCCGTTTAGAGTCCATTAGCCTTCTCTTGTCCATATCTTGTGTGCCCAAGTTCAAATTGCACCAAATGGATGTAAAAAGTGCATTCCTCAATGGCTTCTTGCAAGAGAAAGTGTTTGTTGAGCAACATAAGGGGTTTGTGGATGCACACCACCCCAACCATATCTATCGCCTCAAAAAGGCTTTATATGGGTTGAAACAAGCACTGAGGGCTTGGTATGAGCACCTCACTCAATTCATTGTTGACAATGACTACACAAGAAGTAGTGTTGATAAGACGTTATTTATCAAGAAAAACAATGATGAGCTTTTCATAGCTCAAATATATATTGATGATATTGTGTTTGGCTCCACCAACAACACCAAAGTCCAACAATTTGTTGATGTTATGTCTCAAGAATTTGAGATGAGTCTTGTTGGTGAGCTAAGTTACTTCCTAGGTTTGCAAATTAAGCAATTGAACGATGAGATTTTTATAACCCAAGCTAAATATGCAAAGAATTTAGTGAAGAAGTTTGGTCTTGAAAATGTCAAACATTGTAATACACCCATGAGTACCACTTTGAAGCTAAGCAAGGATGCTAGTGGAAAAAGTGTAGTGCAAACTCTATATCAGGGCATGATTGGTAGCTTGCTTTATTTAACCGCAAGTAGACCCGATATATCTTTTAGTATGGGTGTGTGTGCTAGGTACCAAGCGAATCATAAGGAGTCCCATCTCTCTTCTGTTAAGAGAATCATTCGCTATATAAATAGGACATCCAACTATGGGATTTTGTACTCTTTTGACACTAATGCTAGTTTAGTTGGCTTTAGTGATACGGATTGGGCAAGAAATTACGATGATAGGAAGAGCACAATGAGCGGTTGCTTCTTTCTAGGGAACAACTTGGTGTCATGGTTTTGCAAGAAGCAAAACTCCATTTCCTTGTCCACAGCTGAAGCCGAATATATTGCCGCCAGGAATGGATGCACACAACTCCTATGGATGAAGCAAATGCTAGTCGACTACGGATTCAATCAAGGTACTCTAACCCTCTTTTGTGATAACATGAGTGCCATTAACATTTCTAAGAATCCGGTGCAACATTCTAGGACTAAGCATATTGACATCAGACATCATTTCATAAGAGAACTAGTTGAGAACAAATGCATTGTACTTGAAAATGTAGGTACAAATGATCAACTAGCGGATTTATTTACTGAACCTTTAGATGCAACTAGATTTCATGCATTTAGTAGATCTATTCGGATATGTCTCGTGGATTGATGTGGTTTGGAATTTGACCCCATAAGGGGAGCTCAAGCAAAGAGAGCAAATTTGCATACTTGTCAAATGCAAAAATTTGAAAAATCTTATGATTCTTTATTAATTGCTTCAGAATCTTGGTTGCACATATGCTTATATGATATTTTCTTCAATAAGTGTGAACCATTGCTTTGATTGCAATCCATGTAATATTTATGTTCAAACATGCATTTTTGGACTAGGAGATTTACTTAGGAAGTACTCTTTGAATGACCTATAATTATTCTCCATGACATAATAATTCTTTAAATGACACGCTTAATATGAAAAGCATGAATTCAAATGACATGCTCAAAAACGAAAAGCATGATTGTTGATTGCAAATTTCAAAATGCAAAATTGTGTATGAAAAGCTAATGAGACTCAATTGAATAAAGGATCTTGTATCCGTTCTAAGGATTTTAAAATCCAATGTCTCTTTTTATTTATTTATCGAACATGGCTACTATCATACGGGTATCTTACCCGAAAAAATCGAATAGGTGCAAATGTCGCTCATGCCATGTTTTACTTATAAAATTGGATGTAGTTGCCCTTTAAATGTGAATGAATGACATTTTTATATCCTTGCTTTGATTCATGACAAAAGGTAAAATCGGTTTGAATTCCTTAAGCCAAATACCATTGATTTTTGGACTTGAATGCAATATATCTTGCATGCAAAGCATCTTAATCACATATTTTCATAAAATAAATCTCATTATTTCTCTCCAATTAATTGAGTTGCATAAAGTGGCTTATATGATAATGTAAATGTCTAGTATGTTACTATCTCTCTTTGCTAAAAAGACCCGGTTGGGGGATACTACTTTGCCTATCTCATGACAAAAATGGGGAATAGTATGTGGTAAGGGAGAGTGCTAATTGAGAGTAGCTAATTCGCATATTGGGAGGATTGCTAATTAAAAGGGAGTAACCCGTTGAGGTGGAGCATTGCATTACACATTCATTGCATGATCTTGCTTGATTTCTTTAAATGCAAATACTTGTTTTGATTTCACTTGATCACCTCACATACACTTGCTTTGGAAAGTGTAATTTTTCTTTTTTTGAAGAATTGATTGTTCTACAAGAGATTGAAGACTTAGAGTTTTATTTTTTTAATATTTCTTTGTAATGTAAAAAATCATTGTTGACCTTTAGTTTCAATTTTGTTGTGAGGATCAATGTGAGTGGTGGTTTTGTCACGAAATAGCCAAAGGGGAAGATTGTAAGTTCCTCAAGATTGATTGGCGTATTTCGGTGACAAACCACAATTGGGTTTTGACATGTAAGGGTAGCTTAGGCATTGATGATCAAGCTCAAATGCCCTCTTAAGACCTCAAGATGATAAGCACTCCAAAGGTATATCTCTTGTGCTTAGTTTTCATTGAAGAGACTTAGTTGCACACACACACTTCTCATGCTTGTATATGTATTCATTGCTCTTGTGTGTATACTCTTCACTTTTCACACTTGCATATACTGCATTTTAGACTAAGTGTGAATGTCTTTGAAAAGATAAACTTCTCTTTATCTCTGCTTGTACCGCCCCTGGTACATGTGCATGGGTAGCGGTCCAAGCCAGGTTCAAAACTTGATGCTTTTGCACCATGCATACCGTGGCGGAGACACTTGCCATTGGGGCGGTCTCCACAGTGGCAGACTCCAGAGCTTACATGCTCTGCGTACCGCGGTGCATGCACTTACCTGAGCAGCGGTACGCACAACGGTTGTAACAGGTTTGGTTTTTAAAAAGGTCCAAAACGGTGTGGCTTTAAGAGGATCATTTATATAAGTGCCTCTTTGTCTTTAGGTCAGCCTGCATGAGTTCAAGATCATATTTTTAACTTAGAAAATTTTCAATAGAGAAAATCTTTCAAAGAACTCACCTTTGATCACTCAAAACCATTTCCATGAGCATCAAACTTCATCTAGCATCATCTAACTTCATCTAGGATGCATCCATGCTTTGGTTTTCTTCAACACACATGACTTGATAAGTTGAATACCATTTAATCCATTTTTGTGTTCTTTCTTAATCAAGAAATCTCATTTATCACTTGTATGTATCTAGATTAGATTTTTTTAAATACAAGATTGAGATATTTTTGTTGAATGATTGAGTGTTGTATTGTGATAGTTATTGCCTAGGATTGTTTTATCTTGATAGCTATGTTGTATATCATGTCATATAACAATATTGATATCTAGAATTGTGATTATTGTCATCTTTCATCCTAGATAAGCATTTAGTGTAACCTAGTATTAATTGCATATTGAATACCATGTTATTCACTTAGGTTGTTGATCTCTTTAGTGAGAATTAAGTCTTGTGGCTAAGATTGCTTAGTCCGCAAGCAAATTGATTTAGGTTCGCTATTAAAGGCCCATTGGGTAGTAGTGGTGGGTTAATAATCGTGTAGGGTTTGACGCAGTCAACCTAGGTTGTAAACACCATTACAAATAGTGGATTTGAGGATCATGTATGACGTACATATTAGCCCGTGGTTTTTCCTTGTTGAAGGTTTCCACGTAAAAATCAAGTGTTATTTAATTTCCACATTTTACACTTGATTATTGTTTTGACTAGATAGGTTTTTTTTATTGAATATTGACTAATCAAGAAAAATTGGTAATATGACTTGATTAAAATCTATTCAACCCCCCTCTAGATATAATTAGACATGTCATAATTGTTTCAAAACTCAATCAAACAATGAGATGATTTAGCTAGATGTTATATAAACCTAGAATGCTAGCTATCACAAAAACAACAACTCAATCAATCAACACAAAAATCCCAATCTTGTAGATAAAGTTTAATCTAGATGCATACAAGTTATAAATGAGGTTTCTTGCTAAGTAAGAACACTAAAATGGATGAAGATGGTGTTCAACTTACCAAATCATGTGTGTTGAAGAAGACCCATGCAAGAGCACATCCTGGATGAAGCTACATGATTCTAATGCACATGGAAATAAGTTTGGAGAATTAAAGAAGCAAACTTGGTGCTTTTTCTCTACAGTATCTCCTTTTTTCTTTTTAGGGTTCTTGATGTTCAAGAGCTTAATCAGAGAAAATGATATAATGGTGTATTTATAGAGAGCAAAAACAAGCCGAGTGAAAAGACAAAATTGCCCCCAGAAACGTGCCATCGACAATTTCATTCGACGGTCCGACTGCTGATCTCAAACCGCAGATTTGAACCCGAGAGCATCAGGTGTCAAACGGCGGTTTCATTCAACGGTCAGGGCCGCCGATCGTAACTGTGGATTTGAACCCAAGAGATGAAAATCAATCAGGTGTCAAATGCGGTTTCATTCAGCGACCTAGCCACCGATCATAACCGCAGATCCATTCCAGAACATACTAAAATCAAACGACGGTTTTATTCAGTGGTCAAGGCTGCCGATCACAACCACCGTTTCACCAATTATGGTGAAACCAAAAGAGAATACAAGAACTTTCTCCGACGGTGATCCTCACGCTAAACCAAGCACACCAACGTGCATGCATGGACGTTTCCGAACAAACTTCGGGAAACAAATTATTAGACACACTAACACACAACAAAATTCAACAAAAAGGTGCAACCGTGAAGTATGAAGAGAATGCACATATTAAGCAATAACCACAAATGCAAGAAGGCAAGGCATGCATGAGAAATGTGTGTGTGCAACTAAACCTCTTCAATGAAATTAACTACAAGTGATTTACCTTTGAAGTGTTTATCATCTTGAGGTTTTGAGAGGGTCTTTGAGCTTGATCACCAACAATTAAGCGCCTAAGCTACCCTTACATCATAACCTCAAATGTGGTTTGTCAACGAAATATGCCAATAAAAAATGAGGAACTTACAAAAATAAAAATAGTGATTTTAGTTTCAGTTTCAAAATCCGAAAATGCATCTGGTAGCATATACTGAAAGCCGTATTTTAAAAATGAAAACGGGAAAAACGCGTCTGGTAGGTTAACCAAAAAAAAATTTGAAATATCAATTTTTAGATTTTGTTTAATATTATAACAATTATAAACAAATTGATTAAATAATTAACCAATTAAATTTTTGTATTGTAATTTATAAATTAAACAGAAGTAACACATCACAAATTACTTTTTAAAAAATCATATCACAATTAATAATCAATTAATCAAGAGTTTACACATTACAAATTACTTTAAAAAAAAAAACATATCACAATTAACATTCAATTAATCAAAATTAAACTCTAAAATTATAAATAAGTACTCATTTTAATAAATATAAATAACAGTAAAAAAAAATATAAAAAAGAGGAGAAAAAGAAAGGAAGAAGACAAACAGATCCAGACCGTCTGAAGAAGAAGAAGAATAAGATATCGGTGGAAGAAGAAGAAGAGCAGATACACTACGAAGAAGAAGAAGAAGAAGAAGAGGAAGGGTAAGAGTGTTAGGTTTTAGATTTGTGTTAGCTTGATTCCATAACAAAACACTCTTTATTTGTATTTCTTAGTTGCTTAGGTGATTCGTGATTAGATAAAGCTTCAAAGAAGGAAAGCAACTTCGCACGCAAAGTTCGTCTTCAAGAGGAAATGTGTTTACTTGGATGCTAAAGATATCAAGATTCTTCTTCCTTTTGCAAGGCGTAAGCGCACACACACACATTGCATATATTTTTTTCCCTGCATCATTGTGCTAAATTTGTATAACACATTCACACACTTGTTGAAGTATGCACATGCATTAGTCTTAGTTTGACAAACATTGTAAAATTGCATGTTCTATGACTATCTCTAAGAAATGGCATACTTGTGTGACATTGTGTTTATTTGTTTGTGTTTTATTGTTTTGGACTTGAATATGTTCTCATATGATTACTTATTGAGTTCCGGTCATTTCGATTACTCATTCATTAGTTTTCGAGTTCAAACTAGGAAGCTACGCTACTTTATGTTCTCCTACAATGCGTTGTCTTCGTCGTCGCGTATCGAGTCGAATTCACAACCTTTTGTCAAAGTTTCATAGTCGTCCTTGTACGTGAAAGAGTCATGGTTCATAATCCAAAGACGGATTTAAATTCAAAGTTTGAAGGCCGGAATACGGCTAAAGAACACGAGAGGAGCGTGAAGGAGGCGGAAAATGGCCAAAGGCCATTTTGGGCCACCTTCCCGTGAGGGCACGTGAGCCTCACAGGAAGACCAGCTCTCTGCCACCGTGAGGCCCACACGCCTCCATAGGAGGCTGAGGTAGCAAGGCCTCATTGTTGGTCGGTTCTCTCTCTCTCCTCCATCTCTTTTCCCTTAATTTAAATTGAAAATTCGAGCAGAATTCTTCACAACTTGTCCAATTTTGTTTTGATTATATCTCTCTCAATTCAACTCCGATTTGAGTGATTCAAAATTCGATATTGTTGGTCTTGAAGAGAGGAAAAAGTCCCAATCATTTTTAGAGTCAACTTATGTCTAGGTGTTTCACGGTGATCTGATCTCAGTTCGTGTGTTCATCATTTGTAAGTGAATCATCTTCTTTCCATTTTCTTTTATGATCAACTTGATAGATCTTCTTATTTGATGAAGGAAATATGTTTAGAATGATTTTGATTCAACTTTTAGACTTGTTTGATTGATTTTTGAGTTTAAGCTTTGTGATTTTATTTGAACATCTTTTTGCTAAACTTGAAGAACATGAACTTGATTCTAGAAATGATATGTGTTTTGAGCTTGATTGTTGATTTCTATATTTAGTTACATGTTCTAAGAACTAGGATACTTTGATTGCAATATTCTATAATCTAGTTCTTGTTTAATCCACATGCTTAGGTTTCTAGATATATTTGTGATGGATTTGTGAAAGCCTAATCTAGTTTCTCTAATTGCATGTTCATAAAGTTTTTTAGATCTACTTGCATACTCTATTTGATTGTGATTGCATCATATTACTTGTTTGCACTTCACTTAGATCATTGCCCTGCATAAGGTGGAAGTCTCTTGTCAAAGTGAGTGAAGTTTTGACTTGAAAAATAACATCAACGCAATCTTGGTAACAAAAGACCTAAAATTCGTGCTTACGGGGGAATGTCCTCCAGAGCCTGTTGCCAATGCCACATGAATTATTCGTGAGACACACCAGAAATGGGTCTTAACTGATGAGAAAGCCTGGAAATATCTGTTAGCTAGCATGACAGAATGTAATGACTACAGTATTCGATATCATGAAGTCATTGTAGGCTATGTTTGGGCAGTTATCCAAGCAAAAGCGGCACAAAGCTATTCATTCCGCAATGCTTGCATGGATGAATGAGGGTTTATCGGTCTGGGAACATGTCCTGGGCATGATGTCCCACTTCAACTCAGCTGAGGTCAATGGCAGGGCCATTGATGAGGCAAGCCAGGTGAGCATCATACTAACGATTCTTCCAAAGAGTTTCGATCAGTTTAAGAGCACTACAGGATGAACAAATTGAAGTTCAGCCTAACACAGTTATTGAATGAGTTCATTACCTTTGAGTCCATGACTAAGGACCACAGAGGTAAGACCGGTGAGGCAAATGTTGCTGAACCATCTTCTTCTAGGTTTAAGAAGAGGAAGTGGTATGTTGGCATGGCTAAGAAGAAACCAGCCCAAAGCAAGAAAAAGAGCACCTCAACTGACAAAGCAAAAGGGAAAATGTTTCCATTGCGATAAGGTTGGTCACTGGAAGAGGAACTGTCCTCAGTACCTTGAGGAGCTCGCTAAGAAGGAAAAGGCGAAAGGTAAATATGATTTACTTGTCATTAAATCGTGTTTAGTGGAAGATGATTCTTTACCTTGGATAGTAGATTCATAGGCCACTAACCATGTTCATTCTTCTTTGTAGTGGACTAATTCTTGGACAGAGCTAGAAGAGTGGGAGTAGTTAAACTCCGTTTTAAAAGTTGTTTTATTGTTTTGAACTTATTTGATTCTTAGATTTACCAGAAATTTAATTTCGGTATCCAAATTGTTGAAACAATTTTATTCAATTTCTTTTAATGATAAATCAATTGTTAATTCTAGAAATGGATTAAATATATGTTCAGGTTTAATTGAAAACAACTTGTATGTATTAAGACCGTTAATACATACAACACTGCTCAATGCTAAAATGTTTAAAGTTGAAAAACCTAAAACAAAACGACAAAAAGTTTCTCTAGATAATGAAACATATCTATGGCATTGGAGACTTGGCCATATCAACCTTGACAGGATAGACAAACTGGTAAAAAACGGACCCTTAAATCAGTTAAAGGTTGACACCTTACCAGTTTGCGAATCCTGTTTAGAAGGTAAAATAACCAAAAGACCTTTTACTGGAAAAGGGCTTAGAGCTACAGAACCATTAGAGCTTATACATTCAGACATCTGCAGACCAATGAATGTTAAAGCAATGGGTAGCTATGAGTATTATGTCACATTTATAGATGACTACTCAAGATATGGATATGTCTACCAAATGCAATGAAAGTCGGAAACTTTTGAAAAGTTCAAAGAATTCCGAGCTGAAGTTGAGAATCAATTGGGCAAGACTATCAAGACTCTATGATCAGATCCTGGAGGTGAGTATCTTGGCCAAGACTTTGAAGACTACTTGGTTGAGCATGGGATTGTGTCCTAATTCATAGCTCCTGGAACACCATAACAGAATGGTGTTGCAGAGAGGAGAAATAGAACCATGATGGAAATGATGAGATCTATGATTAATTTCTCATCATTACCAAACTCTTTTTGGGGATATGCACTACAAACAGCGGCCTACATTTTGAATGTAGTCCCTGTAGGAACCCGGATTTACATTGCGCAGCAGAAAATAGGTTTAAATTTTTTTTTATGCAACTTGTAAACCATATACAATATATAAGAATATATAAAGAGAATTGGATCATACCCTTGTAGACCAACTCTTTCGTTTCTTTAAGCTTTATTCTGATTTGTCACCGCCAAATCTTCCTCGCTATGTCCCGCGATCCGGCAACTGCGTGTGGGCGCGTCGCGGTACTCAGGAACCTGAATGGAGGTAGAAGAAAGAAACACAAAAGCAACCCTTGTTTTGTTGTATTAGGATTTCGGCCACCCTTTGTGAAGAACAATAAGGAAAAATAATTTCCCCTTTTTTTTTCTTTGTTGGCCGCACACCCCTGTCTTGTTTCTTTTCTTTTTTCTTTTGTGTGAATTAGTGTTAGGTTCAAAAATCTTGTTAACTGATACCTTTTATCAGTTTAATATATATCTAGTTATTTATTAAATATTTATCTAGTTATTTATTTAAACTAGATCATTATCTCTTTCCAAATATATCTCCATATATTCAAAAGATAATTGGTATTTAAGTGTCCTAGGTAGAGTAGGATTCTAACTCCCACAAAACCCTAGTTGACCTAAACTTAAATACTATACCTAACTAAGAATAAAATAATATAATTATTTTATGTCTCAGTTATGATTTGAACCCTCAACCTCCATTTAATAATTCATTAATAATTCATAATTATTAATTCATCAATTAAATAATCTAATTATTTAATTAATTTAATTATTAATATATTAATTAAATAATCTCATTATTCAATTAATCCCTGAATAAATACGTGTCCCTTTCATAACACAATTAATTGGACAATCCAATTAATTAACAGTGACTCTTGTTACCTTTAATCAATTGAGCAAGCAAGGAGACCTAATGGACCCATAGTTTTGAGCTCCAATAATACTTAGAAATGAAACAAATTTGCGGTGTGTTCTAATATTAATCTAGATTGGGGTGCGGGGTGAATAGATTTAAATCGTTATTACCCAATTTTCGTGATTAGTCAATTTTACGAAAATTCCCCAACTAGACAATATAAACAACAAGTGTAATATGGTGCAGAAATATAAACGACACTTGAAGTTTTACGTGGAAACCCTCACGGGAAAAATCACGGGCTGTTATGTGCGCCACACACGAACCTCGAATCCACTAATTGAAATGATTACAACCTAATCCCGGTTTAATGATCTCATCCCGATCAATAATCATCACAACTACCTAATCCCGGTATAAGTGGACCTAGTCCAATTGCTTGTGATTTAAGCTACCTAATCCCGATAGCAACACAAGACTTAATTCTCTAAGAAGAGATAATACAACCTAAGTGAATATATGAAATATCCAAAAATGCAATTAGAGCTAGGTAACCCTATATGCTTATCTAGAATGATGATTTTGCAATTAATTCAATCCTAGATATTAAAAGCTAGATGACATGTCAAATAGCTTAGCTAAACATAGATTATAAAAACCTCGATAGCTATCAAAATACAACACTCAATCATGTCAACACAACAATCTCTATTTTGTATCTAGAATATATTCTAAGAACATACAAATAATATAAGAGATGTCAATGATAAATAAAACACTAATTATATATGATAATAGTGAAGAACTTACCAAAGAATGTGTGTTGACCATAACCCATGCAAGCAAGCATCATAACTATGCTAGAAAATGCTAGATGATAATTTGATGCATATGAGAATGGTTTTTCAGTGTTAAAAATGTGTTCTTGATTTGATTTTCTCTCAAATGTCTCTCTTTGAAGTTTAGGGTTCTGAGAGTTAAAGAACATGTATTCAGAAAATGAGAAAGTGTGATATTTATAGACATCAAGAACAGGGCATGTGAAAAGACAAGTTTGCCCCTGAAACGCATCGATCGGCGGTTTCAATTGGCGGCCAAGTCACCGATCACAACCGCCGAATTGAGCCTGTGAAGAACAGAGCATCAACGGCGGTTTCATTCGACGGTTTCGTAACCGTCGATCCAACCACCGAATCAAACCTGAGAGAATAAATCGATCAGGTATAAACGACGGTTTCGAACGACGGTCGTGGCTGCCGATCGTAATCACAGAATTACTCCAGACACTTCTAGATGCAAAAGGCGGTTTCATAAGGCGGTTTCATTCGGCGGCCAGGCCGCCGATCATAACTATAGATCACCAACAGAGGTGAAAACCAAGGAGAAGCCAAGGGCATTCTCCGTAGGCGGTCTTCGCGCAAAACCAAGCACATTTTAGTGCATGCGTGGACGTTTCCAAAAATTATCGGGAAACGAATTACAAGACACAAATACACAAAACAAGATACAACATCAAAGTGCAAGTGTGAAATGTGACATATGAAGAGTATGCACACAAATGCAAGAATGCTAAGTGTGTGTGTGCAATCTAAATCTCTTCAAAGAAAACCAAGCACTAGAGATTATACATTTGGCGTGCTTGTCCCTTGAGGTCTTGAAAGGGCCTTCGAGCTTGAAGTTCAATCACCTAAACTACCCTTACACAATAAACCCCAACACATGGTTTGTCTACGAAATAAGCCAATCAAAGAATGGGAATCCTTACAAGAAATAATTAATTAAACTCTTTAATTAATATTTCATGATTATTAACCTCGAAGTTATTCTACTAAAAACCCGAGGTTGCACTCTCGCAACTGTAAATGTATTACACAAACCGAGATTACAGTTGTCCATCAATATAGCTATTACATATGGTATGATCCTCCATAAGTAGTTCATAATTAGAGATGGCTCATAATGTTCGTTATACCCCTCTAATTATGTCTTTCCATTAAGTACCATTGATTCTCTAATGAACAATAAATCCTACATTCCTTACGAAATTAGGAGAGGAGAGCGCTCATATTGTTTAAGTCCTGAATCAACCCTTAAGGGAACTACTATCTACTTCTCGCAAGAAGGAGTAGATTCCTTTATTGTGTACAAACCTTCCCATCCACAAGCCAAACCGCGATTCCAACATACAAAGCTATTGACTGCGAATGCAACTCCGATCTCACCCATGGTATATCAAAAACCATGATTTAACCTGAAGGAGTTGATAAGACACTCAGGATTAAGATCACCCATATATAGCCATCATTTATTGATATATATGAATCTCATCGTATAACGGATCTTGGTGAGAGATTCATATAGATCGTGGCCCAGTCCTATATGATCACATCATACAAGGTGCCTCCATTCTCATATTACCATATGAATAGTCTAGGTTAAGACCATCGTACATTATCGAATGTACCGCAGCTATAGAATAACCACAAATAAAGTACCTAACTCTATTTTCTATCTACGAACTCTTTAGATTGCTCATCTCAAACTGAATACCTCTGTATATGACACTCATATACTCAATTAGAGATTACATCCGGCAATCTTGGATGTTAAGTACACAAGATATAAATGTATGAGACAGGTATATAGAATGAATAAACTACTTCTTTTATTAATGTTTCATTCACATTTATAAATTACAAGCTTTAGGGCAAAAACCCCAACAGTCCCATCCAAATCTATTCCTAAGACTCCCCTAGAGTTGTGGAATAGTTATAAAGCTAGTTTGTGACATTTTCGCATATGGGGGTATCCAGTACATGTACTGAAGAATAGAACTAGAAAGCTAGACCCTAAATCTATGGTTTGCTTATTTATAGGTTATTCCAAAAAGACTAGAGGTGGACACTTCTATATTCCCGAAGAGAACAAAGTGTTTGTATAGACAAATGCAATGTTTCTTGAGGATAACTATATGAGTGATCATAAACCTCGAAGTAAGATTATGTTAAATGAGTTAGAGCCTGGTGTGACCAATGCTCAATCAACAAAAGTTTTTGTTCCACCTACGTTTGAGAGTCAGATGGTTCCTAGTCAGACCACACTACCACCTAAGCATAGTGGGAGGGTTGTGCGACAATCTGATCGTTATTTAGGTATTGGGGAGGCACAAAGTGTCGTCTCTGATGATAGTGTGGATGATCCATTGTCATTTAAACATGCAATGGAAGATTCTGACAAAAAGGAATGACTTAAAGCCATGAATCTAGAGATGGAGTCCATGTACTCCAACACAGTCTGGGAACTTGTAGACTTACCAGATAGGATAAAACCCATTGGATGTAAGTGGATCTACAAGAGAAAGAGAAGAGTATATGGGAAGGTAGATATCTTCAAGGTAAGGATAGTGGCAAAGGGATTTACCTAAAAAGAAGTGATCGATTATGAAGAGACCTTCTCGCCAGTAGCTATGTTTAAGTCTATTCAGATTCTCTTATCCATTGCTGCCTATTTCGATTATGAAATTTGGCAAATGAACGTCAAGACTGCATTTTTGAATGACAATCTTGATGAAAGCATCTATATGATGTAACCAAATGGATTCGTGTCCCAAGATTAAGAGCAAAAAGTTTGCAGGCTGTAAAGGTTCATTTATGGACTGAAGCAAGCATCTAGATCTCGGAACATTAGGTTTGATAATGCTATCAAAACCTATGGCTTTGAGCAAAATGTCAACGCGCTTTGTGTTTACAAGCGAATTATTGACAAGAAGATAGATTTCTTAGTCATATACGTAGATGATATCCTACTCATTGGGAATGATGTAGGGGTATTATCAGAAGTAAGAGGCTGGCTGGCTGGCAAGCCAATTCCAAATGAAAGATTTGGGAGAGAAGAGTTTTGTTCTATGGATCCAATTAATAAGGGATCGTAAGAACAAACTCTTGGTATTGTCTCAAGCATCATACTTCTGCGATTCTCGATACAGAACTCCAAGAAAGGTAATTTACCTTCCAAGCATGGAGTTCAGTTGTCTAAGGAACAATGTCTTAAAACACCTCAAGAGATTGAGGATATGAGACAAGTTCCCCATGCATCAGCAGTAGGTAGTCTCATGTATGCTATGTTATGCACAAGACCAGACATCTGCTTCGCAGTGGGAGTAACCAGCATGTTTCAGTCCAACCCATGATTAGATCATTAGGTTGCAGTAAAGACTATTCTTAAGTATCTTCGGAGAACGAGAAACTATATACTAGTATATTTAAGATAGGATATGATCCCGTTAGGATATACAGCTTCTGACTTTCAATCAAACAGGGATTTTAGGAAATCCATGTCTTGATCAGTATTCACCCTTGGTGGTGGAGCCATAGTGTGGAGGAGTGTCAAGAAATCATGTATTGTTGATTCCACCATGGAAGCCGAATATGTAGCCGCTTGTGAAGCAGCTAAGGACGCTGTGTGTCTCCGTAAGTTCTTGATTGACCTGGAAGTTGTTCCAGACCTAGATAAGCCCATCACACTTTATTGTGATAATAGTGGTGTTGTGGCTAATTCCAAAGAACCAAGAAGCCACAAAAAAGGGAAGCATATAGAGAGGAAGTATCATCTCATTAGAGAAATAGTGTAGAAAGGAGATATCGCCGTGACCAAGAGAGTGTCGCTGAATAATCATGTTGATCCATTTATGAAGACCTTAACGGGTAAAATGTTTAAAGGTCACCTAGATGGTTTAGGATTACGAGATATGTCTCACCTGCTTTAGTGCAAGTGGGAGATTGTTGGGGTTTTTGCCCTAAATCTTGTAATATATAAATGATGATTGATTATAAATAAAAGAAGTAGTCCTTTTCATTCTATTTATATGTCTCATACTTTTATATCATATATGCTAAACATCCAAGATTGCCGGATGTAATCTCGAACTAAGTATATGAGTGTCATATACAGAGAAATTCAATTTGAAACGTGCAATCTAAAAAGTCCGTAGAGAGCAAATGAAGTTGGGTATTTTATTTGTGATTAATCTACAGTTGCGGTCCATTCCATAATATACGGTGGTCTTATCCTAGACTACTCATATGGTGATATGAGAATGGATGCACCTTATATGATGTGATCATATAGGACAGAGCCACGATATATATGAATCTCTCATCAATATCCGTTACATGGGGAGATTCATATATATATCGACAAATGATGGCTGTATATAGGTGATCTTAATCTTGAGTGTCTTACTGACTCCTTTAGGTTAGATCGTGGTTTTTGATTTACCATGGGTGAGATCGAAATAGCATTCTCGATCAATATCTCTGTATCTTGGAATCGCGGTTTGGCTTGTGACTGGGAAGGTCTGTACACAATATTAGAATCTACTCTTTCTTGTGAGAAATAGAGAAGTAGTTCCCTTAAGGGCTGATTTGGGACTTGAACAATAAGAGCGCTCTCCTTCTTCCGTAAAGGAATGAGGGATATAATTGTTCATTAAAGAATCAATGGTACTTAATAGAAAAGATATAATTAGAGAGGTTTAACGGACTTTATGACCCAGCTTTAATTATGAACTACTTGTAGAGGATCATACCATATGTAATAGCTATATCGATGGACACTGAATTTAGGTTTGTGTAAAAACATGTACAGTTATGAGAATGCAGCCTTGGGTTTTTAGTAGAGTAACTCCGAGATTAATAATCACAAAATATTAATTAAAGGGTTTAATTAATTTTTTTCTAATGATTATTAAAGCTCAAGATTGTGGGTCCATTAGGTCCCCTTGTTAGCCCGGAATGTTGATGGTAACAAAGGTCACGGATAATTAATTGGATGGTCCAATTAATTATGTTACAAAAGTAACAAGGATTTTATTTATGCTATTAATTAAATAATGTGATTATTTAATTAATGATATTAAATAATGTGATTATTTAATTGTATTAAAAATTATGAATTATTAATTAAACTAGTTTTCCAACCCGAGCGTTGCACGGGCTTTGTATTAAAAACTGTTTGCAAAACATTGTATTGTTTATACCGAATTTTTTTGATGCAAACTTATTTAAACATAATGAACATATAGTTTTACTTTTAGTTACCTAAGTTATGCTAACTTAGATGGTAGGAATGCTCATACTCCAACCATTTGTAAATTTTTGAGAGTATATTCACCTTTATATAATATAAAGCATACAATCGGAATAAAATGAGCCAAGTTTAATTATATAACAAAGGGAAGAAAAAAGAAATTCAGCAACCATTATAGTTTGAGAATTATGATATTTTTGTAAATAAATTGGAATGTGTTTATGAAGGTAGATGGAATAATCTGGAGGTTGAGTTAATTTGTTGTATATATGGATTACCGCCTCCCAAGAATTTCACTTGTTTTCTTTCTTGATAGTATGTCATGTAAAAAAAGTTAAATGATATTTTGTGTTGGTTATGCATTATAATGAATTTAAATTTTAATTAAATGTACTGTATTTTTTGACAAATAACTTACTCTGGTTTGCATATTCACTTATTCTTCTGTTGAAGTTCTTCAAGGCGTGTTGTAAATGAGTAAGTTGATGAGTCATGTGACTTGAAGTCTTTTGATACATCAGATTATATATATATATATATATTTATTAATTGATGTTGAATTGGCATCATGTTTTTTTTTTCTTGTATTATTTAAGGACTTAGTAATTTTACTGATATATAATCGTAAGATTAATTTGTGATCTTTGAATTATATGGGTACTTAACATTATGATAATTTTGTTAAAGAATACAAAAAGAATTTTAAATATTTATTAATATTCTAAATAAATTTAAATGTGAATAGAGCAATAAATACATGTATTATTGTTGATAATAATTTAATAAGAATTTAAATCCAAAACGCCTTCACGCGACACGTGGGGTTCATCTTTAGTATTATATATATATATAAACTATTGAACATATACATTATTATTAATATTTTTTTTTATTTGAATACATATGCCAAATTTTGAGGATAAGAGACAATTTATAAATATCGATAAAATCCATGTCTGTTAGGTTTGGGAATAATTTTTTCAGAGCATTTATGTTTCATTTGCAACATTAGTTTTGCAAAAATAATTTATTATAGTTATAACTTATAACATAACAATTATATAAACATTGAAATAATAATAATAATAATAATAATAAAATTTATTATTGCTACGTAGTAGTAATAATAATAATAATAATAATAATAATAATAATAATAATAATAATAATAATAATAATAAATGATAGTATTTTTTTTTTAAAAAGAAACTTTCATTAACGATAAAGATTACACTTGGTGTTTCAATGTTTGGTGTTTATATATACATCTGGTATTTCAATGTATATATAATTGTTATTTAATGATAATATTAATAACAATTATATATACATTGACATATTTTCAATGTTTGGTGTTTGTATATTTAAAAGAATAAAATAAATAATTAAATAATTTGAAAGAGGGCAAGAAAACCTACACTAAATGTCAACCTTCATGGAAATGTCAAATTTTAACATTTGAATTTCATATCTCACGAAACAAAAGAAAATATTAAATTAAAAAAGATCACCAAATATTTCTCTAATGTATTTAGAAACCTATTTTTAATAAAAAAAAATTCCAGAAAAAAAAAAAACACGAATATCCACCAAAGTTGTAAAGTTATGGAGAATAAAAGATGACGTTCGTCATTTTGATGATCCAAGTCTTCAAATTCTCCTCGAAATATATATTTTAACTAAAAAATTACCTGTGAATTAATAAAAATTCAACAATCTAATTTCAAATTTCTAACCCATAAATATATATATTTCTAATCATTATTAAAAAAAAACATAAAAACAAAAAAAAAAAAAAAAACAAAACAAAACAAAGAGGGTTCAATGATTTACATAATAAGTTAATAACTAATTGATTAAGTAATACACACAGATATATGAACTCCATTATCGATACTTTACCTGGCTCTTGCTACCCTCTCTCCTGAAGAAAGTATTAGTAAATACCTGCAAAATAGACATGAGAAAATTCAAAAATGTGATATCAAACTTCAAACCTATAAACATATACATTCTTGATCATTAATAAAACAAAAGTGAAAAGAAAGAGAGGGTTTGATGTATATATAAACAATAATGCTAGAGGACCCAAAAAAGTGACCCAAATTTTGGACCAAAACTTATGTGGCAACATCACATGGGATCTTTGGGAAAAGTGACGTGGGTCCATGTTGTGTGTGAAGTTGCCACATAGGTTTGGGTCCAAAATTTGGGTCACTTTTTTGGGTCCATTAGCATTATTGATATATAAAATATAGAGGACCTTTTATTTTACTTCTATTATTTAAGTTACTTCTATTATTTAAGTGGATCATTAATACTATCATGCAATTAAATAAGTAGGTCATTAATTAGAAGGAGTTCAATGGATAAATATGATAGCTAGCCTTTCATTTAACTTCGATTAAATATGTGGATCAACAATAAGATAATTTATTGTAAAAGCTATTATATAGAATTAAAGGCAAAAATTAATGTTTAAAATTAAAAAAAAAAAAAAAAAAACTTAAAAACAATCCTTCCACCTCCAAGTTCAACCGTACCTTTAAGCCGAAAGTAACTGCTTACAATTTTTATTTTTTTATAAAAAAAAATAAAAAAATAAAAAAAACCTTAAAAACAACCCTTCCGGCAAAAATTAATGTTTAAAATTTAAAAAATAACTTTAAAACAACTATTCCACCTCCAAGTTCAACCGTACCTTTAAGTCCAAAGTAAATGCTTACAATTTTTTTATTTTTTAAAAAAAAAAAAAAACTTAAAAACAACCCTTCCACTTCCGGACTCCACCGTACCCCAAGAGGAATTCTAAGGTCACTAGCTTCTTATTATATCTACATAAATACCTCTTGGGAGATTCATGTATCAAACATTAATTACATTAAAATAGATTATCATGTCTTTTGAACATTTATATATACATAACTTATTAATAATATTTTAAAAAATTGTTATGATCTATATTTTGAACTTATTAAATATATGATATACAATATATGATTATTATTATATTATATATTAAAAAAAATTAATAACATTTATGATTACCACGTGTCGCAACATTAAAAGTAGAAAAAAATCTATTAAATAATGCTACATTGCCCAAATTTGATGCCCAAATCTGGTGCCCAAATAATGTGGTAATACTCTGGGCCATTCATTTAAATTGTATTGGATTTGTATAATTTAAATGAATGGCCCAGAGTGTTATTACATCATTTGGGCAATATATATATAATAGACTCTTTGTTTTTAAACTTTTAATGTAGTTGTAACACGTGGCAATCATAAATGTTATTAATTTTTTATTTTTCTATTTTTTTTAAATATCAATAATAGACTTTTTTTCAACTTTTAATGTGGTTGCAACACATGGCAATCATAAACGTTATTATTATTTTTTTTATTTTTCTATGAGATGAATGATTAATGCATTTATGGATATTATAATTGGATATTATAATTGAATATTATATTTATATTTTAAAAAATAATAATAATAAATTAATAGAATAATTGAAATGAATTAATTATATTTAATATCAAACTTCTCTCACAGCGACATGTGGTGCCGTGAAACTCTATTTTATATATATATATATATGATTACTTACTTTGTGGAGGTCATGGGTTCGAACCAAGACCAAAGCAAAGATATAAAGTAATATTGATTATTTAGTCTTTAACAGGTCATGAGTTCAAGTCACAGTGACAACATTGAATTAAATAGGATTTAGAATCCTATTTAATCTAGGCCACTTGAAACCCTATCATGATCATATAAGATATCAAGATATTTGTTTTAATGTTTGAGTTTGAATTAACAAGATAAATGATATTATTTTTTATTTTTTTTGAATATTTGATATTTAAAAAAAAAAAAACCTATCATATCAAGTTAATTAAAAGACTTTAAAAGATACTCAATTAATTAATTGAGTGATACACGTGAAAACAAAAAAGAAAAAAGAAACATCAGAGGTGTGCGGCCAACACTAAAAAGAAAAAGAAAAAAAATTTTTTTTTTTTTTTTTGCTTAATATTTTTTAGGGTGGCCGAACTTCACCTATACAAGGCAAGGGTTGTTTTGTGTGTTTTCTTCTACCTCCATTCAACCTCCTGAAGGCCGTGACGTGCCTACACGTAGTTGTCGGAACGTGGGAGATAGCGAGGAAGATCTGGTGGTACAAATCAGAAAGTGATATCAACAAGAGAAAGAATGAAGGAGTTAGCCTTGAGGTATGATTACAAATCTTATCCTATTTATTCTTATATATCGTTCATGGTTATTAGAAGTCGCTTAAAATAATTTTTAAAAGGGTTTTCGTTCGAATATGATTCAAACATTTTTTTTAAACCTATAAATTTCTTCCGCTACGCGACTCTAGGGCTTACGGTAAGGGAATCAATAAAACATAAGTAACAACTTTAATCATTCATCACTCTCTACTAAGGACCATTCACTTACCAACCATGTGATATTTCAAGTATTCATTAAGCAAGAAAATCACCAATTACACAACCTAAGATATCAAAAGAGTGATAGGTTGGGAATTTCAAAATCTCAAAGGGTGAGTGAAATCAAAAGGCACAGTTATGCACAATCAATATTTACTCTATAAAAGAGTGAAGGACAAGGCTCATGCCTATTCTAGCACATTTAATAACAATCCAACCACTAAAAAGCATAATAAGTGCCTGCATATAAGACTAACGTGCATTTATGTATAGATCCATACATTAATTGCATGCAACAACAAGGTCAGATAAATATCATTAATAGATTGATTTAGATCAAAGTTAATTACAAATGAGCATCAATCCCTTACATTTCAAAGGATTTAGCTACACATCATGGTAATAAATACAAAAAATGAAATAGAGAGAGGACAAGATACAACCCATAGTCTTTGGATGAGTTCCTTAACTTTGATAACAAACTTCTTCAACTACCACTGCTCACTAATCTATAAGAGAGGTGTGAAGAAAAGTGTGTATAGAGCTAACTTGAGATCTAATCTAACACTAAGAACTATTTTGATCGAAGAACTAAATCTAATTCTATTAGGAAGGAGTGAATGATGTAAAAGTAAAGGTCTTCTCTCTTTCTATCGCTAATTATCTATGTATTTTTCTTCCTCTAAATCTCTGTGTGTATTTTTAGGTTATGAAGAAAAGTTTATATATATAGTGGGTGAGAAAAAGTGGACAAAAATCAAGTTGACTGTTGATGTGGCAGGCTTCTACGACTTGATCTCGCAAAAGACTAATGTAGGTCGTTGCTTCTTCGCACTGCTAGATGGAATTCGTAGAATGGAAGTAGCATAATCTTTTGGGAAAGGACTACAACTAAGTTTGATCAATGAACTTGCAGAATGAACTCATAGAATCCTCAGATGTTTCTCTGCTTGCTTCTATTGCTTGCTGTAACTCGCAGAAGTGAATCCGAAGAGTTCACTGATATTGTTTTGCGATCAGTTCTGTCTGATAATCTCGTAGAATGCTCCAGCAGAAATCATTGGAAGTTCGTTGCGACTTACTTCTACGAGATGAACTCGCGGAAGTCTTCAGAATTCCAATTTTTCCTCTCTTTTACTTGAATTCTCCACTTTGGAGCAAAAGTACTCTCGGCCGTGGAAAATGCCTGAAAACAACTATATATACAATTGAACACTTAAAAAGCACTCGGAAATGAATACAAAAGATAGGAAGTAGGCGCTTAAAACATATACATATTTAGAGCGATCAACTAACTATTGCAATAAACCAATTTACGTATACCTAGCTTGGCTAATATGCAATTAAAGCAAATCAAAGATGATTAAGGCAATTACAACTAAAATTAACTACAACTAACTACTCATGTTATCTTTACACATTTGACTACTCAATTACCAACTACAACTTGATAAACTATTTACTTAAATTATGACTAACTAACACAAGAAATTGAGAATTTGATATGGAATGGGGATGTTAGGGGATTAATGCAACATAATCAACAACCTAATTCACTAATCAATCACAATTAAGCACTATTATCAAATCTAGGGTGTTCTCTTAACACAACCTAAGGTCTCAGAGAGGTGATGAGATGTGAATTTCGAAATTAATACATGTGAGCAATTTTATTAAACAAGGTCATGCAATAATTAAACTTAGCTCTTAAAATGAGTAAATAATGAAGACCCATACATAAATAGTCAACTACCCATGAAATCCAACTTCTCACTCACTACAAGAAAATATGGCTTTCTTGACAGTTATTTGTTGACAGTTTTTAACTATCAACAATCCTTGATAGTTTTTAACTTTGTTGGCAGCTTTTAACTGTCAATGATTTATGACAATTAAAAACTGTCAACAAATAACTAACATTTATATATATATATATATAATATATAAGTGGAATTGGTCCAAAATATCACCTTTTTAAAGTGAATTGGTGAGAATGTCACTGGTTTAATAAGTTAAGTTTAAAAGGCACCTATTATGGTGAACTACCAAAATTGCCCTTAGTTAAACATTTATGTTATTCTCTTTGAGTTGTTCTCTGCAACTCAAACGAAGGCTTGAAATACTCAGTTACTCTCTCTCTACAAATAAAAGTTCAAGGTCTTGCCCCGACTTTCTTCTTCAGTAAAATAAGGTAATATTTCTTGAACTTGCTTCTTTGAAGTTGTTCACATTTTAGTATGTAAACTTGAAGCCATTTTGAAAA
The DNA here is from genome assembly GCA_008009225.1 of Acer yangbiense. Lineage (NCBI taxonomy): Eukaryota > Viridiplantae > Streptophyta > Magnoliopsida > Sapindales > Sapindaceae > Acer > Acer yangbiense. The sequence goes on from CM017769.1 coordinate 7,496,516, forward strand.
TGATTTCGTGCCTTTTGAAATATTTTCGTGCCTTTTTACACTGTCATCGTGCCTTTTGAAGTTGTTATCGAGCCTTTTTGAAAAAAATTTCGTGCCTTTTTGAAATATTTTCGTGCCTTTTAACACTGTCATCGTGCCTTTTAACACTGTCATCGTGCCTTTTGAAATTGTTATCGAGCCTTTTTGGAAAAGTCTCGATAACTTTTCCAAAAGGCTCGATAACTTTTCTAAAAGGCTCGATAACCTTTCTAAAAGGCTCGATAACTTTTCCAAAAGGCTCGATAACTTTTCTAAAAGGCTCGATAACTTTTCCAAAAGGCTCGATAACCTTTCTAAAAGGCTCGATAACCTTTCTAAAAGGCTCGATAACTTTTCCAAAATGCTCGATAACTTTTAACACTGTCATCGTGCCTTTTGAAATTGTTATCGAGCCTTTTTGGAAAAGTCTCGATAACTTTTCCAAAAGGCTCGATAACCTTTGTAAAAGGCTCGATAACTTTTCCAAAAGGCTCGATAACTTTTAACACTGTCATCGTGCCTTTTGAAATTGTTATCGAGCCTTTTTGGAAAAGTCTCGATAACTTTTCCAAAAGGCTCGATAACCTTTGTAAAAGGCTCGATAACCTTTGTAAAAGGCTCGATAACTTTTCCAAAAGGCTCGATAACTTTTCAAAAGGCTCGATAACCTTTCTAAAAGGCTGGATTGATTTTTAAATTTATTCGTGCCTTTTAACAATGTCATCGTGCCTTTTGTAGTTATTATCGAGCCTTTTTGACAAAAATATTTCGAGCCTTTTTGAAAAAAGTTTCCAGCCTTTTGGTTGATTTCGAGCCTTCTTCAAAAAATATCCGTGCCTTTCTGAACAAAGTTTCGAGCCTTTTAACAAAATATTCGTGCCTTTTCGAAATTGATTTCGAGCCTTTTTGACAAAAATATTTCGAGCTTTTTTGAAAAAAAATTCGAGCCTTTTTCAAAAAATATTCGAGGCTTTTCATGTAATATTTGAAGACATTGTGTAATCATGGGTTTTTGTTAATGGTTTGTGATTATTAATTTGACAGCCTCATGAATCGGGTTAGAATAGTAATATCTTACAACGGTCGATGGGACCAGTTACCCGACGGAAGTCAGAGGTTTGTTGGATCCGATAACCGGGGAATGTACGTGTCAAACAATATGACTTACGAAGAATTGGTGACGATCGTGCATACTATTGTGAACTATGATGTAAACAAATACAATTTTGAGTTGTCATCAATATCACTCGTTCCTGGCAGTACGTGTCGCACATTGATAAGGAATGACGACGATGTCCAGTTTATGCTAGGGGAAGATCGAGTGATCCCTCAAGTATGTGTCAGTCTAACTGAGCGGACAGCTGGAGATGTGGTAGGGAATAATATTTCTCCTCCTGAAAATACCCAACAGTTTGGATCCTTTAGCGGTAGCAACCAAGTGTTCACCCAAGGGGGTCCCAGCGAAGGTGTGGGAAACATGTGTGGTGTCCCAGAAGTTGTGGTCGACCATGCACATGCAGCTGAAATTCAATTGGGTGATGTGGGTGATGTGTTTGGCAGTCGAATTGAGCAGTACAATGAGCAATACGATGTGCAGTACAATGAGCAGTACGATGTGCAGTACAATGAGCAGTACAATGAGCAGTACGATGCACAGGACAATGAACAGTACGATGCGCAGTACAATCAACAGAGCAATTACCCGAACCATGAACAGGTTGATACTGAGGCAAATAATGAACATGTTCATGATCTCCAAAATGTAGATGAAGAGCCTGCACAAATGCAAACAAGCGGTAGACGTGTACAAGGAGTTAGTTGCACTGCACCAGATATGCCTGGGACTTCCGAGGTCCGTTGTAATATGACATCATCTGATTCTGTTAATGCGAGAACTTGGGTTATTCCAGGAGCAGATTCATACTCGTTTGGTATTGGTACAAGCAGCACCTTGGCAGCGCAAGAACCGAGAACCATGATTTATAAAGGTCAATTTTTTCCGAGTAAAAAGGATTTGAAGAGGCTAGTTGGCCATTTTGCGATGCGGCAGAACTTTGAATGGAAGGTGAAAAGGTCTAATAAGACAACTTTACATTTGGTTTGCATCATTGACGACTGTACGTGGAAATTAAGAGCGGTGAGGAGAGAAGAAGGTACTTACTTTTAAGTCAGAAGTTTTGTCAACGAACACAGCTGTCCCTTGGAGGAGATTCACCGTCGCCACCGACAAGCTGGTGCAGTCATAATCGGAGAAGTCGTTGCCCCTAGACTTCAACAAACCGATGGTCGTCTCATGCGTCCGAAGGACATAATCGCCGATATGAAAACAATGTATGGCATCCAAATCATGTACAGTAAGGCACATGATGCCTTGCAATATGCATTGTCATTAACCTATGGAACGCATGAAGAAAGTTTCCAACTGCTCCCATCTTTTGCGTATGTTCTCGAACAGCAAAATCCGGGCACAATCACGGACTTACAGTGCGATGATCATGGTAAATTCCTCTACTTTTTCATGTCGTTAGGGTCCTCAATTAGAGGTTTTCGGAGGTGTATGCGTCCTGTTATTGCAGTAGATGGTACCCATTTGAAGGGAAGATTCGGGGGTACAATGTTTGTGGCAACTGCACAAGATGGAAACGAACAGGTGTATCCAATTGCTTTTGGGTACGGTGACTCAGAGAACAACCTTTCATGGGAGTGGTTTTTAGAATGCTTGAGGGGTGCCCTTGGTCATATAGATGATCTGGTTTTCATTTCCGATCGCCATCCAAGCATTGAAGCAGGGATTTCTAAAGCGTTCCCTTATGCAACCCATACCGTTTGTGTCTGGCATTTTGGTGAAAATATGAAGAAGCGATTCCACAGAAAGGATGTTGCCCAGATAATGGATTACGCTGCTAGGTCGTACATTGAAATCCAGTATGATCGGCACATGGAGGAGTTACGTAAGCTGCACCAGGGTGCATACGATTATGCCATTGATGCCGGTCCACAGAAGTGGTCCCGCGTTCACTGTCCCCAAAGAAAGTACAGGTTGATGACCACAAATGTTGCAGAATGCATAAACTCATGCCTAAAATTCGCTCGGCAACTGCCACTAATGACACTGGCAGAGTTCATTCGGAATATGATACAGAAGTGGTTTCATGATCGTCATGCAAATGCACAGTCCATGCGTCATCGATTGACCGACGCCGCACATCTTTTGATCCTCAAACGTGTCGAGAAGTGCGGTTATATGACCGTAAATCCAGTTGACTGGAACATATTCTCCGTCAGACACAAGGGAAAACAGTGGACGGTTGACTTAGCCCGGAAGACATGCACATGCAACAAATTCCAAATGGACTTTTTACCATGTAAACACGCACTTGCAGCGGCAAGGTACATTACAATTTACAGTTAACGGTTTATATTATCCAAACGTGAGTCTCACCCTTTTCATTGTTGCAGGGAGCGAAATTTGGATTTTACATCTCTGTGTGCGGACTACTACAAGAGGGAGACACTTATTGATGCATACTCAGTTCCTATTATGCCTGTTGGCCATCCTGCTTCATGGGTTGTGCCATCCGACATCGCATCACGGGTGGTTTTAAATCCAAAGGCGAAGAGGCAATCAGGTAGACCAATGGAGGGTCGACATGCCTCGTCTTCGGAGAGGACAACCACACAGTCGTGTAGAAGGTGTGGACAACCAGGACATAACAGCAGGAGGTGTTCCAACCCACCTATGGTTAATGAAGGTCCCAGCACAATTGTCCCCGAGGAATACCGCCGCAAGTGCAGTATCTGTCATAAAATTGGACACAACAAACAAACGTGCCCTGAGAAAGACTGTACCGTGGAATGAATGGAGCCTTACTTACAAGAGGAAGACGAATTGCCACCCTTGGTTCTTATGTTTTATGTAGAAGTAATATGATTGATTTCATGTTCGAATTTCGTTTGTTATAGTGTTTATGTATATCCCAACTTTATTTATGGATTTCAATGTATGAAATGTGTTGAACTTTTAATACATCAATCTCTCCAGCCACCTTCATTGCTTGAACTTCCCCAGCCACTACCCCCAGATGCTACAGATAGACCTGGCAAGGTTCCGGTTCTAACCGTCGAATCGGGGGGGTTCGGAACCGGGAAAACCAGGATCGGAACTGGATTTCTGGTTTCGATTCAAGAACCAGAACTGGAACCGGGGGAGGCCGGTTCCGGTTTTGGTTCTAATTTTTTTGAAAATATATTACAAAAGGTTCGGTTCTAAAACCGACGGTTCCGATTCCAGAATCGGAATCGAAACCGAAACCGCCAGTTTTAGAACCGAAACCGAAACCAAAACCGGAACCGGGGGACCCGGTTCCGATTTCGGTTTCGATTTCGGTTCCACCAAACCTTGGAACCGAAACCGTGCCACCTCTAGCTATAGAGGAGCCCCCAGTTGCAGGGCTTCACATTGGTACCATAGCAGCAACTGATCTAATTGATGGTGCTGACTCATGCTGAGGATCGTCGATATGCCTCTGGAAATATGCCACAAGCCGATCAATGTCCTCAAACATCCTTTTACTGAACTTAAATCCCTTGGGATATAGACCAATATACTCATGATGGGGATTTGTACTTCGTATATAAGTTAGAATGAATGTTCCCGGATGCTCATGAGAAATGCCAAAACAGTAAACTATCCGTGTGGGATACTCTGCTTTCTCAATCCTTAGATGCTTATCAACTTCCGCAATAGTACCTTTGTTTTATGAGGAACATGTCTCCAACCTGATGTCTTCCAACATCGTTCAAACTTTCACAACCATGCTCGATACAGTTGTTTGGTGAGACCCTTGGTTCTTATGTAGAACTAATGTGATTGATTTTATGTTCGAAAATATATTAGAATTTAGTTGTTCGTCTAATGTCATACTAGATGCTTTATTGAATTTGCTGTATTGTTTATGGATTTCAATGTATGAAATGTGTGTGTTTAACTTTGAACTGCAAACACTTCAAACACTTGAAGAAAAAAAATTCATCATTTCATTACTCAAAAAATGTTATGTACATCAACTACATCTACATCAACTATATGGGCTTCGAGTTACAAAAAACCTCGACGGCCATCTTCTCCCGGATGGTGGCCATATCAGCTTCGGACCAGTCGAAGGTATCCGTGTTCGCCACCAGGTACTCAATAATTTTCAATGTATGGGCCCCACAGTTTCCCCTGCAATTAACCACGTGAACAAACATTATAATGGGATGCTATTAAAACCGATTGTGATAGAATAAGAACTTCAAACAGTCATACCCCCGTTCCTGTTACGGCACACGGTTGGCGTGCACGTAGAACATCCGGAACGGCTTTTCTTCCCTTTTGTACGTCGCATCACCTCTCTGTCTGTTCCGGTGAAAGTGTACCGCATCCAGCATCGAGGGTAGCAACCACCTTAAGCACGCGAACTGGGTATTCCTATGGCTATATCGGACCTTCTGTCTGAACGGGTCAAACACGAAAATGTGCCCTTTCGCAAGGTTGACGCTGGCCACGACCCAATGGTAACCTCCGAGGTTGCAAGGAATCAGAACCTGCAGGTGTTTCTCCAAAGTGTTAGCAAATTTTTTATTATACAGATGGACGCAAAGTCAAATTTACACTGACCGTGTCAACGTCGTGCCATGGCAGGTTTGCCTGCGGGAGCAGGCCACATACCACCTCAAGCTCATCACGAGGATACTGGCGATCCAGCACAGTCCAACCATCTGGGGGTCTCTTGTCCTCACCCATGCAGATTCTCTGCCAGCTATGATATGCCAATGTCTGTACATAGAAAATTAACCGACACGTCAGGCAAAAAATATTTGAACACATCAAGGTAGAAGAGAAAACCGTACTCAATAAACACTTACATAGAATTGTGAATCTAGTATGTTGGTCCTCCTATCGTACACAATGGGGAATGCTCGTTGACGTTTCCGGAGAACGTTGCAGTATGCGTCAATGTGCTGACAAATATCAACAATTCGTATTGTTAGGATTCAACCATTTGTGAATGAAACTTCTACAGGTGAATCAAGTGAGGAACATACCGAATCGTCCAACTCCATGAAGTTGGTTTGAAACCGGTGGAACCAAGTCACATTGACACCAACTGGGTGGTGCAGATCCACATCACGTCTGCATAATTGAAAACAAATTTAACATAATACTTACTTGTACCTGTGGACGAAAAAACTATAAACAGATTGTAAGTTTTTAGATTATACTTACAATTCCCCTGTCATGCTCCTCTTGTAGGCTAGGTACGCCGCAAGCTGGTCAGGATCTACCAATTCGTGTGGCATCCATTCATGTGCTAGCTGCGGATGCGGCATCGTCCGTGGCCTCTTCGGTTCACAGGGGTTTGTGTATGGGCTCCGCTCCATCCAACCTCGACGTCGAATCCGGTCTCCACGCCTCAGGGGTGGTGGACTCCGGTCCAAATAAGGGTGATCGGGGTGGTGTGAGGAGGAACTCGTTCCCTGTTGATCACCTGAAATCGATCGGTGGGGTGTCAAATGACATACCGGAGGTCGGTTGGAGGGGTCGGCTACACTCGGGTCGACCGAAGGTCTATGCTCGTAGGAGGAACCTCGTACGCTGGGATCGACTGGACGATCGTGCTGGGTTGTGGCGTCAGGGGTGACCTCCTGGAAATGTATAGGTGTGAGCTCCTGGAAGTGAACAGGATCATCCAGCAGCTGTGATGAGCGGACTGTGGTGATGTCCTCAGGCAGTACCTGCTCCTGGGAGTGAACAGGATCATCCAGCAGCTGTGATGAGCGGACTGTGGTGATGTCCTCAGGCAGTACCTGCTCCAAGACTACTGGCTCTATATCACCTGCTGTCTGTGTACCACCGCGCACCTCCTCTCGTGCTGTCACATCATGACCCTGCGGATCTGAGACTGTGTCTGTGGTACGTGGCTGCCTATGGCTGGTCCCTCTGTCTGTCCACCCTGTACCTGTGGGAGTAAATGCTCCGTCATGGTCATCAAATGGTTGGTCATCGAATGGTGGACCATCCATACGGTGCTGCGACGTCGGACCCTGTTGGGCCCGGATCAAATCCAGCAACTCCTGATGCTGCGTAGCTCTTTTCTCTTCACTCGTACGGAAAGCCTCCATGACATCCGTACGTAATGTTCGAACAGCATCCATCACCTCTGCCAATTTATGCTCCCAAGCCTGAAAGGAATTCGGACTCTGTCAGTACTAAAACTATTAAGTCAATTGAAATTAAATCATGTGGTCCTAAAAATGCTTACGTACCTGTGGACGCTCTCCGACGCCTCCCCGTGAATGACCTTGAGGTCCAGGCTGTCTGTCCAAATTGAATCGTACCCGCCTACGCCTCACGGGAGTAGGACTGCCAACCTCCGGTTCTAAATCACGTCCAGCTGTAGGTTGTCTGGGCAAAGTCACGCGTACCCGCCTAGACCTCGTGGGACTCCCACGGCCATTGCCGACATCCTGGTCTGAGCCCTCCGTATCACTGGGTCCAGAGTACGAAGGATCCATATCACTAGGTCCGCAAGAATCCTCCGTATGACTGGGTCCGCCAGTCCTATGTAGTTCCGGATCCGGGAGGCCTCCAGATAAATCTACAGCATAGTGATCATACATAGTGGGTCCCTGATCTATGCCTTCGTAATACCGTTGACCCATCTCAACAGCTGTCGCCACCAATTTAGACCGCGCAGACATCTGCAATTGGAGTTACATCATTGTAATTACATCATTGTAATTATACACATACTTGTAAGGATTCCCGTTTTGTTGATTGGCTTATTTCGTGGTCAAACCACATGTTGGGGTTTTGTATGTAAGGGTAGTCTAAGTGTTTAGTGTTGAAGATCAAAGGCCCTTCCATGACCTCAAGATACAAGCACGCCAAAGGTATAATCTCTTGTGCTTGTTTTTCTTTGAAGAGATTTAGTAGCACACACTCACTTAGCATTCTTGCTATGATTGCATACTTGCTTATTTTTATGTGCATCTCTTCACATGTCACTTTACACTCTAACACTTTGGTTGATATATCTTGTTGTGTGTATATGTGCCTTATAATTCGTTTCCCGATATTGTTCGGAAACGTCCGCGCTTGCACTAATTAGTGCTTGGTTTCGCGCGAAGACCGCCTATGGAGAATGCCCTTGGCTTCTCCTTGGTTTTCACCATTGTTGGTGATCGGCGGTTATGATCGGCGGCCTGGCCGCCGAATGAAACCGCCGTTTCAGTCCAGATTGGTCTGAAGCAATTATGCGGTCAAGATCGGCGGTCACGACCGCCGTTCGAAACCGCCGTTCATACCTGATCGATTTTAATCTCTCGGGTTTGATTCGGCGGTTGTATCGGCGGTCACGATACCGCCGAATGAAACCGCCGTTGATGCTCTGTTCTTCACGAGCTCAATTCGGCGGTCGTCATCGGCGGCCTGGCCGCCGATTGAAACCGCCGAACGGTGCGTTTCAGGGGCAAAAGTGTCTTTTCACATGCCCAATTCTTGATGTCTATAAATATCTTGTTTTCTCAATCTCTGAATAAGCTTCTTGAGCAATTAGAACCCTAATCTTTCAAGAGAGATTTTTGAGAAAAAATCAATTCAAGAACCCACCTTTAAACACTCAAATCAAATCCTTTTTGCATCAATTTTCATATTGCATCCTCTATGTCTACATAGAAAGCATCTATGATTGGATTGGCATCATCACAATATGCTTGGTAAGATTTTGATTAGTTTCATCTTATTTTAGTATTTTTACTATCAAGCATATTCTCTTTTTATTTACTTGTATGTTGTTGATCATATGATAAATACAAGAATAGAGAATTAATTGTGATGAATTAATTGAGTGTTGTTTTTGTGATAGCTAATTAGGTTTTTGCTTAATCTTGATTAGCTAAGCTATTTGACATGTCATTTAGCAATTGATATCTAGGGTTGATTTAAATTGATTATCTCATCATCCTAGATAAGCATCTAAGGTTACCTAGCCTTGTTTGTTATTTGAATATTAATACATATTCACATAGGTTGCATAATCTCTTCTTAGAGAATTAAGTCTTGAGGCTAAGGTTGCTTAGGCCTCAAGCAATTGGACTAGAGCCACTTTTAAAGGCCCGAGTGGTAGAAGTGGGGGGTTATTGACCGGAGTGTTAGACGAGGTCTACATAGGTTGTAAACTCCATTTCGATTAGTGGATTTCGAGGTCCGAGTGTGGCGCACTAATCAGCCCGTGGTTTTTCCCAGTGGTTGGGTTTCCACGTATACATCAAGTGTTATTTTAATTCCGCACTATATTACACTTGCTTGTATATTTAACTAGTAGGGGTATTTTCGTAATATTGACTTGTATGCGAAAATTGGGTAATAATAGCTAAAATCTATTCACCCCCCCTCTAGCTTTATATTGAACACGCCTCTAATTTGTTTCAATACTAAAAATTATAAACATTAACAACAACAATATTTACAGTTTCAGAGAAAATCTCATCCAGCTTTTTCCCTCGCGGTCGCTTAGTCAACTTCCATTTCAGAATACGTGGAGGGGGTAGCTCGGGGTTAACCCTGCGGATCCCACATTTTTTAATGCCAAGGGAGGGGATAACCTCAAAAGCAAATACCTGCGTAATAGACAAGTACGATCACAAGTAAATACATCAGTCATATAAAAAATTCTCAATTAAAGTACGGATGCAAATTGTAAATGCTAACCAATAGTGCGTGCGCTAGACCGTATATGTTGTAGGACTCGATGGTGTCAACGCCCTGTCCTGCCTGTCGTGCTGCCTCCCGTGGACTATCCAAAGCATGCATGTAACCATAAATAGACCGCCTATACACGTATGCGCCCCATGGGAACGCATCAAAAGTGTCCAAGTCCTCGACTACTCGAAACTGCCATGCTGGAACTTTAAATCTCTCGTCCACCCCCATCAGTATCCAGTTCAGCAAAAACAATAATGACAGCTTCACTGCATCGTACTGCGAATGGAAAACACCAATCCGAAGCACCCCTCTCAGCTCTTGAAACTCGATGACTCGACGCTGGAAGTAACGGTCGTGTATGCCATTCTGTACCACCATATCATAACTCGCTGTGTCGGGAATCACTCCGAACTTCAATCTGGTGATTAGACAAAACTCAACCTTCGAGAACCGGACCGTATGGTTCCCTAACAGAAATCGCATCTCATCTTCCGGCCCGTTGTGATGCAACTCACGTAAAAGTAGCCGATGGACAATGCCGCCAGAAAAATTAATCTCACGATGCATCCGGAGGAAATGACCGAAACATGACTCAGTAAACCGACGTCGGTCTTCGATCCTTAGATTTTCAGGTACTCTTTCAAGTGCATTGTCGATATCTCTAAGGTCATCAAAATGGTCATGCCGAATAATTTTTCCATTGAACCATTCTCCCACCGGGGTTTTAAGGAAATCATTCGGATTCGCCATCTGCATATTGACGGAAAAAAAGCAAATAAGTTACTGAAAAGACTTGAAAACTGACGGTAAAATTCAAAACTGCACGATAACAGTGCAAAAAGGCTCGATAACACTACAAAAAGGCACGATAACATTACAAAAAGGCACGATAACATAAAGGTTCAAAAAGGCTCGATAAAAGTATAAAAAGACACGATAACATCAATGTTTAAAAAGGCTCGATAACATATCAAAAAGGCTCGATAACAGTTCAAAAAGGCTCGATAACAGTAACAAAAGGCACGATAACATATAGGTTCTAAAAGGCTCGACAAAAGTTTCTAAAAGGCTCGATAACTTTTCAAAAGGCTCGATAACAGTAACAAAAGGCACGATAACATATAGGTTCTAAAAGGCTCGATTTTGTTTCAAAAGGCTTGACAAAAGTTTCTTCTAAAAGGCTCGATAACTTTTCTAAAAGGCTCGATAACCTTTCTAAAAGGCTCGACAAAAGTTTCTTCTAAAAGGCTCGATAACTTTTCTAAAAGGCTCGACAAAAGTTTCTTCTAAAAGGCTTGACAAAAGTTTCTTCTAAAAGGCTCGATAACTTTTCTAAAAGGCTCGATAACCTTTCTAAAAGGCTCGACAAAAGTTTCTTCTAAAAGGCTCGATAACTTTTCAAAAGGCTCGATAACTTTTCTAAAAAGGCTCGATAACCTTTCTAAAAGGTTCTAAAAGGCTCGATAACCTTTCTAAAGGCTCGATAACCTTTCTAAAAGGCTCGACAAAAGTTTCTTCTAAAAGGCTCGATAACTTTTCAAAAGGCTCGATAACTTTTCTAAAAAGGCTCGATAACCTTTCTAAAAGGTTCTAAAAGGCTCGATAACCTTTCTAAAGGCTCGATAACCTTTCTAAAAGGCTCGATAACTTTTCAAAAGGCTCGATAACTTTTCTAAAAAGGCTCGATAACCTTTCTAAAAGGTTCTAAAAGGCTCGATAACCTTTCTAAAGGCTCGATAACCTTTCTAAAAGGCTCGATAACCTTTCTAAAAGGCTCGATTCAGTTTCAAAAACTCTTGGAAACCCAGAACTTCATCGTTTTCACTACCAAAAGGCTCGAAATTTTTTCCTAAACTAAAACCCTAACCTAAACTCATCAAACAAACATAATGGACAACAAATGCGTGAGAGATAAAGACATACCGTGGTCGGTATTGACTTCGCCGGTACGTCGGTACTGTAGCTCCGTCGACGGTGGTTCGTCGTCACAATTTGGTCGACTGTTGCGCCGTCGGGGTTTTCTCTCAGAGCTTTTCTTCCAAAGTTTCAAAACAAAGAAACAGACAACAAAGGGGTATTTTCGTCTGGTCCCATTAAATGGTGCCTTTTAAACTTAACTTATTAACTTGGTGCCTATTCCCCAAAAACCAACCCAAAAGGTGCTATTTAATTTTTGAGCCCTATATATAATACATATAATAATATATATTATATAATATAATATATATAATAATAATATATTTATATAATATAATATAATACATTTATATTAATATATTAATATTATATATGTTTATATATCGTTTTATATATTATAATAATATAATATATAATAATAATATATATAATAATATAATATATAATACATATATATATATATATATATATATAATATTTATATATCATTAATATAATATATAATAATAATATATTATTTTTGGAATGAAGTTGGGGCATATGAGGGTATTTATGGAATAAAATTTTTAGTTTGGAATGGAAGGGCATTCCATTGGTTTTTGGATGGAATGCCCATTCAACCAAAATGATCGAATCCTTATTCCAATGGAATCACTATTCCATTGCATTTTAACAAACCAAACAAATGGAATGGCTTTCTTTCCATTCCATCCCATCCAACCAAACATGGCATATAGGAGACTCATGACATCAATTGTAATAAACATGATTTGGAATATAACTCTCACTACAGGGGAGATATTTCTCAACATGCATCTTGCAATTTAATGAACAAATGTAAGACTCAGATTACTAATTTATATGGGTAATTGCATTATTAACGTGTCTCTTAGTATGAAACAATAGGGTGCAAAAATAAATAAACAATTTTTTTTAAAATTATATTTTTGAATTTTTTTAAAGTAAATTTATTAAATTTAAAAGTTTACTTATCCAATATCGGTTTACCCAAAAACCGATATCTTACTGTAAAATAAATCCATATCAGGATTTTGTTTGGTGTTGAAAATAGGAAGTAAAAGTTTTAAAAAATTATTAAAGATAAAAAAAAATTATATACTATGAATGTTTTAAAATATATAATATATAATATTATATTAAATAATATATATTATATATTTATTATACAATATATATATATATATATATATTATATAAATATTATAAATATATATTATTATTATATTATTAGATGTGATTTGCTATATATATATATTATATATTATATATTATATAAATATTATAAATATATATTATTTAATAAATATATAATATATATTATTTAATATAATAATGTAATATATATATATATATAATAAAATATTATAAATATTATATATTATATAAATATTATAAATATATATTATTTAATAAATATATAGTATATATTATTTAATATGTATAATATAATATATGATTGATTTTGTTTTCTTTGTCTTTTCTGTTTTGTTTTTTAATTATTAATTTAAATAATAAAATAGGTAAATAGGGACACTTTAGTCATTGTTGTCAACGGTTAGAGTTAACGGAAGTCAACTATGAGCACTTTAGTTATATTCCAGAAATACCCTTATATGCCCCAACTCCATCAAAAAACCAATCGAATGCCCTTCCATTCCAAACTAAAATTTATATTCCAGAAATACCCTTATATGCCCCAACTCCGTTCTAAAAATAATATATTATTATTATATATTATATTAATGATATATAAATATATATTTTATATATATGTACTAATATATATTATATTATATATGTTTATATATCGTTATATATATATATATATATATATATATATATATATATATATATATTATATTATAATAATAATACATATATTATATAATATAAATATGTATCATATATTAATATATATATATATATATATATATATATATATATATATATATATATGTATATATATATATATATTATACTTTTATATTTTATTATTATTATCCAAAATATATCATGTTATTATGAATGTTTTATAATTAAGGGTATTTTGGTCAAAATACAGTTAACTACATTCCATTCCGTTGTTAATCAAACAAAATAATATTGATTCAGAGTCTAATTCTAAAGTTCCAACCAAACAAAAAACTTAGTTTTCCTTTCTTTTCTCATTCTCATTCTCATTCTCATTCCGATTACCATTACACCATATAACCAAACGTGACAATAGAGTATTGACCAATAACTCGACTATATATGTTTTAAAAAATATAATTTTATTAAAAGTTTCAATAAATATTTTTCAATATATGTTTGTCGTCGAAATTAGAATTTTGATTAGTTGAATAAATTTAAATTTATCTAACAAGGTTTTTTTTTTTTTTTTTTTTTTATAAATTTCTAACAACTCATATAGGTTATATATAAATATTGTTCAATTGTTAACACATCAAATGTTGTAGTCAAGTGGTAAAGACTTACAACTATTGACTTGAGGTCTCAAGTTCAATACTTAGTAATGACAATTAATTGTCATTATTAATTGGTGGTGGTCTGGTGGCCTGCCGCCGCCATAGGTACAAGCTTCCTTGACAGTTTTTAAAACTGTCAAGAAACCCATTGGGGCTTGCTTTTCTTGAATTCTGACTTGTTTCATGCCCAAGAATCCCGTTTTCCATCTCCAAAACATGAATTATATTTGTTATCCTAAAAATCAGGCCTCGATTCTCGGATAACACTTGGACTGGACGAAGCGATGCTCTGTGGTTGGAGGGGCCCAAGCGTGGACTGGCGAGCCGGGTTCTGGTTCTGCTGTGGTTGAGGTACCGGTGGTTGAGGTACTGGGATCAGACGTGAGCATCATGATTTTTGATTTGTGTGGACTGGGCCGCACCAGTAACTAGCCAGGACCGGTTCCCAGGAATGCTGGTACCAATCATGGTCTGGTATGGACACAACACGAAATATGCTACATCAACAAGACATTAGCTCATGTATGAATGAATAAAACATGATTGTTCTCATTAATGGGATTAAGTAACAATATTTGAGAGGGGGGGTACAATTTTCTCTTTCTCTCTTTCTCTCTTTCTTTCTCAACAAAATGGGGCTCCTATCAAGGAGGCCAGTCGTTCTATGGTAGCTAAGATTACACCATTTTGGGTCTCAAAACCTAAGACTAGTCATTCTATAATAGCAAATATTACACCATTTTTGGGTCTCAAAACCTAAGACCAGTTGTTCTATAGTAGCAAAACTCTTTATTTTTTTCTCTAAGTCTAGCCAAAGTCCTACTCACAATTCTTCTAGAGTTGAGGTATTTATAGAGTGCCAAGTATGCGGAAGGTGATGAAAATCCTCCTACGTGGGAGTCCTTGGCATGATCCCCACTGCTAATTTGTTTTGGGCCCACTGTGACACATGCTCCGGAGGGTCAGGATTGCTCCAGTTGGGCCCTAAGGCTAACCTGGCAGTTGAGTAGGTAGATGGGAGATCTCTTTTTTAGGTGGGATAACTGTTATGAGATCTCCACCGTTTATTTGTATCGGGCATGGGCGGGACACGCGTCTTAGATGGCTAGGATGGTCCCACCTATGCCCTAATGTCCATGTAGGTACTTCGTAGGTGGTTATGTGGTGCTTTCCCCGATTCTAGTTGGCCGAAGGTGCTTAAGCCGGCCAAACAAGTCACTTTCATAATTGGAGTCTACTGGGGAGACAGTAACAGTGTCTGTCACGCTGCCACTGTCAGACGCTTCTTTCCATTATTTCCCTTTTCTTTCTAGGTGCTTTTTGCATCCCTTATGTCTACTAGAACTCAGGTTCCCTATTTGGTGATGATTGTGGTTAACCTTTTGTAGGGCTAAGCTGGACAACCATCGGGCCGTTAGTGCTGGTCGACATAACGCTATTGGGACCATTGATTCCTTATCTTTCCCTTCCATTATCAATTGAGCGAAATTAATGCCCACTTAACCCCTGTTCTCTGCTGAGTTTCTTCCTTGTTTGAGCTGGCTCTTCTGCTAGGTCTTGCATCAGCCCATTACTAGTCTGTTAACGACTTTGGTGGAGGTTCTAGATTGTTCTTAATTATTTAGGGCACCTTTGTCTTCTTAGGAGGCTTTGGGAAACTCAGGTATCTCGGCTCTGGTTCGACCCGGTGGACCGGAACTCCGCATCGCCGTGGTTGCCTCCGGTTGCATTGGATGCCCTGGTACCTCACAGGAACCAAAACTGAGAAACAAAGTGGGGTCTCTCTAGACCTAGTTGTTACGGTACCGAGGCGGTCCTGGTTGTATCGGAAACCAGACATTCTTAGAGGATGAAATTGAAGGCGGGACGGGGACTACGTTAGGCCCGATTGTATCAGGATCGGAGTAAAACTAGATGGACCAGGGAACTCTGTCCCAGCTCCGGTTCTATCGTGGTACGCCGGGGGAAGTGCTCATTTGATTCCCCTTGGTTATTTTTAGCGGTTAACAATATCGAAAACCTACAATCACTAGAAAATAGCCTATTAGACACACAATATACACGAAAAACGAGACAAAGGACATAGAAATGACAGCCAAAATATAGCACAATTTTGGCACGATCAGCCGACACATGAACTAGATCGCCTAACTCGTGACAGCTCGTTAAAGCAACTTCATGCAGCGAGTAAGACCAACTCGCCACACAAGCAAGATTCGCGACATACAATATCTTTGGCAAATCAGTCACAATTTGGAAATCCAAGAAGAACAGTCCAGGATAAGAAAAGGCAATCATTGTCATGATGAATAAACCAACAATTGTCATCAACAAATCAGTAAGGCTGCATGGCAGCACTGGGTTCAGAAATAATCTTATGTCATAGACTTGTTCGCCGACACATGAACTGGATCGCCTAACTCATGACAGCTCACTAAAGCAACCTCATGCAGCGAGCAGGACCAGCTTGCCACACAAGCAAGATTCATGGCATACAATATCTTTGGCAAATTAGTCACAATTCGGAAATCCAAGAAGAACAGTCCATAATAAGAAAAGGAAATCATCATCATAATGAATAAACCAACAATTGTCATTAACAAATCAATAAGGGTCATGTGATGGCACTAGGTTCAGAAACAATCTTAGGTCACATACCTGTTCGCCGACACATGAACTGGATCGCCTAACTCGTGACAGCTCGCTAAAGCAACCTCATGTAGTGAGTAGAACCAGCTTGCCCCACAAGCAAGATTCACGACATACAATATCTTTGGCAAATCAGTCACAATTCGGAAATCCAAGAAGAACAATCTAGAATAAGAAAAGACAATCATTGTCATAATGAATAAACCAACAAGAAATGAATGATCTTGAAAATTTGGAAGATTGACTTTTACAAGGAAAGATTTCCCTATACAGGACCAGAAGATCATCAAGATACAATCCTCCCAGGATCTCACGTCAATGCGAACCTTTGCTTGGATGACAAGAATTAGGGTGACACCATGGTTCCCATATAAATGCATGTCTTAGGCAAAGGCAAAGGCAAAGGCAAAGCGAAAAGCAATACAACATCAGAAAGAAAGCATTAAACATGTAGTTGTAATAATCTTTTACATAGTGGAATCTCTTTTCCCATCGTTACCACGACCATGGTTTTTCCATGCCTTAGGGTTTTCCATGTAAAAAAAATCTGGTGTTGTTTATTGTTCTTGCTCATTTTATTCATCATACATTGCATTCACATAACAGGAGGGTGCGTCGATTATACGCTTCTCAGCCAATCTAAGCATCGACTTAGCTACAAGTAATTGTTTGCAACTGATTCGCCTAATAACCAAAAATCACCGTAAACAAATCCTAATATCAACATTTACTCTTTATGATATATTTTCCAGCTCTTCACATGCATATTCATAACATATATAAAAAAAAATACCCATAAATATTTGAAGATTTTTTTGTTGTATTTTGCTTTTACAATAATGGATCAAATATTCAAAGGAACAAATTTCGAATAAGGAAATTTAATTGTCATATGATTATATGAAAGAAACACATGGTTTGACTTCAAACTTGTTGCAAGAGTCACTTGCATTTTTATGTAGACTTATTTTTTAGGAATTAACACATGGTTTGGTTTGCGCAAATTATGTTAGATTACATATGAAAAGTTTGCTGCCACTTTGACTAAAAATTGTAGAATCTATCTTTTTTTCTAGACATGACAATACTTCATAGTCAACCATGAATATAAATATATAATGAGCAACTTTAAACATTTCCAAGATTTATAATGAGTAACTTTAAACATTTCCAAGATTCGTACTAACTTCTTACATCATTTCTGTTTTATATTGTATGTAAAATTATATGTTTTGTAGTTCAAATATAGGAATATAGAGCTGAATATCATAAAGTGTGAATCTTTAATATATGAGTATCCAATTAGGGACTTTCTACAAAGATTGTTTTTATTTCTTTTCATAGTTTGCATAATTCCTAGACGGGTTTAATTTCACTTACACTCTATCAGGTTAGACAATTTTTTTTTCTCGAGGGATAAGGCCTACTGTGTCCTCCACAACTATATGTGCTTTTCGTTTGAACTAAATTCTCTTAGATTCTCAAAAGAAGAAAATGATTGACTTTTTATTTTTAGGCTAATTGGCACCGATGCCTATTGAACTCTTCAGAAATTTGCATTATGCCCCTTGTACTTTTTTTTTTCCAATACTAACCCCTTGAACTCTCACAAATTGATAAAAGCAGACCGTAGATGTCCCCTCACAGGGGGGCAATAAACTCAAGTGTTTGCCAATAAAACAAGAGTTTAGGGGGTTTAGTGCCGAAAAAAAAATACAAGGGGCATAGTGCAAATTTTTGAAGAGTTTAGGGGACATCAGTGTCAATTAGCCTTATTTTTATTATTATTAGGCTAATTGGCACTAATGCCCCCTAAACTCTTCAAAAGTTTGCACTGTGCCCTTGTACTTGTTTTTTTCGGCACTAAACCCCTTAAACTCTTGTTTATTGACAAACACTTGGGTTTATTGCCCCCCATGTGAGGGGACAACTACAGTTGGCTTTTACCAATTTGCGAGAGTTCAGGGGGTTTAGTGCTGAAAAAAAAAATATAGGGGGAATAGTGCAAATTTCTAAAGAGTTTAGCAGCCATTAGTGCCAATTAGCCTTATTATTAGACCTGACACGGTTCCGGTCCGGGTCCGGTTCCGGTTCCGGTTCCGATTCCGATTCCGTTCCGGTTCCGGTTCCGGTTCCGACGGAACCGGTGGTTATGAACCTTATTATTATTTTCTTAATTTTTTTTTTGAAACCAAGATCAGACATCAATCCAAGGCAAGGCACTCGTTTCTCTCTCACAAATCTGAAATCAACCACAAAACCAACCACAAATCAACCCAAACCACCCCAAACCACTCCCAAATCAACCCCAAACAGCCAAACCACTCCCAAATCAACCCCAAACAGCCACGGCACCACCAAATCAACTTCATGAATCAAAGATGAAGATTAGAATCGAAGAAGAAGAGATCAAATCGAAGAAGAAGAGAAGAAGAAGAATCGATGAAGAACTGAAGAAGAATCGATGAAGAACTGCAGAAGATTCGAAGAAGAAAGGGAAGAATTGAAGAAAGAGAGAGAGATCAGAAATTAGGGATTAGGTTTAGGATATATATAAATATATTTAAAAAAAAAAAAAAAAAAAAAAAACATGAACCGCCGGTTCGAATAGGAACCGGAACCGGAACCGGAACCGGCAGTTCCATTCTGGTTAGAACCGGCCAGTTCTACGAAAACTAGAACCAGAATCGGAACCGAAAAATCGGGTTCTGATTCTGGTTTTTACGGTTCAGTTCCACGGTTCGAACCGGAACCTTGTCAGGTCTACTTATTATTATTATTATTTCTCTTATAAAAGATCTTAAGAAAAGTTTATAAAATCTTTTTATCTCTTATAATAAAAGATATTATTATTTCTTTTCTTCATAATTCACTCAATGAACTATAAGTCAGCTATTCACACGTAATGAAGCAAAGTAGATCACCTCCAAATTTATTTACCTCACAACCTTATATGATGACACATCCTGGTCTCCTTCATTATTTGTCTCTACTTTGAAATCTTTCCTTGTTTTCGCATACACCTTCCTTGTCTTATATTATATATACATCTTCCTTGCTCTCCCACTACCTCTTGTTCCTCTCATACCCTAAAATACCCATCTACCATTTTCTATCTAGCCTAGAAAACAAAATGAATGGTTATTCAAGGATGAAAATTATTGGCACCACCAAATCAAGATCCATGGACTTTTCAGATCTTGTATCATTCCCTCAAAGCCAAAAGTCCACATCAAAAACTACCCAAAACCCCAAAACAAAAGTCCAAGAACCCAATAACCAGATCAAGAAACCAGCAACAAAGCAAGAAGAAGAAGAAGAAGAAGAAGATCATCATCAACAAGGCAATGTGGGGGACAATGTTAATTACAATCTGAGCAGAACCAGATCAGTTTCTTCAGCTTCTGCTGTGAAAAGGGCACTTTCCATGAGAAGATCTTCTTCTGTTTCAGAGAGGTATTGTAGAATCCATCATCAGTCTCTCACCTTTGCAGCATCACCCATTGATGATCATGAAGATCAAGATGTGAAGAAGAAGAAGAAGAAGCACAGCACAAGCAACAAGATCCTCAAAGCCTGTAAGAAACTTTTTCGACAGTAGAAAATTTTCCAAGTTAATTAATTAATTAAAGTCCAGTGATTTAAAATTTAAAATTAATTTTGAATACTAGCTGTGATGTTGGAGTGTTATATTATTTTAAGGAACCTCTTTGTATCTTTTGTGGCATAAAAGTCTGCTACTCAAACCAATTTTTTTAATTATTTATTTATTAGTTCTGTGTTGCTTCGTGCAATAGTTATAGTACCACTTTTCCATCATTGGACTGTGGTAAAGGTCATTTTGTCTACTTTTGAAAGATAAGTAGATTAAATCAATTATTCAAAAACTTTGTCATCTCTTTATTAAATAGGCTAAATTGCGTGAATGACCCCTAAATAATACGCGAAGTAGCAAGTTGTCCCTGAATGTTTTTTTAGGTATTAAACCCTCTGAACTATCGAAAATTGGTAACAATGGACGGAATGGAGAGGGAACCCACTTTCCGCCCATCTTCTCGTCACGGTCTTGCACGTGTAAGGGAAAAATTGGAATAATTTATATATATATAAAAAAAGAAATTAAATTTAAAGGTGGAGTTGGATCTCCACCTAATAAAAAAAAATAAAAAATTAAACCCAGATCTGGTGGCCACCCAAATCGAAAATCATCAACATCAACTTCTTCATCACCAACTCAAACCCTAACCACCGCCGCCGGAATTGAATTCAATACAAAACCCACAACTTTTTTATGCAATCAAACACCCACTTTAGCACACACTGGATCCAACATCAAAAAATCAACAAAAAAAACCATTCATATAACTCCATAATAATAATAATAATAATAATAATAATTGAATTAAAAACAAATGGATCTTGACGAATCTTCCATTTATCTACTACTTATGTTCTGGATCCATCAGGGAATCGCCTCCATCCATCGATATCGCTGAGTTTTGGGTCTTCAAGGGTCGAATCATCAAATTTCTAGGTTGTTGAAGAAACTGGTGGTACATCCTTGGATTTTCTATTTTGGATTTGGGGTTGGATCTCTCTCTCAATCTTGATCTCATCACATAGGTTTGTGAATCGTGTTAATGGAGAATCGGGTTTGGAGTTTGATTTTGTTATGTTTTGTTTATTTTCATTTTTGATTTGTTTTTGCAAGAAGATGTTTAAGAGAAAATGAAATTTTCGGTGAATTAAGAGATATCTTACTCTAATTTCGATAAGGATCTTGATGAAATCACATCATTTTTTATGAATTTTTACCTGAAATTTTTTATGGATCTTAGGTTTAATGAAATCTATCTATAAATAAAATTTGAGAATATTTCAAATAGTAGAACTATTTATCCAGATTTTTTTTTTTTAAATATGAAGACATCAGAAAAACAAACGGGAGAAATATAATAATTTTTTAAAAAAAAAAATAGTTCCGGTGTATATAAATATATAATACATAGTGCATACAAACAAAGGACATAATAAATATTTTGTTTTCAAAAACATTTTTGAGGTGAAACTAAAAGACAAAAAGGCTCTAGGGGCGTAGTTCAGCTTGTAGATAGATGAGTTTGGGGCTTGGGTAAATGACTTCCAAGTCAGCGCTCAAATCCTACCAATGTCAAAAGCTTCAAAAAAAAAAAAATACATGGTCTGGATAGGTTGATAGATATATAACGTAAAATAAAAAACAAAAAAAAAAAACAAAAAGGGAAATCCAAGAGAATAAATAAGGAGAAAATCTTCAGTGCACAGGTGCACCAGCTGAGTGTTGCACCCGGCCACTGATAGCTTGACACATAAATATATAAATATATAATACATAGTGCATATGAACAAAGGACATAATAAATATTTTGTTTTCAAAAACATTTTTGAAGTGAAACTAAGAGACAAAAAGGCTCTAGGGGCATAACTCAGCTTGTCGATGGATGAGTTTGGGGCTTGGGCTAATGACTCACAAATCATCGGTTCGAATCCTACCGATAGAGATGGCAATGGATCGGATTGAGTATGGATACCCCAATATCCATCCCCGTATCCGTTTGAGATATATATATATATATATATATATATATATATATATATATATATATCACCGCATCCATCCCCATTTCTAAGTGAGCGGGGCGAATTCGGATAATCTACTAATTAAGATAGAGATATCTATCCCCGCTCCGTTTATATTCGTATATGATGAAAAAACTTTAAATTTGTTTAGTTTATAAAAGAAAAATATAACTAACATATGTAACGGTACATTTTATCTTATTTAAAATGAAACAAATACATCCAATAAAGTTTAAATATAAAAATTAATAATAACTTATATAATTAGAATTAATAATTACATAATATATTTTTATATATTTAAAATATTAAAATCTATAATGGATCTGGATGGGGATAGATATCCATTGACAATATCCATCCCCATCCCCGAACCGAAAATAAAATGGATATTAGGATGACATCTATCCCCGCTCCGTCCCCGAAATAATAGTATCCATCATTATTTTAAATTGAGCGGATTTTTACAGATATCCGTATCTGTGGATAATTTTACCATCCTTATCTACCAATGTCAAAAGCTTCAAAATATATATATATATATATACTTGGTCTAGATAGATCGATAGATATATAATATAAAATAAAATAAAACAAAAAGGGAAATCAAAGAGAATAGATAAGGAGAAAATCTTTAGTGCATCGGGTGCACCAGCTGGTGTTGCACCTGACTATTGATAACTTGACACATAAGTGTGGTAGCCAAAAATGGCCCAAAGGCCCAAGGTGATAAAGCCCAACCTCGTGATGGAAAAGATCCTACCCAGGCCCGTCGGATTGATCGATCCAGCATATGCATCAGCAACAACCTGACTTGGTCTCTGAAAGACCAAGTCAAACTGACAGTTACTCACAGTGGATAGATAAGGATAGATAATGGAAGAGAAAATCCCTCCAAATCCCACCAAAACCTCTCCCACAATGGTAGACTCTCAGTAGACGTTGGGACCATAATTTTCACTATAAATAAAGTGGCTCACTTATTGAAAAACTCTCTGAATTCTCTCTCAACTAAAGCTTACAATAGCGTACTGAATCTCTGCCTCTAAAAACATTCCGGTCACCGGGAATCAACCATTGCCACCTTTGCGATACATTGCTCAGCCCAAGTACACATAAGACTATAATCCAACCCCTACCTTTCTATTTTTTCTACATTATATTTCTGTTTAAAGTTCTTTTGCAGGTTCATCAAGATTCAGACGACCATATACAAACGACAGTCGACATCGACCAATCAACTTCCAGCTTAGTTGCTTTGGGCCTGATACAACCCGACCCATTCGACGTACCAAATCGTTCGACCACCTACAGTTTGGCGCCCACCGTGGGGCCTATTGCAACTACCTTCAAGTTCAAATCAATCTACTCCAACTACAACTCAACATGACCGGAAGTGGATCCGTCCCAACCGTCGAAGAGCAGATTGCTGCGTTAACCGCCCAAATGACCGCGAGCGCTAAGAGACTGTAAGCGCTTGAAGCGGAAAATATGGCAATCCGAGTAGCAAATGAAGAGTTGAGAACGTTGGTCGATGGAGTAGTGCCCGATTCAGCCACCTCGGAGCATCCAGTCTTGGCACCAAACGGCGAACAGGATGTCGATCGACCTGCTCCAAGAGCACCAGGCAACCCCGTCGGACCTGAAACAAATCCGATCGACCACTAGAATCGACCAACACTTCAGACGGCAAGGGTTGAGATCGACCTCAATAACGTGCCTGCCCGGAACGATGTGATGAACAAACAAGATCCAGCAACGGATCAACAACCAGACAACGTCCCCAGGACGACTATGTCTCTCCAGTCAACACCCGGATTGGTAAAACCCGGGCCTGGTATACATTTAAATGCTAATCTAGAATTTTCTCGCAGGTTCGCAAAAATGGAGGCTCTCATCCAACGAATTCCAGGAGTCCCAGCTCCGATAAAAAAGAGCACTGCAAACAGCTTCGCCGATTCACCTTTCGTCGACGCAATCGCACTTACTGAGATGCCCAAGAAGTTTAGCTTCCCAAACATGAAGTAGTATGAAGGGACGACAGATCCGGACGACCACATAGCACAGTACAAGCAGAGGATGTTTACCGCTGCAATTCCACACGACCTAAGAGAGGCATGCATGTGCAAAGCTTTCGAGTCTAGCCTAAGTGATCCAGCCTTACAATGGTATACCAATTTGCCTAACAATTCGATTGATTCTTTTGCGCAGCTGATGGACACTTCCGTGGAGCAATTCGCAAGTAGTCGCAAGCTGGAGAAGCAGTCGGACGATTTGTATACCATAATTCAGCGACCTGGTGAAAACTTGAGAGCCTATGTCGGACGCTTCAACGGAGAGAAAGTGTAAATCCCGCATTGCAATCAGGCGACTGCCATCTACGCCTTCAGAAAAGGTCTCAGGTTTGATTCTGATTTATACAAGGAACTTACCAAATACCCGTGTAGGACAATGGAAGATGTACTAGCTAAGGCATGGGCCCAAATCAAATGGGAAGAAGATGAAGCGAACTTCATCGGAAAAGCCAACAGTACATATTACGGGAATCGACGCAATGATCGAGTGGAAAGGAAGTCTAACGATAGGAGGTCGGAGCCATACCCCACAAGCGATCGAAGAAATACCCAGTCACGACATGAGGGTGTAAACGACAGGCATTCCTACGGACGTGGCAATGCGAGATCCAACCGACCACGGGTAGAAGCACCAGAATACAACCTTAGCATCGAACCAGTCGACCTCGTTGCGGTAATGAAAGAAATGGGCAAAACAGTCAAGTGGCCGTGAAAAATAAACGCACTTCCCGAACATCGGGACCCCAAACTTCGATGCGAGTTCCATGGTGATCACGACCATCGCACGGAAGACTGCATTGCCCTAAAATTTGAGGTTGCTGAGCTGTTGAAACAGGGACACCTTCGAGAATTCTTAACGGACAAGAGAAAACAGACTTACGAGAGAGACACGACGACCAAAGACAGTCCGATGTCGTCGACAGTCCTCCGAAACCACCCAGACAAGATAGAGTGATCAACTACTTCGTAGGTGGATCTGAAGTCAGCGGCGTGAGTTATTTCGCAGCCAAGAGACATACACGACAAGTGTCGAACACGGAGATTCAACCAAGAAGAGAACATCCATCAAAAGTCGACGAAACTGTCATCTTCAAGTCGACCGACAAATCAGATTTGTTTTCTCCTCACCATGATGCTTTAGTTATATCTTTACATATTGCTAATTGTTTAACTAAACACATTCTAATCGATAATGGCAGTTCATGTAATATTTTATTTAACAGTGCTCTGAGAGAAATGCAGGTCGACGAGTCAAAGCTCGGTCGTCGAACGACTATGCTAACTGGATTCAGTGGAGAACAAAAAAACACACTAGGCGAGATTGTGCTACCAGTCTACGCTGAAGAAGTCAACATGTACATTAATTTCCTTGTGCTCGACTGCCAATCTCCTTACAACGCCATACTAGGTAGACCCTGGATACACGAGTTGAAGGCAGTCTCGTCGACTTACCATCAGATGATCAAATTCCCAACCAAATGGGGAGTCAAAGAGATTAAATGGGAGTAGAGAGTCACTAGGGAATGCTACCAAAATGCCATGAAAAAGAAGCGATAAGATTTATAGCAATTACAGGAAGCCAAAGTCGAGTCGACGCAAAACAGGCCCAACATAGAGGAACTCGACGAGGTGTCTATCGACCTAGATTATCCAGACCATAAAGTCTACATCGGATCCATATTATCGAACGACATCCGAAAACAACTAATCAAATTCTTGAAGGAGCGTCGCAATAGCTTCGCCTGGTCGCATGAAGACATGGTCGGCATCGACCCAGAGATTATGGTTCATCGACTGCAAGTCGATCCAGACCACCAGCCAGTGAAACAGAAAAGAAGAAAGTTCGCTCCCGAGAGGAACAAGGTGATAAATGAAGAAATACAAAAACTAATCGACATCGGTTCTGTGAGGGAGGTAAAGTATCTGGACTGGTTGGCAAACGTCGTCATAGTGAAAAAGAAGAATGGGAAATGGCGAGTCTGCATCGACTTCACCGACCTCAACAAAGCATGTCCCAAAGATTCATTCCTGCTTCCGCACATCGATATGCTGGTCAACGCAACTGCAGGACACGAATTGTTGAGCTTCATGGACGCTTATTCAAGCTACAATCAGATCTTGATGCATCCAGATGACCAAGAAAAGACTGCCTTCATCACCGAAAGAGGTATTTTTTGTTACAAAGTAATGCCATTTGGTTTGAAAAATGCAGGTGCAACGTACCAAAGACTAGTCAACAAAATGTTCGCCAAGATGCTTGGGTCGACAATGAAGGTTTACATCGACGACATGCTGGTCAAATCTTTAGTCGCTCAACAACACATCGACCATATAAGACAATCGTTCGACGTACTAGACCAATACGGTATGAAACTCAATCCCACTAAATGCTCTTTTGGCGTATCTTCAGGGAAATTTTTAGGTTATCTGGTCACCCAAAGAGGTGTCGAGGCCAACCCCGATCAAATCCGGTCGATAGAAAGTATCGAATCACCCAGATGTATCAAGGACGTACAGAAACTCACAGGACGTGTAGCAGCCCTGAACAGATTCATCTCAAAGTCGTCCGAACAATGTCTTCCATTCTTCAACACCCTCAGAAAGAACAAGGCGTTTGAATGGAACGACGATTGTGAGAAAGCACTACAGGAGTTGAAAGCTTATTTGAAGTCACCTCCTCTACTGTTGAAGCCAAAAGACGACGAAACACTATTTATGTACCTGGCGGTATCCAGCATAGCCGTAAGTGCCGTACTAGTTAAAGAAGAAGATGACAATCAGCATCCCGTCTATTACGTAAGCAAGACTCTACTCGACACTGAGACCAGATACAGTCGATTGGAGAAACTCGCATTAGCCCTTATCGTAGCAGCACGCAAATTGAGGCCATACTTCCAATGCCATTCCATCAAGGTATTAACCACTTACCCTCTTAAAAACATTTTGCATAAACCTGAGCTTTTAGGTCGACTGATGAAATGGGCCATGGAGCTTAGCGAGTACGACATCAATTTCCATCCGCAATCAGCAATGAAATCACAGGTACTAGCTGATTTTATCGCGAATTTTACCCCTTGTGAAAGTTTGCAGGCTGAACAGGAACTAGTGGCACTCGCCGAAAAAACCTTCGTTGGGAAATGGACTTTATCGGTCGACGGGTCCAGTAACATCAAGGGAAGCAGACTAGGGTTGGTACTCAAATCCCCACAGGGGGACGTATTGGAGCAATCGATCCACTATGACTTTCGCGCGACAAATAACGAAGCGGAATACGAAGCCGAATACGAAGCCTTGATTGCCGGGCTCGACCTCGCAAAAAGCCTAGATGTGAAAAGCATCAAAGTACTAAGCGACTCACAATTAGTCGTTCGACAGATGAATGGCACGTATGAAGCAAGGGATCAGAGAATGTCGGCCTACCTGGTCAAAGCCAAACAGCTTCAGTCGACCTTTGATGAGTTTTCGATCGAACAAATACCCAGATCTGAAAATGCGCAAGCAGACGCATTAGCAAGCCTTGGGTCGACAGCAACGAATGGTTCAAAGTAGATTCCTATAGTTCATCTTATGTCTCCATCAATTCAAGAAACAGAAATACTGGCACCCGTCGACGACAGAAGAAGCTGGATAGAGCCAATCTTCAATTACCTCCATGCTGACATTCTACCAGACGACAGAACAGAAGCAAGGAGAATCAAGGCAAAAGCAGCTAAATTTTGCATCTTATACGGTAAACTCTACAAAAAGTCATTCACCAGATCCTACTTGAGGTGCGTCACGAAACGAGAGGCGTATAACGTCCTAAAAAGTCTACACTATGAGGAATGCAGAAACCATTCTGGCGCTCGTAGTTTGTCGAACAGAGCCATCACAGCAGGATACTATTGGCCGACCATGCGAACGGATCCCCAAAATCACGTCAAGTCGTGCGACAAGTGCCAACGTTTCGCACCAGTATCACATCTCCCCCCAGGTATGTTGAATTCAATTTCGGCCCCTTGGCCTTTTATGAAATGGGGGATGGACATTGTAGGTAAGCTTCCGGCTGCACCTGGAGGCGTCGTCTACATGTTGGTCCTGACAGACTACTTCACCAAATGGGTCGAAGTCGGCGCATATCAGCAAGTACGTGACATTGAGGTACGCGACTTTGTATGGAAAAATATTATCTGCAGATTTGGAGTACCAAAGGAGATAGTGACCGATAACGGATCCCAATTCATTTCGTACGACTTTAAGAATTTCTTCAAGAATTTCTGCGACAAATATGGAATCAAGCTAAGTTTCTCTACTTCACGATATCCTCAAGCAAATAGACAAGCAGAGTCGACCAACAAGACAATTATCAATACATTGAAGAAATGAATGGAAGCAGAAAAAAGCAAGTGAGCAGAAAAACTTCCAGAAATCTTGTGGTCGTACAGAACTACTCCTCAACGGTCGATTGGCGAAACCCCTTTTTCACTCGTCTATGACTCAGAGGCAGTCATCCTAATAGAGACAAGGCTGGCGACCGCCAGTAGCGAAAATCTGAATGAAGAACAAAACAACTTGGAGCTCAGTTTCGAGCTTGACCACCTTGACGAACGTCGAGACCACGCTGCACTAAGAATTCAGTCGTACCAGCAGCAAGTCGCTCGACACTACAACAAAAAAGTACGGGCCAAAACTTTCAAACTCAACGACTGGGTGCTTCGACGAGTCTTCCAAAATACGAGGGAAAAAGGCAGGGGAAAGTTAGGGCCGACATGGGAAGGACCGTATCAAATAACGGATGTCGTTGGACGGGGGGCATACAAACTAAGAGGACTCGACGGTCGAGAACTATATAATAGTTGGAACGCTCTACATCTAAAACAGTACCATTTCTGAACTTTACTATATTTTAATTCTTGATTTCATTATTATTACTTTTATTCCATCGACCTGTCGTTACTAATAAATCGACCCCAGAAGAGCAATGATGACAACTTAGTGCAACTAAGTGCAAAACTGAGCTCACATATATTTATCATCTTACAAACGCTGTCGAATTCGACAAAAAAGTTTTTCTATTACAGATATAAAGTTCTGACGACCGTAAACTTATCGACATCGACGTCCAACCCCTAATATCCTCCTTCGACAATCGCATATTAAGAGTGGAGGAATAACACTGGGGACAGACGTCAACATAATTGACAAATCTACCAAATATAACGCATGTACGCGATTCTATGTAGAAAAGGTCTTGTCGACCAAATATAACGCATGTACGCGATTCTATGTAAAAAAGGTCTTGTCGACCAAATATAACGCATGTACGCGATTCTATGTAAAAAGGTCTTGTCGACCAGTCGATCGCATGTAAGCGAAATTTCGATAATAAACTTTGTCGACCATTAAAACGCTCCTACGCGAAATTTCAATATAAAATCTCGTTGACGGTAGTATAACACCTGTACACGAAACCTCTGTAAAATATGTCTCGTCAACCGAAATCACGCTATTCTTAGTAGTCGACAGCCTTGTGCAAATCTCGTATTATCCTACCAAATATTTTGCGTCGCTTGACTCACAAATGAGCATGAGTTTACAGGCTTATCTCATTTGATTAGAATTCATCATTGTGTAAACCCCATAAGGTGGTCGTTTGTTTTCACAATATCAAATCAATATAAAAAAAAAAAAAAAAAAAAAAAAAAAGGTCAATTCAAATAAGCAAATATTCATACAGTAAGCAAATATTCATAAACAGGTCGTATCGACCAAATTATCCAACATTACAAAAACAAATGAGGTTTTAAACAGCATCATTCAGAGGTGGATCGACACCAGTAGCAGCGTTGTCGAGGCGTTCATTATTCCTGGGGCTCTTATCGACATCTTCAGCGTCTTCTCTAGCGCCCGCCCCTCCACGAGATTCCTCAAGCTTTAGACGCTCCATCTCCTCGTAAGTGTCAATTTCTTCTTTCATCTCTTGAGGATTCCATTTTGAGTGGGCGCCCGACAAGTACTCCTTAAAAAGCTCTGCCCTAGCCTTACACATGGCCTCTACTGCTATCGACAGCACCCGTTCCTGTAGAGCTTCGACAACTTGCGTCTACTGATTAGCTACTTCTTTAAACTTCTTCACCTCAGCCTGGTGTCGATCCCTCTCATTCTTTAAATCCTCCTCCAAAGCCATTTTTTGTTGCTCCACCGTATCCTTCTCTTTGGCAAGCTTAGCATTGTCTGCTTTAAGAGCTTCACCCGCCTTGCGAAGCATCCACCTTTGTCGTTGACGGCCTTGTATCGACCATGCAGATGTAAGGTCGCTTGGTAGGCTTGCACAAAGGAAATATCAAGTCATCAAAGAATACTACCAATAAAAATAGAACAAGAATCTTCCAACCTGAAAATTCGATAGGAGTAGCGTATCGAAGACTTCCCCCGTCTTGACGTTCTTTAGATGCAAATCGTCGGTAAGGAGGGTGAAGTTGTCCTACCTTTTCAAAAACCCTGCTGGGTCCTTGAACGACGAGAGCCTAGAAGCGAGGAGCTTCATAGGGGAATCAGGCTCAAAAGCAGCTTTAGCTGACTTTTCTTTCCAACTGGTCGCTGCTTTCCTTTGTCGATCGACAGCAGAAGTCCTTTTTTGCCTCTTTTTCGACAGACTCCTCTCTGGCGATGACTCCAGAATTTGGTCTGCTGCTGCTGAAGCGCCTTCCGTCGACTTCCCAGCAACCTGTTTCTTTTTTGCCAACGCGGCTGCCCTCTTCTTGGCAACTCCATCTCTATAGCGCCTTACAGAGTCGATTTTGTCAGGAACGTTCATTTTGGCGCTTGCCATCCTCGTCACTGCGAAACGATGTTCAACATCAGTTAGAGGTGGTAAAAAACTCAAATTATACTGAAGAATTTCAAAACTCCTCATAATCCATATGTATGACAGGAAGTCTTTCACGTGGGGGTAGGGAGCGCGCGATCTATTCAACGTCGACCCATTCCATAGTCGACTAGGCCTAAGATTACCTTCCGTAAGCAAAGCTCTTATACTCCTTTGAGTATGAGGGATCCCTAACAAAAATTTGGTACGTTTAGGAGCTACGTCGCTCGACGGAGCCCTACCTGCTTCCTTTATTTCTGCAAAAATATCAATGAGATTTATACAAACACTGCACATATATGAACCTATCAATCGACAATCGACAATCGACAATCGACAAAGCTCACCGTATCAGTTCCAGATCCGCCGACATCGATACAGTTGCTCCCCCACCCTCCACGGGCTATCGACTGGGGGCCCCTTCGCAAAAAAGAATGTATCTTTCCAATTACGATCGTTCGACGTAGTGTCGACGATGAGTTCGTTCTTCTTAACTCTAGGAATCAACGAATAGCGACATGGTTCGCTTAAATGTTCTTTTAGGTAATAGTTGTGGAGGAGGCACCCCAACCCAAACTGCACATTGCGCCTCTCACTCAATATTCCCAAGCTCAACAATATTCTCCATGTATTAGGCATCAATTGGCCGGGGGTCAAGATCGTAGTACACTAACATTCGTTGAATGAGTTGGGGAATGAGGAATCTAAAACCCAAGAGGAGGGTGTATTCATAAAAGCATGTCCACCCGGGTATATCCCAATCAGCACGCTCATGCTCCCCCGGCTCACGCAGCACAACGTCGTCAGGGATACCATAAATCGTGCGTATACCAAGCAACATGTCCTCTGTAACCACACTAGCCGGACTATCCCTCAATATACCCAGTGGAAGACCGGAAGTCGATGCCTCAGCAACCTCAACATTCTCTGGTTGTTCGACAGCCGATGCCATGGCATACACAACACCCCGCTCTAACATATCCTTAGTATGTACGGTGACAGTGGTCGACGGATCCTCAATTGTGACCCATCTATCGACATCATGCGACCTACTGTCGACTCCTCCATTATCATCACTATCACTCCAGCTAATATTCACATCCGAAACTATGTCGTCGCCCGACATTGTATCCCCGAATCTAACAAATGCAAGAAATGCACAAGTCAGAAACTAAAAACGCTACAATCACAACCTAAGGACTTTCGATCAAGAATCTAAGATTTTTGCCACATGAAAATACCCCTCATGAGGATCAACCTATCTCCTAAATGATTCTCTACCTAAGGTCGTAGGATCCGCTCAAATCTTAGCGACAATATCATAACAGCAAACAAGCAAACCAACGAATAGCATGTATAAAACAAAATCAAAATAGCAATCAAAACCAGAATACACTGAAAGAAAGGCAAAAAATGAAGCATTGCCCACACCAACAAAGATTCATATATACTACCAGCAAAGGATAAGTGGCACTAAATTTTAAATGAAGCGGGAAGCAAGAAGTTGTACTTACCTTTCGAAAAGAAATCTTGAAAAGAAATCACGAAATCACGAAATCACGAAAGGTCACGAAGAAGTCTACAGAAACCACGGGTAGCAACCGCTCAGAAAAATCGCCAGAAGAAGAAAAACTAAGGGTCACGCAGAAAGTGATCTAAGCGGGTAGTTTGGTTTATTTATAAACCAACATTTTTTTACCCTAGTTGCCACGTGTCGACGCCCTTTCAACTGCCGGTTAACCCAGGTTAACCACGCCAGTTAGCCCAGGTAAGTCACCTGGTTTAAATTTTGAAATTTTCACTTCGAAAATCACGCTGTAATTAAATGTACCTGACGTCAGCATGGGAAAACGCACTGCTTCACAATCCCATCGATTTGACTTCTGAATCTCACGATATGGATTTACGAGTAAGAGTCTTAACACCCGACTCCCTTGGTCGGTCGACACGCATGTCAAAGAGTCTTGTCGATCGAAATTATCGAATTCTACTCGACAGCATATCATCGATAGTCGACTCAATAGAAGCCACTCCCTAAATCAGTAAAACCTTCTTTAGAGAGTGGGGGACAAACTGTGGTAGCCAAAAATGGCCCAAAGGCCCAAGGTGATAAAGCCCAACCTCATGATGGAAAAGATCCTACCCAGGCCCGTCGGATTGATCGATCCAGTATATGCATCAGCAACAACCTAACTTGGTCTTTGAAAGACCAAGTCAAACTGACAGTTACTCACAGTGGATAGATAATGGAAGAGAAAATCCCTCCAAATCCCACCAAAACCTCTCCCACAATGGCAGACTCTCAGTAGACGTTGGGACCATATTTTTCACTATAAATAAAGTGGCTCACACACTGAAAAACTCTATGAATTCTCTCTCAACTAAAGCTTACAATAGCGTACTGAATCTCTGCCTCTAAAAACATTCCGGTCACCGAGAATCAACCATTGCTACCTTCGCGATACATTGCTTAGCCCAAGCACACATAAGGCTATAATCCAACCCCCACCTTTCTATTTTTTCTACATTATATTTCTGTTGTTCATCAAGATTCAGACGACCATATACAAACGACAGTCAACATCGACCAATCAACTTCCAGCTTAGTTGCTTTGGGCCTGATACAACCCGACCCATTCGACATACCAAATCGTTCGACCACCTATAATAAACATGTGTCAGGTAAAATGATAATAATAAATTTGATGAGATTGAAAGAGAAAGGAAAAAAATAATGATGAAAAAAATATATAAATCAAACTGACACATACTAATGTGTCAACATATCAGTGACAGGTGATGAGATTGAAAGAGAAAGGAAAAAAATAATGATGAAAAAAATATATAAATCAAACTGACACATACTAATGTGTCAACATATCAGTGACGGGTGCAACGCTCAGCTGATGCATCCTGTGCACCGAAGATTTATTTTCTCATAAATAAGAAGAGAATTGCAGGGAACCATAGAGAGGGACCAAGAAATTCTCTCGTTTTTGGCTATTTTTACAATATCCGAAAAATCCAATCTCCCCTACATTTTCTCTAACTCGCTAACTTCAATTCTCTTCAATCTTTCATATTTGTTTATTTTTCTTGTTGGGGTTTCTGTTTTAAGACAATGCTTCCTGAATCTTTGCACATTCAGTGGATTTGTTTGTTGAACTATTAATTGAAAAATAAAAATTGGGCCTGGTTTGATTTGTTGAATTCGTGATTGGGTTCTGAGAAAAAACGAATTATTATTTTGTTTTTTAGAGTTTGGTTTTAACATGACGAATGACGGTGGAGATGAAACAGTGTCGTCTTCGCCGCGGAACAGGGTCAAGTTCTTGTGCAGCCATGGCGGGAAAATCTTGCCGAGAGCCGTGGACGGCAACCTCAAGTACGTGGGTGGCGAGACACGTGTCGTTGCATTCCCTCGTGACATCAAAATCTCCGGTACATTTCTAAATTTTGTAAATGTAATTGTTCTCTGTTTTTTGATGTCTCTTGTTGAAGTTTTGTGAATATAAAATGATTTAGAAGTGTCTCAACTCTCAAGTGAATTGGGTTTGTGAGAATGTGTGATATTAGATGTTGTGGTGGGAACGGTTGTGATTTGAACATTGTTGCCAATGGTGGGGGGATATGTTTCAATGACTTGACTCTGGAGTTTCTTGCAATTATAAATTGCAAACAACTAATTGGATGAAAATGAGGTAGCGGCGTTGTGTTTGATGAAGAAAAGAAAGGTTTGTGTTGAAACTTTATTTTCTTCGGTTCAAGCTCTAGATGGATAAAAGTATTTGGAAATGGTTGATTAAGGCCTCAACTAAGTAAGTTTGAGGTTGGTGGTTTGGTTGAAGACTGGAACCAAACTCACAATTGTGGGTTGTTGTGGTTAATCGAATATACGGAGAGAAGAAATAGTGTTTGGTCTTTGTTTGCATAGTTTCCAGCTCAAGATGGATAAAGTATATTCGATTGATCATTGTCAAAATAAGTGGAATAGCAAAATCAATTCTGATATTGATGGATAACCAAGCTTACTGGAGCTTTTTCATAAAAATGTTTTATGATGCTTCATTAATTAATACCATCCTGTCACTGGTTTGGTGTTGCTTTTATGTTTCACTGCTTGACGCCGCTAGCTGAGAATATGTTCCTTGATATATATCATGGAATTGTGAACGAGCCATTTAACATTGACAAGTCATTCCAGGACAAGCTAGTTACTATTAAGGAGGCTTCAATAAATTATTTAAACATATAGTGTGGACGTGGTGTCTCGTTAATGACTTACTCTTTTAGGATCATCCTTGTGTCACTTGTTTCTGTTGATTGAACTAACTATTATGGATTGTTTGTGCTAGACTCGTTGGTTTTGTTTTATGTTAGAACTCTCACATAACGAGTTTGACGGCAGAGAATTTTACTGTTCTAAACGTAGGAGTTAAAGTGTAAATTTTAGGTGTTGCCTAGTCATTGAAGGAACTATTGGCTTATGTCAGCACATTTACTTTGTGCAGTGCAACAGAAAACGACAGTTAAGCTTTTCCCAGAGTTTTTATGTTTGATTTCGTGCAAACTTTTTGCTGATTGTGTAATTCAAAAGTTAAAAATTGAAAGATTTCCAAGCCTGAGTATCATAAAGGTGTCAGCAGCAAATCAGTGCTTATATGTCACTGTGATAGTTACTTCATTTGTTGGATTGCTAAGGATAGTAACCATTAGAGTTCCAATTACATTTGTTTAACTTTCTGTCGAAGTAATATGTTACCCAATTGCGTCATTTTTTATATATTCATATATCAACTTTTTACCTTACTAGTTCCATTTTCTGTTTCCTGTTTGTAACATGCAGAGCTAATGAAGAAGCTTACTACTACTACTACTACTACGATATCTGATGGGGACGTGGTTCTCAAGTATCAGCTAATTCCTGAGGAACTTGATTCCTTGGTTTCAGTCAGAACTGATGAGGATCTCAAGCACATGTTTGATGAATATGATCGTCATGAAAGCGAAGGCACTCCAAAGCTGCGAGCATTTTTATTCCCCTCCACTCCAGTCGTAGTTGAGAACCAAACAGGATATGTGGATCCTCAAGTGATTGAAAAGCGTTACATTGACGCGATTAATGGCATAGTCCATACAACTGGTAATGGGAGACTCACCCCAATCAATGCAAGTCGTGCTTCTTTTAGCATTTCATCAGCTTGCTCTTCCCCGAAATCCACTTCCCCAGAGAGCGTCACTGTCGAAACGATTCCCCAAGAATTCATCGTGGTGGATGGCTACCAGAACAGTCGACTTACTATGCATAAAGTAAAAAGTTCCCCTAGTCTTTACAGTCTCAACAATCACCACCACCAAAGCAGCAGTACAAGCAACCACCACATCTATCAACATCCAGGACATCATTACTACCAGAATTACCAGCAACATCTCCCACATTCTTACCAAACTCACAGATCACCACCTCCTGTGACACTGGGGCAGCCGGACTATGTCAGAGCTCCGATTGCTCATGGTCCAAACCCTTTGTACACACGAAGCCATTCGAGTAGAAGCCATTTCGCAACTGGGAGCTATAACAAATATGGGTACTTGGACGAGTCAGCTTATGGGGTTAGGAGGGCTGATAGAACAGAGAGTCTTCCTCATAGCCCCAGGATGCAAGAGGGCAGGGGATCAGTGCATAATATGGAGATGATGAATTGAAGAAAATGTACAGATGATTTTCCCTCTTCTTCATTCTATACATAATTTTGTGTTGTATTTGTGTCTTGTAAATGCCACATTTAAATAGGTTTAGCGGATGTTACTCATTCTGTGTGGATATTATACAGTTATAGAAAAAATGATAGTAGTGTTACCATTGTTATAATTGGATGGCTTTCCCCACTTGTCATTTTCTTATCCACCAAGTAATGTCAAAGACTTACCCACTAGTAAGCTACATGCAGGTGGAAGATATTTGCTTAACCTCATCATTCTCTACATACAAAGCAAGTGGCCTGTTGCCGTCTCTTTAGATATCTTCGATAGTAAATTGTATTTTAAAGTCTATAAATAATAGATCATACCTCATTTGTAAGTTGCTCTCCAGAAATCAACACAAAGAATATATGGCAATTTGTTCTCTCTTCTCTCTCTCTCTCATCTCCCTCTCATATATCTTAATTTCTTCCTGTATGATTGCGTGTAAGTAAAAAGGATCCTCTGATGGGTGATTTACTTATATCTCAATATTCTGGATTTATTTATAGTTCTATATTCAAGATGTCTTATGCCATCAACGGATCCTCTATATATAATTCTAGATTTATTTATATTGTTTAAATATTCGTAATTATTTTTATGCAACATAGCAGGTGAGCTCAGCCTCCTGGAATTATTTACATATTCACATTTATTTTTATGCAATATATAAAATTGGCTGCGGCTGTGTCGACAAAGACTGGCTATGGCTGTGTCGATAGAACCTATTATAGTTCTGGATTTAATTATTATGCTCTTTAAATATTCGTATTTATTTATTATACGCAATATATAAGTCTGGCTGCAGCTGTGTCGACAGAGACTAGCTACGGCTGTGTCGACAAAACCTATTATAGTGGATTTAATTAATATTCTCTTTAAATATTCGTATTTAATTATACGCAATATATAAGACTGGATGTGGCCGTACTGACAGAGACAAACTACGGCTGTGTCGACAGAACCTATTATAGTTCTGGATTTAATTATTATGCTCTTTAAATATTTGTATTTAATTATATGAAATATATAAGACTGTCTACGGCTGTGTCGACAGAACCTATTATAGTTCTGGATTTAATTATTATGTTCTTTAAATATTCGTATTTATTTATTATACGCAATATATAAGATTGGCTGCGGCTGTGTCGATAGAGACTGGCTACGGCTGTGTCGACAGAACCTATTATAGTTCTGGATTTAATTATAATACTCTTTAAATATTCGTATTTAATTATACGCAATATATAAGACTGGCTGCGACTGTGTCGATAGAGACTGGCTACGGCTTTGTCGACAGAACCTATTATAGTTCTGGATTTAATTATTATGCTCTTTAAATATTCGTATTTATTTATTACACACAATATATAAGACTGGCTGCGGCTGTGTCAACAGAGACTGGCTACGGCTGTGTCGACAGAACCTATTATAGTTCTGGATTGACTTATTATGTCCTTTAAATATTCACATTTATTTATATGCAACGTATAGGTGAGCTTATGCCCCTGATTGATTATGTTCTTTAAATTTTCATATTATTTAATTATACGCAATATATGAGATCGGCTAGACTAACTCAATATAACTTAAAGTTTCTGGATTTATGATATTTAAGTCAACACAATTTTGAAAACCGATGAGAACCCGGAGTTATGGATCTAATGTTATATATATGAATGCCATACTTTATTATTTGGAAACTGGGGTTTCAAGTTCATTCAGAATCTAAAGTTTTCTGAATTTTATATAGAACTTTGGAAACTGGGGTTTCAAATTCATTCAGAATCTAAAGTTTTCTGAATTTTATATAGAACTTACTGTTCATGGTCAAACCGGAAGTTCGAAAAATCAATATAATCCATGATTTTGTTTTATCTCATATATATGAAGTCAAATGTTTACATATTATTCATTTTAGAAAAATGATCTACACATTCAACAGGATGTTATGAGTATCATAAAAAGAATTTAAGATTTTAACGTATAATGAAATTGGAAATAATATTTTATCCATTTCATACATGCTTGATGCCCATGAAGAGCAATATTCAAAGAAGGATCTACACATCCAACAGGATGTTGTGAGTATCATAAGAAGGGATTTAAGATCCTAACGTATCATTCATTTGAGAAAAATGATATACGTACACATCCAGCAGGATGTTGTGAGTATCGTAAAAGAGATTTAAGATCCTAACGTATAATTCATTTGAGAAAAAGGATCTACACATCTAGCAGGATGTTGTGAGTATCGTAAAAGGGATTTAAGATCCTAACGTATCATTCATTTGTGAAGAAGGGGAGATTATTATCATGAGATACAAAATGGCATAACAAATAATGTCCATAAAATACTCGTAAGAAAATATATATATATATATATATATATATATATATATATATATATATATATATATATATATATATGTCTTGCCAAGAGTGCAACGACTCATACAATTTTACGGATCAAAGACATAACTTTATTAATATCATATTGAGAATATGAATAAAAAGAGTGTTGAATATTTGTGCATGATTCAGGCTAGAACCTTATTATAGAAAAATTGTGTGCTTTATCATCTGGATTATATTATACAGTTATGAATTATAAGTTCTCTGATCCAAGAATACTTATGTTTCGACATAACAGTTTTGGTTATCAAGGATCTACAATGATGCGTATAATCATCAAATATTATGGACATTAATTAAAGAGCAAGGAGATTCTTTAAATCCATAATAATATACTTAGTGCGTATTCACTAGTAATAAAACCATCTCATTCTAAAGTTGGTTTTGAATCCCTATTATTCAAAGGGATATATGTGGACATATTCATCCACTAAGAGAGTCATTTCATTAATTTATGGTTCTAATTGATGCATTTACGAGATGTCACATGTTTGTGTATTATCAAACATCTCTATATTACTAGATATTTTATGAATATTGCAAAGCAGTTGAGAATGATGTTCAACATTTAGTTTTCACATATACTCATAATCAAAATGGATCAGCGGAATCACTCATAAAACGTCTCCAGGTAATTACGAGAACTTTATTATTTCGATACAGTTACCAATTTCTATATGGGTACATGTTATATTACATGTTGCTGTATTCATCTCTGACCTATTACTTATCATCATTTACCATTACAACTTGTAATTGGTCATTGACTTACTCACTTTTTAAAATATTTGATTGTGTTGTATATCTTCTCATTGCATCTCTGGCATGATCTAAGATAAGTCTTCTATATCATTCTCATTCTAAGATTAATGTTGATTTGATTAAATCTTCTATTAGATCATTTAAATTTTTGATAGTTTATATTTTTACGCACAATCTGTATATTATAATATTGATTAATTTCCAAACGGAAAGTTTCTCTAGAAGAGAAGAGTAAATGAAAAGTTACTCTTATACAAAATAGAGATACCAGTTCAGTTCTCTATATATATAAATGTGTTTCATTTCAATCTTCGTATCGCTTAAATACGAAAGATAATTGATCATCAAATGATTATTAATCTATTACCTAATATATTAAAGGTAACAAGATTTTATAAGTTGTCATCTCATAAACCCCGGCTAGGTGATTGTTCCTGAAGAATGATCAGAGTAAAGGGCAACAAATAAATTATCTGATGCATATCATAAGCTTGTGAACCTTTTTGAATGGTATTGTTATCGGGATCCCAAAAGTAAACAAAACTCGAGTTATAAATAAATCCACTTTCTCTAAATCAACTCTATAAGAGTCTGATATATCTAAAGAGACACAAGTCTATGAAATGACTAAATCCATTGAAATGGAAGAAATCTCAACAGAGATACAAGAATATAGAAATTTAGCAAATTTCTATAAATCATACAAGTCCATGAAGTGACTAAATCCATTGAAATGTAAGAGATCTCAACAGAGATACAAGAATGTAGAAATTAAGAAAATTTCTATAAATCATATGAGAGAAATGTGAAATCATAAGGAAACAATCATTGATGATGGATTTTTATACACAGTAGCTATACTGAAATTATAAATGATAATTATGATATTCATAATATCAATGATTGTAGACAAAAGGCACGATTGGCCTACATGAAAAGAAGCAATTCAAGAAGAATTGACTTCATAAGCCAAATATAAATTGTTTAGACCAATAGTACTCCAGACACATGGAGATGTCAAACTAGTTGGATACTAAAGAGTCTTTATACGTAAATGTAATGAGAAAAATGAAATCGTGAGATATGAGGCACAACTCGGAGTACAAGGTTTCTTACAGAAACTTGGTATTCACTACTGATGAATACGACTACGTTCCGAATTTTTTTGAAAAATTTGGCTGCATTTAAAAGGCTTGAAATGGGTCTTTTAGATGTAGTAATCATTTGTATATGGTTCACTCAATGCAGATATTTATAATCCCTGAAGGATTTAAAATGTTATAAGCATATAAATCGAGATCTCGTAATCTGTAATTTATTAACATACAAAAATCCTTATATGGATTAAAAAACAATATGAACTGATGTGGTATAACCATCTAAGTGAATATCTGATAAGATAAGGATACAATAATTAGTGCTAGCAAAACAGGCCGACCCGGCCTGTTTTGCGTAATGGGCCAGGTCAGGCTCGACTTGTTAGGGAGACAGACCGGGCCGGGCCGGGCCGGGCTGGGGCGGCCTGTTGTGGGGGGAGGGTGGGCTCAGCCTAGGCCCAGGTCTATGCTAGGATAGGCCGGGCCTGTGGCAGGCCGGCCTATTAAGGCCTTAACGGGCCCTTAAGGGGCCGAGCCCAACGGGCTTCAAAATTTTTTATTTTATTTTTTTTATACAATATTATTTTTTATACATTGTAATAATTTTGTGTAATTATTAATGTAATAATTTTAATATGAAATATAACATTTATCATTTCATACAACACTTAATTAGTTTTCGATGAATAATATTTTTGTAATTTCGTATTAAATTTGTGGTGAAAAGTATAAATTACAAATCATGATTACCTCGTTAAAAACCTTACCAAGAAAAACCCAATGGGATAAAAACTTGGTAAGGGAAAAAGAGTGCAATCGGAAAAAAAATAAAATAAGTATTTACAATTACATCAGCTCGCCGACCGGTTGCTACCGAAACTTTCTTCGATGGTCATGCTGGAGAAGTCATCCATGAGTTCTTCGTTTTCCAGTTGATGTTGTCGTCTGAATCTTGCATTTTGCCAATCCTTAAGGCATGTCAAAGCTTCCACCGCATCAGGGGCCAATAAACATCTTCTTTCTTCTAGTATTTGTCCGGCCGTGCTGAACATCTGCTCCAATGAAACTGTTGAAATCGGGATAGCAAGGACGTCACATGCTAATCTTGATAGAATAGGGAAGCTGTTTCTCTTGCCGCGCCACCATTTCAGAAGATCATTGGTTGTGAAGTCATCGTTCTCTGTGATGG
The DNA here is from genome assembly GCA_008009225.1 of Acer yangbiense. Classification (NCBI taxonomy): domain Eukaryota; kingdom Viridiplantae; phylum Streptophyta; class Magnoliopsida; order Sapindales; family Sapindaceae; genus Acer; species Acer yangbiense. The sequence goes on from CM017769.1 coordinate 7,539,086, forward strand.
AGTACTCCGTACTAAGATATCTGTTCAGTTCCACGTGTTGTCGTTGACCTTGACTTTGACTCGGACTCGAACTTCCTGAAGTGTGAGAAGTTGTGGCCTTGTTAAAAAAAATTCTCATGAGCTTCGATTGTTGTTGGGATTGTTGCTGAGGAGGCACCGGTTCCGCTGTTCTGTCGCTGTACCTATTTTCATAAATAGAAAAAACCTCAAACATTTGGGATTTCAGTGTACTAAGATGTTCAGTAACATCCGTTTAACTTAATCCTAGAGCCTCACCCAATTCTTTGGAAAAAACTTCTAAAACATTAAATCTGAACCTAGGATCTACAACAATACCAAAGGCATACAAAAGAGGAATTTCCCCCCAATATTTTACATTTTTTTTTTTTTGCATAGTAGCAATAGCGGAAGCTACCATCACATTTTCACTATATTGTCTAAGTAAATCAGCCATGTCATAAAGTCTATGAAGTGCAAGAGGAGATGTGGGGTAATAAACCCCAGAAAGTTCTACAGTAGCATCATAAAAAACTTTTAAAAATTCAACAAAAACATTGGCCACATACCAATCACCATCCATGAGTTTTTCACGTCCGGTGTCGTTGGTGGTGTTCAGGTTATAAAAACTAGTAATTTCCGAAGCATATGGTAAAGCAGATTTCAACATTAAATATGTTGAGTTCCACCTTACCGGCATATCTGTTTGGAACTTACGAGGTATTAGGTCTTTTGATCTACAAAATCTGGCAAACTCAGTAATTCTTTAGTTAGATGCCATTATCCAACCCAAAGCCCCCCTAATATTGTCGATTTGACTTTTCACCTCCTTTAAACCTGATTTTACAATCAAGTTTATAATGTGACATGTACAACGGGCATGGAAAAATTTTCCCGCAATATTAGGGATGTTAGAATTAATGAAAAATTATATAGCTTTGGAGTTAGCAGATGCATTATCCAAAGTAATTGACTTGATGCAGTTATGAATGCCACAATCTTGTATAACGGACATAATAACTTGAAAAATATTTTGTGCAGTGTGTGAATAATCCATGACATGAAAACCAATGAGCTTTTTTTGTAAAATCCATTGGGTATCTACATAGTGTCCAGTGACACATAAATAATCTTGTTTTGAACGTCCGCTCCAGATGTCGGACGTTAATGCAATTGAAAAATAAATGTTTTGCAATTCATAAATCAATTATGTCCTATGTTTTTGAAAAGTACGAATCAAATCGCTCCCAGTTGTGTTTCTAGAAACAAGGACATATTAGGGGTTAAAAACATTATTAATAAAATATTGAAAATAGGGGTTATCTTGAAAACCTATGGGTTGGTCAATTGCAGCGTAGTACAACACCGCCTGCTCTATGACCCGATCGGGGTCATACTGCCATGTACTCACAGAACCATCTAGGTTCCGCTGTAGTTAGGTTTATCGAGTTGTATCGACTTACCCATGGGAAGCCATGCATTTGTCTCTATGTCTCTTGAGATGACTAGTTTCCTTACTTGAACCGGTGAGTATAGATTGACAATGCTTACATTGGGCACGCTCAACTTCAGTACCATTTGTATTCTTTACCATTATAGGGTCAAAGCAATCCCACACCGTCAATTTCTTCTTCTTCCTCTTCTTACTTGAATTCAGTGTCGAGGAAGAAGGTCCCGCACCCGTAGTACTAGGAGGATCGGGATCGGTATGGAACTCACTGAATAATCGGTTGATCTCCTCGTCCGGTAAATAGTCGCCGGGGTTCAGGTTCAAGTCTTCAGGATTCATTTTCCTAAGATTATAATTAAATAAATGATTAAATGTCACAGATACAATTATACATTTATACAAATAACAAATTAAACATACAAAATTACAAATATACAATTATACATTTACACAATTAAACATAGTAATTTTTTTTAATTATTATTTTGTTGTTAAACTCTAAAAAAAACATAATCATTCTAATATATTATTAATTTCAACAATTTTTTTAAAAAAATTGGAATTAATTTTTCTAAAAAAAACATATTTATCAAAATTTGCATTGACAAATACTGAGTACTCTGTCCACTAAATTCTCAAAGTGACTCGTCGGTACCAAGTTTATAATCATAATCAATTAATCATCAAAATTAAGATCGTAAACAAATGTCCAAAAATTTTTCCATCTCGATGACAAAACACAAATTTTAATAGTAACTCCAAGATGCTGTTAAAACCTGTGTTTTGTCATCCAGATGGAAGAATTTCTAGACGTTCAACAATATGACTCGTTACTTGGTAGGACTCGTAACTTTGAGAGTTTTGTGGACAGAGTACTCAGTATGCAACTATATGTGCGCAAACTTAATATTTGATATTATGATGCACATCTTTGGTTTCGAGACATGATTATGATGCCAAAAAAACATAATCATTAATATATTATTAATTTCAAAAAATTAAAAAAAAATCAGAATTAATTTTTCTAAATTATTAGTTTTTTCTTAAACTGTAGTTAAAAAATAAAAAATAAAAAATAAAAAAAAACATAATCATTCTAATATATTATTAATTTCAAAAAACAAAATTAAAAAATTCGGAATTAATTTTTATAAATTATTATTTTCTTCTTATTTCTTCAACTCTAAAAATAAATAAATAAAAAACATTAACATAATCATTCTAATATATTATTAATTTCAAAAAAAATTTAAAAAATTCGGAATTAATTTTTCTAAATTTTTTTTCTTCTTATTTCTTAAACTCTAAAAAAAACATAATCATTAATATATTATTAATTTCAAAAAAATTAAAACAAATTCAGAATTAATTTTTCTAAATTATTATTTTCTTCTTAAACTCTAGTTACTCTACAAATATATATATATATATATATATATATATAATCATTCTATTATATTATTAATTTCAAAAAATTTTAAAAAAATTCGGAATTAATTTTTCAAAATTATTATTTTCTTCTTATTTCTTCAACTCTACCAAAAAAAAAAAAAACATTAACATAATCATTCTAATATATTATTAATTTCAAAAAAAAATTTAAAAATTCGGAATTAATTTTTCTAAATTATTATTTTCTTCTTATTTCTTCAACTCTACAAAAAACATAATCATTAATATATTATTAATTTCAAAAAATTTAAAAAAATTCGGACTTAATTTTTCTAAATTAATATTTCTTCTTAAACTCTACAAAAAAAAAAAAAAAAACATAATCTTTCTAATATAATAATAATTTCGAAAATTTTGAAAAAAATTAGGAATTAATTTTTTTAATTATTATTTTGTTGTTAAACTCACAAAAAAAAAAACATAAAATTAACATATTACTAACAACAATATTAACTACACACATACTAATCACTAAATACTAAATAATAATAATTACTATATAAAAAGTTATTAATAACAAAAGCAGAGAAGTAGACATACTAACCTTAAATTGGAGGCTTGAGAGTTGAGAGTGTTGAATTAATTAATCAATTGGATGCCTAACAACATAACAAATAATAACATTAGTTAAAAACACATTAATAATAGTTAATAATTAAATAACAAATGAAAGTTAATTAAAAAAAAAAAAAAAAAAAGACAATACCTTAGAGTAAGAGACTTAGAATATGTAGAGACTAAAGAGTGGGAGGTATGTAAAAATATAATATATAATGTATAGTGTACAGTATATTAGTATAATAGTATATAGTATATAAATAATATATTAAATAAATAAAATAAATGACAAAATAGTTGAAAGAGTGAGTGAGAGATGTTGGAGATTGTAGAGAATAGAGAGAATAAGAGAGTAGGGATTAGGGAAGTAGAGAAAATGTAGAGAATGAGGTGAGGGTGATGAGGGTATTTATAGGAAAATGTTAGGTTAGGGTATAATTGGAAAAAATTGTAAAACATTAAAAAAAAATGTAATTTTTAAAAGTTTTGGATTTTTTTTTCTCCCCCAACGGTCACCAATGGTCACCTGGTTAATTACAAAAGCCACCCCTCAATTCAAAATTTGAAAAAAAAAAAATTTGAATCTTGAATTCTGGTGAGCCCTAACAGGCCACCCGTGGGCCGGCCTGTTAGGGTCCGCCAGAATCCATTTTTACAAATGTTTTAGGGCCCACGGGCCCGGCCCGCGACTGTGCCACCTGGGCCCAACCTGGACTGCCAGCTTAATAGGCTTGAGCCTGGCTTGTTAAGCTGGCAGGCCGAGCCGGCCCGAGCCCGCGAACGAAACGGGCCAGGTCGGGCGGCTCGCCAAAGCCCGGCCCGTTTTGCCAGCACTAATAATAATCATATTATATACTCATGTGTCTTCATAAAGAAATGAGAAAGAAGATATTGTCTTGACCTGAAGATCAAGCATAGATCAAATGGAATGTTTGTCATCAATCAGAATATATTTAAAAGATTCTGAAAAGATTCCATATGGATATTACTCCATAAAGCAAGTCTTTGCTTATACTCCCTCCAATAATTTATGACGTTATTTCATTTCATGAAATAAACATCTGTATCTGTCAGTTTTAGTAATCCAGAAGATTGCTTCAAAAGAACTTTTATCAGGAGGAGCGTCCCATCGGAGGGAGCATATCAAATGAAGTATATTAGTTATTTTGATGCATATGTGCATTGTACTATTTTCCCTTTCAATCAGGTTTTCGTTCAATTGGGTTTTCCTAATAAGGTTTTTAATGAGGCAATTCTATAAGCATACCCAAAAATCATTTGTTCCATAAAGATCATCATAAATATTACTTTGATCCGACAGATCAATGAATATCGTTGCTCAAGTTTTTATCCCACTGAGTTTTCCCTATCAAAGTATAAATGTGAACTTAGTTTTGAAGAAAACATTAATTCTGGACATATGTGCACTATACTCTTTTTCCTTTCGATTAGGTTTTGTCCCACTGGGTTTTACTGACAATGTTTTTAACAAGATAGTTTTGAGTCCGTCCAACACCACAAGATCCAAAAGATCATTATATATATTGTTACCGAGGTTTTTGTCCCACTGGGTTTTTCATAGCAAATTACAATACAAGTGATGAAAATCCAAGGAAGAGGGTTATAATTGGATGGCTTTCCCCACTTGTCAATTTCTTACCCACCAAGTAATGTCAAAGACTTACCCATTAAGTAAGCTCCATGCAAGTGGAAGATATTTGCTTAACCTCATCATTCTCTACATACAAAGCAAGTGGTTTGTTGCCGCCTCTTTAGATATCTTCAATAGTAAATTGTATTTCAAAGTCTATAAATAATAGATCATACCTCATTTGTAAGTTGCTCTCCAAAAATCAACACAAAGAATATATGGCAATTTGTTCTCTCATCTCTCGTCTCTCTCTCATATATCTTTATTTCTTCCTCTGATCCATCTCTTTTATTTATTTTATTATTTCATCTCATTTACAACAAAGATTTATATGTTTATGGATTTTATTTGTCAAAGTTTTATGCATAGGAATCATTCATGCTATATAGCACAAAATTGGTATTGGTTTCTGTTATACCTAAAAATAGAACAGTAAAGCCACGTCAGCAAAAGAGGATAACAACAGAGAACACTTTTGCTGACCCCTCTTCAAGGGAGGTAACCATTACCCCCTTCAAGGGAGGTAACCATTACCCCCCTCTTAAATGGATGACATGTGTCCATAGAAGGATAAATTTTTAGACAATTTTACCCTCCATAGACACATGTCATGTGTTTGGGAGGGGGGGTAATGCTTACCCTCCTTGAAAGGGGTGAGCAAAAATGGACTCATAACAACAAAATAGGATTCAAATTCAGAGTCAATAATATGATGACATGGACAGTTGGCAAATGACAAGAGAAAGAAACCAGACATGAACGGTTTTTCCCCTAAAACTTGGTGAGCAAGTTTACTACTCTGAGAGAAACCAAGGATATAAGAATAATAGCGATAGGAAGACACGTGTCTACCTAGGAGTGGCATGTTAGACCCTGCACGCAGTCACATGTGCCTACAGACTTGATGTGCTGTATAGATGGCGCAGAGATAAGCCCTAATGAAGCAGAAAAGACAAAGGAGACCAAGGTTGGCATCTCCCAAAGGTGTCGATCTCCGATTGGCTAGATGAATGAGGTACAAATGTACCGTGTCCCATGCATAAGGAGAAGGTGAAATGCACACCCCTCATCTACTAAAAAAGACTCGGTGCATACAACACCTATTCCTCCACTATATACGGAAAACGAGGGTTACGCATAAAGAAGAACCAAAAGACTCGGTGCATACAACACACAATGCGCCCTCAAGAGAGGAATATAATTCCTCATAGATTATTATCTAGATCCGAGCTTAATACTCAAAGATCTAGCTGATCATGAAGCTATCTCTAATGATACGGAGAAGCATTTACTGCCTTTTAGGCATTTCAGGGGAAACCGTATTCAACTGTCAAGATCCGACGAGAGAAGCCGTCACGACATGGGGCATCTACCTCAGGTAAATGGGTTATCTTCCCTATTGTTTACATATGATTATATTTCCCCGATTATAAATGTCCAAGTACTAACCTGGACATTGAAGGAGAAATCGGGCGAAACGCTTGATTTCCATACCGAACTTTCTCTGTTTTGTGATGTATTCTACAAGATTCATTCAAGAAGAGAAACCCACCGCAAGCTGGTTCCCATTCTGTCCTCACTCGAGTGGCCATGACGTGGACCATCAACCAAAGATTAAGTTTGACCATGTCTAGTTGGCTATTGAAAGTCCACTTCATCTTACGTGGTGAGAAGTTCTTTGACTTTTGACCGTTGACGAGCTTTCACCATCAACAGTTTCAATACGCTAAATGCTTGAAAAGTCTTTGCTTAGGTGGTGGGAGTTTTAAACTAAAAACTGAGCTGCCTAAACAATCATTAAAAGACCATGGGCAAGGGCCAAAATGAGGCAAATCCAGAGCAGAGTCTCCATTGGAATATATATATACATGGTAGGATCCATGACCTCATTTTCTTACATAGGATTTTACACACTTTTGTGTCCATTAGATCCTAGGTGTTTGAATGGTCCAAATTTAATGTCATTAATTCACTTTCCTATTTTCTATTAATATTTGTATTTTCTTTGACCTAAATTTTAATATTTCATTTCATTCTCTCTCTTTATTTAAATTTCCTCTTTCCTCTTTCCTCTCTTTATCTTTTTTTTTCTTTTTACATCTCAGCACACAACAGTTTTTTTTTTTTTTTTTTTTTTTTTTTTTTTTTTTTTGAGCAAACAACATACGACGGTTAACATGTTTATTATTTCAATTTTTTTTTCTTTTTTCACTTTGATTTATTTTTATTTTTATTTATATACAATTGTTTCCATTTCTCACTTTATCTATTTATCAATTGATAATTTTATCTATATTTATAATAAAAATATTCCATAATATTATATTAAAATTTAAATATAATGAAAATAAATCCAGATTTTTTAAATGATAAATTTAATTGATAAATAAACTAAAATAAACTAAAATCAATATTCCACTTAAATATCTTTTATAATATAAATTAAAACCAGTTCAATATTCAAACAATTCAGAAAAAAAAAAAAATAAACTAATTAACAAAGTCCTAGTATACAACACTTTCTATTCCATATATATATATTTTGACATTTTGATAAAGGTGAAATATTAAAGAAATGTGAAGAAAGAAAAAAGGGGGAAAATGATTTAAAATAGTGAGGAAAGAATGTCACATAGAGTGAAACGAGGGAGGAAGAAAAAAGGAAATATATAAATAAATTAGGAAAAATAATGAAAAATAATGAAATATAACATTAAAATTTAGGAGAGAGAATAGAAAAAAATAGGAAGTAAATAAAAACATTAATGGAAGAAAAAGAAAAAGAATTAAGGAGTATTAAATCTAGACCATCCAAACACTTAGGATCTAATGGACACAAAAGTGTGTCAAATTATGTGTAAAAAAAATAGGGCCATGGATCTTGCCCATATATACGGTTTTTCTCTGGTCAGTTTGACTTTACAATAATAAAAGTTAGGATGAACCATCCTAGTTATTAGACTAATCTAAGGGATAAATCTTTTTGAGTTAAATTTTAAAAAAAAAAAGAAAAAAAAAAAAAAAGAGAAGAATTTCTCTCTCTTAAATCATTAAATAATACATATTAAACTCCTAAATCTTCTCCAAAATCTTTAATTACTATTTTAAACTATCTCTCTTCCGGTACATTTATCTAACTCTATGTATCCATTCTTACTCGAGCAATCCAACTGTTTAGAGGAGAAAGAGAGGAGAGGAGGAGGAAAAAAAACAAAAAACAAAAAACAAAAAACAAAAAAAAAAAACTTAGGTATAAACTTGATTAATTAATGTTGAAACTTCTAACATTGTACAGCGTTGCGATCATGTTCATCATCCATTGACAATTTCTAACCTAACAAAAATCAAGAAAATGAGAACAAGAGCAATTGACTGCCCGGTGTAGAACTAATAGTCCATTAATTAAAGTTGTAGCTAGCAATAAATAACAATTTTTAATATATTGAATTAGATTAAACACTAAAGCTATAAGACTTGTCTATAGTCTATAAATTGTATGATTTACGAACCGACCCTGGCTTGTAATTGTGTTTATATAAACCCTTTGAATTGATAAAAGATTTAACATGGTGAATTTTTGAAAACATTTTTATTGATAATTTGCTATTTGTGTGATGAAATTCATTTGCAGGTGGACATTTGCATTAGTAAATAGTTCTCTTAAGAATTCGGATTTGACAGAGAAAGAATCCGGATGAGTTTTGTTTTTTTAGAGAGAGAGTTAATACAGTAATTAATGTTTATGAGAGATAATTTTGCTTTTATAATTTAATTCAAAAAGATTTTATCCCTTAGATTAATATAAAGGCTAAGATGATTTGTCCTAACTTTTATTATTGTTAGGTCGAACTGACAGGAGAAAAACCGCCCATATATGTACTATATTTCTATTGTCAGTTCGGACTAATATAAAATATATTAGTTCCTTGCATGTGGGTCATTTGATTTAAAAGATGTTTTGACAAGTGCATGCAACCAAGTCAAAGCATTTAAATCAAATGATCCACTTTTATATCAGTTACTTGCATGTGGGTCATTGGATTTAAATGCTTTGACTTTGCTGCATGCATTTGTCAAAGCATTTTTTAAATCCAATGGCCAACATGTAAGAAACTGATATATTTTATATCAGTATGAACTGACAATAGAAAGTATATATATATAGATATAATGTCATTTAGGATATGTTTGAGATTGCTTTGCTTAAACACTAATACACATATAGCTTAACTTAAGAAATAATCGGTTTAACAAAAAAGTGGATAGGTGTTTGGTAATTTTAAAATTGTTTTGCTTTTGAAAGGGTGGAAAATGTATCTGATGAAATGACAAAATATACATCAATCAATTGGTATAGTAATTATATATTTAAAAATTAAATATAATAAATATAAAATATAATTATAATTTTTTTTAAAAGGAAATATAATTGTAATAAATAATAAATATTAAATAATTAAAAAATATTGAAAAACCTAAACTTTAAAATGCCGGAGGTGGATCTTTCCATCTTCGGCGATGTCGTCAGACGTTAGACCTTTGGCGATGGAGCAGGCGAAACACCTTCTCCATAAAATCTGGAAATGGAGGAGGCGTCTTGCCTCCTCCGTCATTGGAGGAGGACTAACCTCCTCTTGCACTAGAGGAGGCGTCTCGCCTCCTCAATTTCCAAATTGTGAGCAAAAAGGTATAAAACATGCAAACTATTTTTGGACAATTCGTTATTATCAATCTAAAAAATATAGTTTAAACAACCGGGCACAAAAACTTTATAATGCCCATAATTTCGCTATTGTGGATGTACCTACTTAGAGCATCTCCAACAGAGCACTATTTTGGTGCTCCAATACCAATTTTATGCAAAGTTGTGCTCCAATGCAACACCAAAATCCAATTTTCAAGAAAAAAAATAGGTGTTGGTGAATAGTGCATCAATACCAAATAATAATTTTTTTTTTTGTTAAATATTCTCTCATACTTAATTATAATAATATATTCTAAAAAGATATATCTTTGAGGTGCGTTTGTTTGACAGGATGAGACTGGGATTGGACTAAAAATAGTCCAATCCTAGTCCAATCCTGTGTTTGGTGAGTCCAAACAACCGGACTATTTTTTATCCGATATTCAATTTTATCCCGTTGGAAAAGGATAAAATAATCCCCTCCCAATCAATGGAATAAAATAATCCCGTCAAAGAACTTGAGGCAACAAAGGAGGTCGGTGCCGTTGCGGTGGCTGTACTTGAGGACCTTGAAGACGAAGGACTCGGAGAGGTGGAGGTTGAGGTAGGAAAGGGCGGTGTCGGCAGCGTTCCTGGCATCGCCGCGTTTTGGGTTTTTAAGATGTTGAAGATGCAGTTGAAGAGAAGGGTGCTAGTTTATTTTAGAGCTAGGTTTGTAATTTTGATTTTGGTAATTTGGTTTCTAGGTTTAAGTTTACCCAGAAATTGATGAGATTTTTTTGTTTTTTGTTGTTTTTTTTGTTGGATCTGATAAAGTTGTAGTGTTGTGTGTGAAGGAAGAAGAAAGCAAAGAAAGCGAAGAAGGAAGAGAGCAGCTGTGTGTTTGATCAAGTGTTGGTGGATCTGATTTTGGTTATATGTGAAGGAAGAGAGAACAAAGAAAGTAGAGAAAGAGAAGGAAGATGAGACAAAGGAGGAGAGAGATCGTTGACGGTGGATGTGGTTGGTTTTTTATTTTATTTTTTTGATAAATTTTTTATTTTGTCCAATCCCATTACTTACCCAAACAAAGAATTGGACTATTTTTAGTCTAATCCCATGTTACACCAAACACGGGAAATACTATAATTAATCTAATCCTATTTAATCCAATCCAATCTCATCCCATCTCTTAAAAATAGTCCACACACCGTTGGAGATATCTTTCCAACCCACATCTATCATCCATTCCCTGCAAAATCAAATTATTATACACATTTATTAATCAAATTAAAATGGGCAAAAACTAGGTGTATGTGAAATTAGCATCAATGACATCATCTTCTAACCTAGTTGGTTATAGGACCAGCATTGGGTTGCTTGTAAAGGGATTGGCCAAGTCCAAGTTGCATGACTTCTTGGTTAAGGGCAGCCATGGCATCTTTAATGACTTGGACCGAACCTTCAGCGATTGCATCCTTAAGCTCTTTAAGTTTTGCCTCAACCTTCTCTTTGACCGGGGCTGGAACCTTCTCACCTAGTTCCTTCATGAGTTGCTTCTCCGTCGGATAGACGATAAAATCTACCCGACAGAAAAGCATCTGTCTTCTCCTTGTCCTCTTTTGAGAATTTCTTAGCTTCGTTCACCATTCCCTCTACTTGCATATTTTATTCAGAAAAATATGAGCTAGAAGTTGGTATATCAATCATGCGACTTTGGAGTACTAGTCCACATGAACACAGTAAAAACTATGAAAGGTGGATTCCAAAGTGATTTACATAAACCAAAATCATGTAATACCTCATCACTAGACACCGGTAATTGTGATGTCTTCCTTCTTTCATGTGCCTTTATCAATAGCAGTGACATCAGAGAGAATGCCATTGGCATCAATGTCAAATTTGACCTCAATCTGGGGAACTCATCAGGGTACCAACAAATTTGTTGTCCCTAATTAACAAACTCTCTTTCACCTTTAAGAACCACAATAGTACAAATAACAGATAAAACCAACACAAGGACTGATGACATTTAAGGCCACGCTAGTGACAATACAAGTCCTAACTGTATGGGTGAAGCCTAAACCCATGGGTTCCTAAACCCATGGGTGAAACCCAAACCCAAACCCGTTTAATTTTATGGGTTCATAGGTAGGTTTGGGTGTTTAAAATCTTTACGGTTTTGCGTTTGGATTTAGCAAAACTTGTCCAAACCTGACCCGTTGCCATTCCTACTTGGGATGTTTCTGGTCATTGATTAGAGGACTGACTAGTTGTTCAACTGGAACGATCAAGGTACTTCGGTTGGAACGATCAAGGTACTTCGGTGGGCTTACATAGTCCTACTTTTGTCAATTGAGTGACGATGTTTGCACCCCTCATAAAATGTATGTACACCCTTACTGTAAGCACACCCCATTAAATTTTTAAAAAAATTCTAATTTGTAAATAAACCCCACTTAATGGTAAAAATGTCATTTCTTTATTTCTATCGTATTTTATTTTTGTAACTACACCCCACATAGGGATGGCAATGGGGCGAGTTCGGGGCGGGGTGGCCTTCCCTGCACCACACCCCATTTATTTTTTGAAACCCCATCCTCACATAAAGCCCCACAATATATGGAGCGTAGCGGGGTATGCTTTTCCCATCCCCACCCATTTACTCCATTTACTTCATTTAACTCATTATCAAAGTTATTTATTAAAATAATAAATATATAGCCAAATGATATATAAAGTAATTCCAAAAAAAAAAAATTTGAAAATCATCTCATAAACATTAAAAATAAAAATAAATCTCACAACTAAACAAATAAATTCAATCATTTTTAAACATAATATTAAAAGAAAAAAAACTAAATAATAAAAAAAATTAAGATTATATTTTAAGCAGGGTGGGGATTATAAAACCCATCCTCACCCCATACTCATTGAGGGTTTTACTATCTATCCCCATCCCCGTCTCATCCCCACAAAATTAAAACTCATTCCCACTCCATAAGTGCAGGTCCCCGCAGGGCCCCGTACCCATGGGTTTTTTCTCTCGTTTTAATTTGAATTGGAGACAAACTCTCAATTAGAACCTAATATTCTACAAGTGCATTAAATATGTCGGCTGTAACTAGAAACTGCCCTTCACAGATTGGGTCAACTTCTTGAAACCCAAATTTGTCAACTTCAAAATTGGCCATTGTTTCCCGATTCACTTTCTGAGCATCAATCGCATTTAATTGGATGCTACCATTTTTGTCTTCCACATTAATTATGAGATTTCCAAAATTTTGAATTTGTACAATTTCCTCTTCCTCTATCGTTTCCTGATTTTGTGGGACTGTTTTGCATTCTGCCACGACAACCTGCCCATTATGATGGTTAGTTGATGGATAATATCATGTTATAAAAACCTATGTCGCAAGTGCACGAATTGTGAGATAAGTACAGCGAGTGATTTATCAATTAAAACCAATTCTAATTAAAGCTAAGCAATTAAAAGTAACCAAGAGATTTTATTTGATTGATTGATTGATTGATTGATTGATTAAAACTAAATTAAACTAAGAAAACAGTTAACAATAATCAAGAGGTAAGAGGACTAGGTCATCAATGCTCCCCAACTACGTTTACTCAATGCTTCAAACTGACTTTGATAAAAGATGTTAATCAAGTTAAGGGTTCGTTCTTAAATTTAGTGTGATTAACTTACGAGCATATTAACATGCATGATAAGCTTTACCACACATCAAGTTAACGAACAAGTGAACCAAAACTTACGAGCATATTAACAGGCATGATAAGCTTTACCCATTCAATTGAAAAGTGATGGAGAGTGGTGACGTAACACACTCTAAACTCAATCATTAAATTATCAAAACCCTAGATTCATGCTGAGCATATTAACAAGCATGAGCAATAATAAAGAGTTATGACATAGGATGAATTGAATGAATCAAAACTTGAATTAAGAAAATATAGTCAATTCTAACAAAGAGCATTCATAGAGGTTCACATTGATTCCCTAGTATGGAGTTGGTTACACATAGCGGAAATAGAAAGACAAGAGATAGAAAAGATAAAACTCATTGTGGCCTTCAACGAATTCTTCCGATCTTCGATGATGAAATCGTCTTTGTCTTCAAATCTTCTATGTGTAAAGATGAATGAGAGAATTGTGTGATGAGGGATGGCTCCCTTGGTGGCTTGGGACCTCCCTTGGCTGGCTCTCCCGAAATTAGGGTTCAAAGGGATTTAAATAGGTGTAGATGCTAAGCCAAGTCCTTAAACAACAAGTAAATCAATTCCCCTTTAGAACTCTACCTTTTTGGGATTCTATTTCTTTCCTAATCCATACAAATTGATTACTTATTGAAGGAAGATAATGATTAGATGTCTACTTGCTTCCCAAGATTCTCACACATGCCCAAGAAGGTAATATTTCCTGTTCTAACAACTTGCGAAACAAATCCGAAAGTTTTCGTGGATTTTATGACTGACTAATATGACCTTTGGGCACTAAAACGGGCATAAATTCTTCTAGAAAATCCGTATTGATGAGACGTAAATTGGGTTGGACACTAGACTTCTGGGGCTTCGAATCCATAGGTGGCAGGACACACAGTTCAATAGAAACTGAGAGATATGGGCCTTGCAATATTGATGATCTGCATTGTGATGGGCTACCGCTGCGACTACCGCTGTGAAAGCCAGAGCGGTTTTCGCAGCGGTCTACACTATTTTTGCACTGCTTTGGGTGCCGCTATGGAAACTCACAGCGGTCTTGATGGTGGTTGGCATGGCAATCATGGTAAATTGCATAAAAGACCCTTGAATCTCTCAAAATCACTTTTTTCCTCTAAAATACTTCAAACATATCACTTGAATCCAACAACCTGAAAATGCTCAAACACATAAATTAAAACCCAAAAAGACTCGAGAAACAAGCAATTGATTGGAGGAATGGGGATCAAAAACATATACAATAAATGACTGATCATCAGTGGTGGTGTTTTTCGTGATAGGTTGATAGGTTGATAGGTTTGCCTTGGATTTTGTTGATCACGATCGACTTCCGTTAGAATTAATCTCCTTGTTATTTTGGTAGCATCTAGCATAGTCATGACCAAAAGCTTTACAGTTTGTACATCTCTCTGGAAGATTTTCATATATAACATCCACAGAGAAACCTCTATGGTCATCTCTCTCCACATTCAAAAAGGATGGTTGATTCGAAGTTAAATCAATGTCCACAAGAATTGAGGCATAAAACCCATATGCTTGATCCCTTGTAGCTTGATCTAGTTGTAGAGGGATGCCAACTCCTCGTGCAATCTTCATGATTGTAGTTGGATGCCAGTATTTCGAGCACAGACCGTAAAACCTCACCCAAACTTGAGCATGTGATAATTGTTGATTATATGGATTAAAATCAGGTTGCCATTGAAAAATATGAAAAGTACCGTTTGAAATTAAGCAAGAACCTCCACTCTAAACCCTCTTTAAATCTTCTTCACTAGAAAAATGAATATCAAAATATCCTTTTGGAAACGGAGTAAGCTTCCAAGGATTTCTCAGTTGCCAAATCAATTTCAATACAGATTTTAACTCACCAGGCTTTAAAGGTACATAACCTTTTCTTAAAAGCAAACGTCCGAAAAGATTTTTCTGACAATATTTCAGTCTTTAATGGACATATTTTTGGCTAATGCGAACACACGTGATGTGCCTTTTCACAACTGGCACCGGGAGAAGATTGGGTTGCACTTGTGCTTCATGTATTGTGAGCTAATGATCAGACTTTTCGAATTCGTGATTATCTTCCAACTGGTGCTACAATCCGAAAACGATTCCAATTGACATTCAAAACATGTACATTTTCCGAAAAAAACGATTCCAAAAAACCATTTTCCTTTGTACATTTTCTAGAAACATGTAATAGATGCGTAGTTTTTTTTATCCAAATATTATTTTACTCATTTTCAATTATGAGTAATGCTACTTTGCCCAAATTTGGTGTTCAAATCTAGTGCCCAAATGACGTGGTATCAATGTAATACATTCATTTAAGTCATGTAAATCTAATACAATTTAAATGAATAGCTTGTAATAATGCCACATCATTTGGGCAAAGTAGTATTATTGTTCGAATATAATCTCATTCACTTTTAAACATTTTAAAAGATTATCTTTAATAAACATTATGAAACATGTTTGTATTTTCAAAAGCAACAATTCTAAATTCTACATTTAATGTGCCAACGTTCAAGTTTCAACTTTCATGTTCTAACTACTGAGGTAGCAACAGCAACAGCAATAGCAGCAGCAGCAACAACAGCAACAGCATTTTCAAAAGCAACAATTCTAAATTCTACATTTAATGTGCCAACGTTCAAGTTTCAACTTTCATGTTCTAACTACTGAGGTAGCAACAACAACAGCAGCAGCAGCAACAACAACAACAAAAAAGAAAAAAAAAAGGTACCCATGACAAATTCGTTATATATTTTGAGAATTATTATATTTACTCAACCTATCCTAATCCAAACAAGATCGAGTTTGTACTCTAACGGAGCCACATGACATGATAACATTATCCGAGTGCAAAACATATGACTCTCTCTCTTTTTATCATCTTTTGTTCTTCATTTTTTACACCTTTGTTATCTCTAATGTGCCTAACATTCTTCACCTTTTCTCCTTTTCATAATTTCATGTACACATCCAATGATGGTTGCCAAAAAAAAGGGAGCATTACCATTATCAAAAGAAATTAGTTGCCAATAAGTGCGTGGCTCAGCTGGTAGATGGACGAGTTTGGGGCTTGAGCAAATGACTCTCAGGTCAGCGGTTCAAATCCTATCAATGGTGAAAGTTTAAAAAAAAAATACCTAGTTCGGATTAATAGATATTGTAAAAAAAAAAAAAAAAAAAAAGAAATTAGTTAACCGTTGTAATTGAGAATCCAAGTTGAAAATCCACGGGCGGGTTTCATTTTAAGAGTTAAATATGGGCCAGGCATTATTTAGTTTCCTATGGGGCAAACCCTTGTTGGGTCGTATAAGATATTATAATTCATTTTTCATCGATTTTTTGCATTGATAATAGGAATCATATTTATACTCGAATTGTCAAATCCACACCTACGGGTCGGGGATTCAAGTTTCACCTTACACAATTAAGTGCTTACATGAAGTTTTTTTTTGGGTGTTGGTGAGAGTAGATATTTCTCAATTATACAAGTAATTAAATATTTGAATCGTCCATGTATTGTTCAATCTGACCCATGTATTGCATAGAATAAATAAGTTAAATTAGAGTACTTCATTTTCTTCTATTGACTAAGATTAGCACCGATAAGAACCCCTATCTTTCAACCTCAAAGATGACTTCAAGAGAATCACAAAATGTTTTTTATATTTTTCAATGCCTTTACAATTACCAAAACCAGCTCTAATATAGATTCTATTCCCAGCTTCCTCCTAAGAAAGTTACTTCTAACAAACTTTTCTTTACAGTAAAATGGCTTCTTATCGAGCACAATTCTGCAATTATAATGTTTACCAATATTTTTTTTTAACAACCTAACTAGATTTTCTTAAAAAATAATAAAAATAAAAATAAAAATAAAAACCTAACTAAATTAAAAAAGAGTTTCTATTTCGCCCCCTGTAGTCGACATAGAAGGTCATAATTAATAGCGGATTTCACCCTACCTCGACTTCATCTTCAAACACAAGAACTCCGAGCATCGCCACATCAATTTGTCTTAACTTTTGATTACATAATGCATGTACTGTTTAAGCTCTCCATCCTCTAACCACGGTTATAAATTTAGGGTATGTTTGGCACACCGTCTAGTACTGGATTGTACTGTATTGTTTATGATTGTATTGGATAGTTTTGGACTGAATTGGATTAAATTTAATATGCTACATTGTTTGATATTAACAAATAAAAATTTCTAATGATAATTTTCTATAAATCAGTATTCAACATGTAGATTATAACATAATGTTTTTAAACAAACATTTTAGCAAAATTATAAATACAAATGTGTACAAATACAACAAATATGAGTGATTTGAGAAATTGTTAACAATCTCAAATTATCAAATTTTAGAAAAGAAAAAAAAAAAAAAAAAGGGTTTTGACTGAACCCAGGTGACTCAAAAAAGAAGTTGAGCTAGATCGGACTCCAATCGGATCATCAATACCTGCTTATCATCAACATTGTTTTATACAGGAATCGTAAAAGTCAATTTCATGCATGCAACTCACAGCATCCCTCATAGCAATTAGTATAAGATCGAAAGTCAGCGGTGAATGCATTTAGTTCTTCACTACTTAGTCGGATATCATATTATATTATTATGGTGTTAAGTTAACTAAACCTGAAAGTCTATACTATTGATCTTTTCACCAACCTGACACTCTGGATCTCCAAACCGCACATTGTAATCAATTAGCTTAGGTAAGCCAGATTTCTTCACTTGCATCCCTCTGCTGACATTCCTTCCACTGTGGGAAAAATTATACAACTCTTCATGAAGTTTTTAGAACCTTCCAAAGCAACAGCTTCTGACGATGGACCAAAAGTAGGAATTCCAGCTTTTTAACCAGATTGCAAGACCTGAAACAAGAGGAGCCTCTGGTCCCACGCCCCATTGGCGACAGAAGGCAATCACAGCTGAGCTATCAAAAATGTCAAGATCCGGAATACATGTTGCATCCCCTGATCTAGATATTCCTACATTGCCAGGCGCACAAAACACAGCGTCGCAGGAGGGAGATCGCTTCAAAGCATAGCAAAGTGCATGTTCCCTTCCCCCACCCCAACAACCACCCTCTCTTCTGCATATCATCGAAAATATTTAATACAAAATGTAGAGGAAATTTTCCCAAGGTTGACACAAACTGAATACAAACCTCAAAATTTAATCTTTATCAACAAAACATGTAAATTATATAAAACAAGCAATGACCCATTTAAACAACTAATATTACAAAACCAAAGAACTAGAATTAAAACAAAAGAAAAAAGAGAGAGTGAGAGAGAGAGAGAGAGAGAAAATCACAGTAACTGTACCAGCAACCGAAACGGACGGCTCTGATTTCTGGGAAAAACACTTGAACCCATTGAGCATTGACTGTGAGTGAGATATTGAGTGGCGATTAGAGATGATACTGAACTGGGGTCCTGCCAAAAAACATTGGTTGTTTAGTGAAACAAAAAGGCTTTTGAACTTGAAAACAGTTGCTTTTGTCGTTGTTGAGATTACTGTTACCAAGATTCAAACAAAAAGAAGATGAAGAACATTCAAGTTTCGTAGGTAAAATGACCCTAAGAAACAAAGATTTGAAGATAAAGTCAATTTTGAAGATGAAATCGAATAAGAATAAACAAAGAACAGCAGTCAGGACTAAGCACTCAGTAATCTATTGTCACCTGTCTATATAACAAATAATGGTCTTGAATATTTTTATTAATTTTTATATTTTCCTCTATCGAAAAATAGAATTAATCAAGACTATTGATTTAGACGAGGATAATGTGAAGACAAAATGAAGGTAAGAAGGATATCTAAATCCTTTTGTTTTGTAACTAGAACGGTAGTCAAGTATAATGTAATACTATTTTGTTCAAATTTAATACCTGTTATTATTGAAGAGCAATCAACTAATCAACTGTAATGTAATGCCGGTTGATGTGGCATAGTATGTTAATTTATTTATAATGATTGGATTTTAATAATACTATATCATTTGAAAATTAAATTTAAACTCGATATTAAAATATTAAAACTTTTATAAAAAAATTTAAAAAATTTAATGGACATTTTCTAGTATTTTAATATTTATTATCTTTTTAACTAAAGATTTGAAATTGTTTTTTTAAAGTTTTTTTTTTTTTTTTTTGAAATTGCTATTTATCTCATTTTTATTCTTCTTCAATAATTATTTCAAGAAACATTTTTAAATTCTAAAGATACGAAATCAATTTCTCATTTTCAAATTTAATATACAAAAAGAGAAAAACAAAAACATAAAATATCACTAAAAATGACAGAAAAAGAGTGAAATTTTACAGATATTGTGATTATATTTTGATCTCACTAAAATCGCCCATAACAGGGAAATAACAAGTTATAAGCTGTTTTTCTTCAAATGATATAAAACACAAACACCTTCGTTACCAACTACCAATACACAAACTCAAAGCCTCAGGTCTCCCACAATTACAAATGCTCCCTAAAACACTCCTCTCTTTTCTCCTTGGAACTAACAGATGATGAATCAAAAGAGGTGATGGGGTTTTACATTAACTCGATACGGTTACCAAAACAGGGCGGTAAGCCGACGTGGTAAGAGACTTGTACGATTAGGTGCTAACTGCTAAGAGTGCAAAGCCATGAATAAATTCTGCTTACGAGCATGCTCCGGAATAAGTCGGTTGATGATATCAGGCGGTATGCCCGAAAGCTCTGCAAAAAAAAAAATTTGGAAAATTAATTGAAAATCATATCAAAGACCAAGTAAAGTGCATACACAAGTATCGCAAGAGAGGTATCTTAATGCTATTTCGATAAAAAAAAAAATGTGCCAAAAGTCCGGTCAAAGAACCAAGAAATAGGTTACAATTCAAATTCAGCTGTAACCTACGAACCAAACAAGAAATAACAATACAGACCGAGTCAAGCTCACCTTGAGGTTTAAAATTAAACAGTGGAGGAAGTGGACGGCCATTAGGAAGGCGACTGTTTGGGTCCCTCAATTCATCAAAGAAAGGATGAATGCAAGCTTCTAGCTGCAGTGACAGATGAAAAAAATGTTTGTTGGTTTGTAGTACAAAACCAATTAGCAATTACGGTGCCAAAGTTATGAAAGATAAACTTACAGCAGTACATCGCAAATTGGGTGAATACTGGAAAAACCGACAGACAAGATCCACTGCCTCTGGGGGTAAACGTTTCTGGAAGACCTGGCAGATAAAAATAAAATCAGAATCTCAAGGAAATGATTTTTCCATCAACAGAACAATCTATCTAACTATATATATATATATATAATTTTGCGTTCATGTAGACACAATCGATCAACTGAGAACCGTATTTGTTCAATACATGTGGAAACAATTATCCATCGTTACCTATTAGGAAATTGTAATACACATAAGAAATACAAGCTTCTAAACTAGTAAAACGTAGAACATAAACAATGCCAAAGCTACGTCTTGATTCACACATACATTCAACGGACAACTTATGACATGCCGATCAACCCCATTTAACAATCTCATGGTGTTCTAAACAGTAACCCTGCATTTGCAAGGGCTTCGTAATAGCAATGACTATGACCATTTGATGTCACCTAATCAACAAAGACACTGTCCCAGATTATTGTCGAATTTGACAAGCTAAAGATTCCTTAATTGCTATAAAAGCTACATCACCGTAAAGTTCCCAAGATGTCTACCATCTTTCAAAAGCAACCACCCTCTATAATAATTCTTTCTGTTGTCAATAGTATGGAATACATTTTAGGCCATCTTGGTGCAATCACAAAAATTTTAATAATAGTCACCACTTTGCTAGCTTCATATTGCACTTGGTAGCCTGGTGCCAACTGCCAGGTACTATAAGGCAGCAACAAATGCAAATATTCTTAGGCACTTTACGCGCTATATTGATCCAGATTTTCTTTCATAGCATAGGTGATCATGTCTTTTTCCACTGCCTAAACCCTCATTCTCTCAAGCCTTTCTCCTGTAATTCTAAAATGTGAATCTATCCATTCTTTTCACTGGAACACTCATTATTTAGCAGTGTAATGGCCTATACTTAGGACTACAGCTCATAACTGAACAAAAAATTAATAGTCTGATTGCTACGTGTAACAGAATACCTCTTTTAGGATCATAAGAAAGATAAAACATTAAACATGAGATAAATGAAATAGTTAGATCCACAATACCCCAGGTAAAATGATCTACATCATTTTATTGCTTGGTTGGATCCAACCACAAGTCTGATGCCATCGATCAAACCATAGCAATACATATATGAAGGACTAATCAAGTAAGGATTCTAACTGAACATTGCTCAACCTAGGTTTATAACAGATTTAAAAATTCTATAATTTTACACCAACACAAAAAAGGAGAGAAAAAGGTCATACCTTGTGCCATGGATGAGGCTTTATCTGTGGGAATTTAAATTCGGTATAGTTTGGGTTCATGCACTTTATCTCCTCTCTGGTCGGTGTTCCCAAAACCTGAAATTCAAGAAGCATAAACGATTAATCCTTCAGGTCATTAAAATGCGTCAGTTAAAATCTAGTAATGACTAATGAAAGATAATAGGGATGCGATGCGAAGAGAAATGTTACAATTAATCCTTAGGCAGTAAAGTTACAATTTTATGTATTCAAAACACAGAAATGTTCTCTCCCTGTTTAAGTTTTTCCAATAAATAGTACAGTGATAAATCTTTAAATAAGGTCACAAGATTTGATGTCAAGATTTCCTGGCCGACTAGTGTTTTAAAAGTAAAGTAAAATCATAGTATCCAACAAAAACATTGTATATCAAAGCAGTTGATTTGATTGGAATCTATAAGTATGGACCATTTCCACTTCCAATAGAGATTGAAATTAACTTGTGTTTCAAAAAAAAGAATTTCACAACTTGAGCAAGTCAAAAGATGATATCACCTTAATAATCTCAACTAGTTGGTCAACTCCACTTTCGCCAGGAAATAAAGGCTGTATAAATCAGAGTAATTATGATTAATGGCCGAAAACAATAAAGAAATGTTGAAAAACAACATATATTACTATATAAAACAGAGTGCCAAATAACCTGTCCAAGAAGCAACTCAGCCATCACACAGCCAGTAGACCAAATATCTATAGCAGTTGTATACTCGGTGGCACCAAATATGAGTTCAGGAGCACGATAATACCTTGAGCAAATGTAAGAAACATTGGGCTCTCCTTTTACCTGATATAATTGAAAACGGATCAAACTCAAGAAAAGCAAGAAAACATAATTGCAGACATTAGTAACTTGTGTGACACAGAAACATACCAACACTTTTGCACTCCCAAAGTCACAAAGTTTGAGCTGATGCGTGTGTGGATTCACCTGGACATGAGCATTTAGTATCTGAGTTTGACCCCAAATATATGATATGACAATTACATTGACATGCAATGGCTGATTTACTTATTGGTTTCATTGTCTTTAATGAACTGAGAATGCTGCAATTCTTCACAAATAAGAAAACATATAAAAATAATGCATGCATGCAAATTCAGAATTATATACATATCATAGATATAACCAAAATATATAACTCATATTTGTCTCTCTTGTATGATCCCTTATGGCAGCATTCATGGCAGTGATATTGAGTAAGTGCAATATTACTGCAGCTTGTTTTTTGATATAAGCAAAAATAATTATTGCAAATGCTAAAACAATTTCAAATTGTTATTTCCAAATATACATAACATCATAACAAAAAAATGCACTTTACACAGCAAACATGAACGCACTACAGTCCACAGACTTATGGACTTTAATGATTTTAGTTGGATAACTAAGCACTCAGAATAAAAAACATTATATTACATGCTAGTCATACTATTAATATGCATGGGGAATCTTCTCATGTAGCAAACCCTCAAATTTTCAAATAAATCTTACTAGTAGGTTCTGAGGCTTGATGTCACGATGGCAAATACCAATGCAATTATGTATGTAAGCAAGTGCCCTGCATATCTGCAACCAAAGGAGGGGAAAAAAAAGAAAAGAACAAGTAAAAAGAGTTCAATGAAAGAGAGAAATCAATTGAAGTCCTATTTATTTATCATACATACATATAAGCAGATGCAAGAGGTCCAAGGTCAATTCCCTTCAACCAAACTTGGAAAGAGATTTAATTTAATTTGTGTTTGTGCATGGGGTGGGTTATGTTCTAAAGTAAGAAAATAGAAATTAAATAAATAATAATAAACAATGATTATGGCTGATGATAAATTATGTTAGATGGCACATTAATGATAAAATCATGTGTGCCACTTAAAAGTAATTGTTATACCGATTACCAAGTAAAAGGCAAAAGACAATCACTTTGACCAAGTACCAAATAAAAGGTTACACTCACACACCAACACATGTTTACAATACCATCAAAGCTAGACCCATGATAAGAATTTTGCATTTGATTACAGATCTAAAGAAAGATATTGATGGGAAAGAACTGAAATTTAAACAAATTACCACAAACCTGGTAAGTATAGAGTTTGACATATATTAAAGGCATTCGCTGGTTGATCCTGCTGTAGTTCCTTGCAATACGATTAACAGTTTCAGGAACATATTCAAGTACAAGATTCAGGTAAAGCTCTTCCTTGTCTGTTGTTGAAAAGAAACAATGCTTAAGGGCAACAATATTTGGATGGTCCAACATCTGCATAATCTGTAACTCCCTATTCTTATAGCGCTTGTCTTGGAGAACCTTCTTGATAGCCACAATCTCTCCAGTTTCTCTACATTTTGCCTGTATAAAGCAGCTAATAAAATTAATTGAATAATGTAATTTGATGGGTAAAAAGGTTAAGGAAAAAAGTTGAAATTGTAATCTAAGAATAAAATATACAACTCTACTTACTTGAAAGACAACGCCAAAAGAACCAGTTCCAATCACATGCTCAGCTATATAACTGACTGACTGTAGACACCAACAAAACATTCGTTGCAACACATGCATGACATTTATTAGTTATGATAACATCAATATTTTACATATCCAAGAAGTAGATTTTCCTCTAACCTGCTTAGTTTGGCCATTTCGACCTCCAACAGTAGTTCTAATCACATGTCCTGCTTCAGCACCAACACCATCAATTATATCTGGTTCACTATCCTGCAACAGATAGAATAATAAGAACGCTTGACAATCCCAGCAAAAAGTTTAGAAGTCTGTTAAAGCTAGCAGAAATTAGTCAATAATATTCAATAGAATTTAGCAAAAATGCCCAAAAAAGATGAAAACTGCAAACCACCCAGTCCACGCTAACTTTTGCATTCCTACTCAAACCAAATTTTGAGACAATAATGCCCACCATTGTACCCAAAACATTACTTAAACAAAAACACTTTGGTAAGAAGCTTTGATCATCATCGACAAGCCAAATGAATCACAACTTCGACCACCCAAACACTGGCATCGTCCAACCAGCAAGAGTGCAGCACACTGTCATCTTCGCTTGTGTTGAGAAGGCTACTCGTTAGCTTGCTTTGGTTTGGTTTGTGTGTTCTCAAGTGGATGATTTTCAGAAAAAGGGGTTAGATTCTTAATGGAGGCAAATTTTTAGTAGATTTAATTGATTTAGAAGCATGGATTTTTTTTCATTTGTAACAAATCTTTAATTCAGAGAAAGAAAAAGAAACCGACCAAACCATATATACGTCAAAAGTCCATCAATTTAGTATTTACTAAATATAAATGTATTCCCTCTTTGTCTCTATGTCTGAGCTACGTTGCTCAGTATGAGTCTCCACGATCAAGGACCGATTTGGTACTTGTGAAACGTTAAGGACCAAAGGTCGCAAACTATTTGGAATTTAAAAAAAAAGTCCAGGACCTATTTGGTAGTTGCCCCTTAAAAAAATACATTTTGGGGCGGGGGATGTGAGGATGGGGATCCCATCCCAACCCCCATTTAGATTTAGGGGTGAAATTCACCCGTCCTAATCCCCGTTTTTGGAGGACTTAATACCCCCAAATGAGGATGGGTCCCTTCAGGATTTGGGAGATCCCTAGGACTAGACTTTTGTTAAATTCCCAATATTCAATTGGGAAAAGCACCCTTAAAGATCACACTATGTCCACCGCTTTGCAAAAAAAAAAAAAACCGTGTATAGCAGACAGTTGAAGAAAGATAAACCAATCAGTATTTGTGACTGCTAAAACAATTAAAAATGAAAAGCTTACTCTGTCCTCATCATGGTCCACTTTATCCCGCAATCTCATTTCTAGCATTTCTCGCCCCAGCCAGTCAACTGAACTTGATGAACTCTTGAAGCCATTAACAGACCTGGAACTGCCCACTCCCCCATTTCCTAGACTGGCAGATGCCATAAATATGATCGGTGTGTATTAAAGATACTAGTATTTGCTACCCTCCTGATACTTTGTAGTTGTGCCTTCCATTCCACCCAAACAACTATCTTCCTAATAAGAAATATAAAATTCTTAAGTCAGAAACAGAAATTGTACATAAGAAAGAAGGATAAGAAAGATTTATCACAAACTTTATCTCATGTAAGAAAAATGAATATGCAATAATCAATAGTCAATATAATAAACACGAGTCATTCCATTTCCACCCTCTTATATGCAATTGCAAAACAGATATAACTTGGTAAATAAAAAATGGCAACTATGGGGACTGGGGAGTAAACACTGGCAGGATAGGGGATAATTGTCTTGCATAAAATATGACAGGAATCAGAACCCCAACAGGTTACACTATGAAGCATTGACTTCAGCAGGGCAGCCATACCAGATATTCCTCGATACTTTCAAATATGTTTCCAATACATATGTATAAAAAATTTGATTTTTTGGCCTCCTTTCATTTGAAGCATTTTGGATAGTTCTTGGATACTTATATGTATTGGACAGACATAAAACTTAAGAGCAAATTCTTTTAGTATTCATTAAGAATGGAATTGCAAGAAGGGTTTTGAACACAAGTTCTATTTGATGTATGATCACAAATAGTTTTATAATTAACTGTGATAAGTTGAAAATAAAAATATTTAAAAATTCTGCTTTTCTCAAAAAAATATATATTAAAAAATTTAATAAAATTAACAGTCACAAGATATAATTTCACAGATCATGGGTTCGAGTTGTATCCCCCTACCCCAAACCCCAAATTTATTGTAATTGTTCAAAAAAAAAAAAAAAAATTTGAATCCACCATGAAATAAAATTGAAATATCAATTGAAGTGTCATTCAACATATAAAACAATACATATGCCTCTAAGCCTCTAATAGTAACTGTAAGACTTTCTACTGTTTGTATTGAATATGTACAAATGAATAAACATTAACAGAAACTAGTGAATTATACATGAATCGATTATTGTTGTTATTACATAAATTCGGGGTTTTTTTAGGGAGGGGGAAGGACTCGAACTCGTGGTACAGGTGTGAGGGGTTTACCACCGAACCAACCTCATCTCGTCAAGAAACAATTATCACTGTTCTTAAACCTGATTACTGGGAACTATCTAAGATTAAAACCTTCTATTCTCTTCTATCTACTCTCTCTTTTACAAATAGTAGTATGGGAAGACTAGAATTTTGTATAGCATATGAGAGCAAGAACAAGGGCCTACTATATAAGTGAATTCAGATTCAAATTGAGTCGCAACCCTTTATGGATTCAGATTCAGTTCATACATAATACAAAACATTCATAACTTATCGCACCATGTATAAATGTAACCCAATAAACAAATACATACCACAACCAATATTGAGTTACACTTATATTATAAACAACATAAATAGCATTCCAATAAATTCAAAGTTAAATAATAATAATAAACTATACCCATCTAGAAAGTTTCTTGCTCTTAAATTTTCAATTCACTTGTTAGCCACATAATATCATTTCCAAAAAGAAATTAAGAAACCTATAAAAAAAAAAAAAAAATTTAAAAAAATTAAAAAATTAAAAAATAAGCACTAAAATTCTATTATTATTTTTTTAGCTAGCAGCCTAGCATAATAAAGCTATAAAAAACAGAAAAAAAAAAAAAAAAAATCAAAATTATATTCTTCAGCAAAAAATAAATCATATAAAAAAACAAGTAAACACAGATAATTATCTGATCAGATCTAAACTTAAACCACTCGAACTTTCTAGACAAAAAAAAAAACATATATTAACAGATTCAAAACATGAAACAGAGAAAAGAAAAATAAAGCTGAAAAGGCAACAATTTCATCAAACAAACAGAAAAAATTCCAGATCGTCACAGAAGGTTTTACCTGCAAGTGTTTCGAAGAGAACAGGGAGGGTATTTCACGCATTATTCTGTCCTTCTTTTCAGCTCTAAATCAAGTCTGCGAGCTTCAAAACGAAACGAATTTTATCGTTGAAAATTCAGATGCGAAAGCGAGAGACAGAGGAAAAGAACGGACTGAGGACTGCTGTTGATCTGATTCTAATTTTAGTGGTTTTGCTTTTGTGATTTTTGATTTTGTTTTTTCAATGGAGAGAGTGACAATTATTTGACAACGTCTTTTTCTACTGACACTGTTATTTATATTTATTTTATATTTTTATTTCTTTATTTAAAAATTGTACTTCATTTAATCGTCTATCCAAAATTATATTCTAATTCGTGTCTATCCAACCAAATTGGGACAAATATCTATATTTAATTAATTTTTTTCAACTTCTTATATAAATGTAGACACATATCCCAATTTATTTGTTTATATGCAAATTGAGACACCAATTTTAGAAAGCTGATGCCGGTGAGATGGTCCAATTGAAAATTGCCATGTGGCACTAACAATAATACAGTTGAATTTTCAAGATAGAAAACCAAAAATAGCCATTGGAAACATTAAACTTTCGTTTGTAATCACTTTTGAAACTTTAATTGTTAATAACCACTTTTTTTAAAAAAATTCAGTATATGTCCATAAATTATAAAAGTATCCCTGAACTTAGTTTATTTTTTAAAACCTGGAAGCAAACTTGAAATCATTACTAAAAATTGAAGCTTGAAATCTGGACTAAATTGAAATGTTGAAACTTGAAATCTTGACTAAATTGAAATATTTGAAATGTTTCCCTTCTTCTTCTTCCTCAAATTAGGTTTTTTCTTTTTTTAGGTTTTTTCTGTCTTTTTTTCTGTAGATCCGTGCGCTGGCGAAGGGGAAGGTCCGACGGCGCTATTTCATGGTGAAGCACGATGACGCTGTCGACTGGACGTGAAGGACGGCGTCGCCTCGCTTGGTTCGCGACGATTGGGCGTGAAGGACAGCGTGATTGGGCTCAATGATTGGGCCCTATCGACTGGGCTTGAAGGACAGCCCCAATAGCTCGGCGACACCTTTGTCGATGGTGCACGCCCAGGCAACGACGCCGGCAACGATTTTTGCAGAGGATGGGTTTTGACGGGAGAGAGGATTGAGGAGAGAGAGAGGAGAGGAGAGAGAAAGAGAGAGAGAAAAAGAGAGAGTGTGTTTGGGGATGGGTTTTATATAAGGGCATTCAAGTAATTTCTTAAAAACATAATTATTAACAATTAAATTTTCGTTTGTGGTCATTTTGAGTAATTTCGACAATTTTCAATCTCTTTTTAGTTTTTTCACACCGCACACTTCTGGTCTCTCTCTTCTCAGCTCATATTATTTCCATTTTCTGATTCTTAGAAGTTATTATATCTAAGTTATTTTTTTCTTAATTATATCTTAATTTCTTCTACATCGTCTTGTTTGTTTGTTTGTTTGTATTTTTTATTTATTTTTTGTTTCTCTTACTCTCAAATCTCGACTTCATCTTAACTTAGAAAATGATTTAGTTTAGTTATTTTTTTCTTTAAATGAAGAAGGAAATGAGTTTTGAGAATGGATTGGATTGATATTGAATGATCTGGACTCCAGGGACTCGAGACAAGGCTCTGATACCATTCGGGTGGCAGGTACCCCTGGGTGCCTCTCATACAGGTCTTTAGAGTTTTCCCCACAATGGCGGCCTAACCACGGCCTGAACAGGGTACTAACTTTCCAACCCACTAGAGACAGACAGGGACCTTAAGCCAAAAAGCCAACAAATCTCATCTTCTGATGTGCAGGATCCTCAACCTAGAGGCAAGCACAGAGCATACTGAGATAATTACAGACTGCTATTTATATGAGTGACATGGTATTCAAAGGAAGAAGAGGAACAATTTAGCAAGACATGAGAGTTAACACACAAGGAAAATTTTTATTGATGTGTTTCTGCCTTTTACACAAGTGACGAGCTCTCCTTATATAGGGGGAGAGATAGAGTGCAGACAAACCTATTATACAGTAAGGCCACAAACGTGGCAGACACCTAGCTAAAGCAAAGCAGGGCCATCGGCCAAAGGCTACAGACTTTCAAATTGAAATAAAGACAAAAGACGCCTAATAAAACGAAATAGCATAATTAAGCCTAATAAGGCCAAACAGTTGCCTAATAAAACAAAATAGCAAAAAGAAAGTGAATTATTTCATTTCACGTGACGGGTTGAGATCTTTGACTTGAGCGAAGCTGAATCACGGACTAGAAGACATATTACAGTTGGCATGATTTTCATCATCTGAATCTTGGGCTCCACAGATGAAGCAGGGCCATGCAGCGTCAAAGGGGTCCTGAGAGTCAATCATGTATGAATTCAGAAAAGGGTTCCAGCTTTGAGAGGGGTCCCTGGGAATATTTGGTAGGATGAAAACTTCGTCGGTGGAGACATAATTAACATCACAGAGGAAATTGAGCAGACCGACTTGAAGGATTTGTGGATACATTCTTGGATAATCATATGTGGTATGCCATTCATAACTGGAGTTAGCAGTCCAGAGGAGTCTTTTGTGGGGATTGTACCTGTAGGGCCTATTGAAGATCCATATACAGCATACGGAGGCAGCTGATTCATAATCAAGTTTCCAAATGTTATATTTGCCCATGAGCTCAGTGAGTTCGTGCTTCCAGTTGGTCAAGGACGTGAACCATTGGAGGAAAACCCATAACAGAGAGTTCCGTTGAGAAGGATCATGGAGATGACCGTATAGGGCCTGAAGTGGGAAGACGATGGCATGATGATGGAGAACTGATAAACACCAGAGGAACCAAAGGAGTTGAGGAGAAAAATAGTAGAAAGGTGGCATTATAAACTGGTCAAGAAATGGTCTGGACAGGTTGTTAACAGTGTGACGACAGTCTTATCTGTTGATCTGAGCTAGGTAGACTGGAAGTTGAGTCTTGGCGAAAGACTGGATCTGATTTAAAGAAGGTTGATGATCAGGTGGCAACGTGGCCAAGAGTTCTGGTGGGAATGAGTAATCAGGTATGGCTGGTGAGGATGATGAGGGACCAGCATGAGATGAGGAGGGACCAGCAGGAGAAGTCATGAAGACAAGAGGATAATGACCTGTGGATGTAATGAGATGAGTGAGTGGAGGTCTGGAGAGCATGTCAGCAATTATATTATGATGGCCCTTCACGTGACGAACAGTGAAGTCATATCGGGCAAACCAATCTTTGAGTCTCAAAAGGAGAGGATTGGGAGGAATCTTATTGCGAAAATCGAGGATCTTTGGAAAAGATGAGTTGTCCATTTCAACAATAAAGTTTCTTGTCCTGAGGTGAAAATCCAGCTTTTGGATTCCGTATTTGACAGCAAGAATCTCTTTATAGATAGTGTGATAATGCTGTTGGGCATCTTTGAATTTTCCACTAGCATGACCACAGTATCTTCGTTGACCGTCTCGATCTTCAATGAGAACGGCTCCCCAGAAAATATCACTGGCATCAGTCTGGAGGATGAGCTGGCCCGAAGAAGGGATGACGAGGGCAGGAGGAGATTGAGTGATCTCCTTTAATTTGATGACGGCCTCAGTGTGAGAGGAACTCCAGGGAGGAGGACGCTTCGTGAGGAGCGTAGAAAGAACTGAGGTGTAATGACTGACATGTGGAATGAAATCTCTGACATAGTTGACGATTCCGAGAAACTGTTGAACTTGTTTCACACTGAGATCAGAATCGGGGAAGTCCAACAATCGGACAGCCAAATGAGGACCAGGACGGTATTGGCCATTGAAAATGTGCATTCCAAGAAATTCAATTTCAGATTTCCCAACTATGCTTTTCTTTTCAGAGAGCATGATACCATAGTGATGAACAATGTCATGGAACTGTTAGAGAAAGAGATTGTGAGAGGTATCATCTGGAGAGAACAGGAGGATATCATCAATGTAGACGAGTGCTGAGTGTAAGAGAGGATGAAAAATCCTGGTAACAGCCTTTTGGAAAAGGGATGGAGCAGTCTTTAAACCAAAAGGGAGAACAGTCCATTGGTATTGAGCATTAGGAAGACAGAACGCTGTCTTATATCTTTCATCTGGATGAATACCAATTTGCCAAAAAGCACCTTTGAGGTCAAATTTAGAGAAGATCGTAGCACCTGGAAGTTGAGAGAATAAGACATTTGGTCTGGGAACAGGAAACTTATCATCTCTGAGAAAGAGGTTGAGAGGCTTGTAATCCACGACTAATCTCTTTTTTCCTCTGAGCAATTCATTGCGCTTTTCAACGTAAAAGGCTTGACACGCCCAGGGAGAAGAGGTGCGTTCGATCAGACCTTGACGAAGGAGCTCATTGCATTCTTCATTGGCGAGCTTGAGATCTGAGGGAGACATGCCCGAGTGGGTAGCCTTGGTAGGATTCGTATCTTCATTAAGCTTAAAGGGAAGCTTGATAAAGAAATCTGGATTCTTCCACAGAGGAGAAGGATGAGAGAAAGTGGCATGATTGTCAGCACAAAGCAGGAGCAATTTTTGTTGAATATATTCAAAAGGGGCTTGGATTTCTGAGAGCGGGAAAATCTTCGGAATATCAGAAAAAGCTTTGAAATGCTTTTTGTATCGAATGCCAGTATGGAGAATCCGAAGAGAGTAACATTGGCGGAAAACATCCCAGCCGATGAGGATATCTTTATCAAGAAGAGGAGTGCCGACGACCTGGACCCAAAGAGTAAAGGACGGGAAAAACTGAATACCAATCTTCTTTCTGGAAATCAGATTAGTGGAAAAAACCTTTCCATCAGCGGCTCGAAAATGCCGAACTTGGGATTTCCAAAATTCTGGAGGAAGGACCTTTGGGTTCATCATCGTAGTATGAGAACCTGTGTCGAAATAAGCGATGACATCAACAGGTTTGGAGTACTTGTCAGGTAGAATCCGAACCGGAGCTTGGGGACCGGAATGAGAATCGAGCTGAGTAGCCTGATAGGATTCTGGGATAGAACTGTAGTCAGAGGAGCCAGAATATTCCGAATCAGAAAGATCTTCTTAAAGAACAAAGGTCGTGGAGGAATCAGCCTGATCTTGTTCAGAGAAGATGGATTCAATGTCTGCATCGGATGGAACTTCATCAGCAATATCTTTCAACTGCTGAACTAATCTGGTGGACTTTGCCTTTTTGTTGGGACATTTCTTAGCATAATGTCCGGATTTGCCGCAAATGTAGCAGCGTTGGGATTTATTCCAACCGCGCTGTGCTTTCTTGCGGAAGAACTTGAATCGTTTAGGCCTACCTTTCTTGTTTTTGAAACGTTTGAAATGATGCTTCTTCTTCGTGTTGCAGGTGCAAGAGCCCAAGGATTTGCACTTGATTTGAAGAGAAGGTTGACGGCATTGGGACTGCAGGTGTTTGCCTTCTGTGAGCATCTTGGAGAAGAATCTTTGAGTGGCACAGAGTTTATCCAGAGAGCTGAGAGCATACATGTGGAGTTCACCTAAGGATGTATCATTGAGAGATCGTCCTGAGGTGTCTATTTTTCGTTGTATCTCATCTTGAAGGTCATCTGGAAGGGAGTTGACATAGACTTGTTTAAGACTATGATCATTAATTCCACCAAGGGTATGATATCTTTGAGACATCCGCTTGTAATGGAACATAATGTCATTTCTTTTGAGAGAGCAGCAACGCATGTCAAAGAATTCTTGTCGAGCCTGTTTATAGAGATGGTCAGGATCACCAAGGAATTCTCTGAATATGTATCCCATGGCTTGGGAGGCTAAGGGGACTCTGACAAATTGGAGTTGTCGGTATTCACCAAGAGCTTGGTACCAATCTCTGAGAGAACCAGTAAAACGAGAGACGAACTCACGTAGAATTGTTTCAAGGTTCTGTTCAGACTTTGCCAGTTGTAGGTCAAGCCATGCGCTCATCTCTGAAACCCTTTTTCTCCAGGAACCAGGAGAAGTGTCATTAAGAGTAAACCAAGGGCCATTGGTAGGTTTAGCAGGAGAACGGCCAGGAACATGTTCTGGAGGTTCTTCGACAAAGGGAGCAGGAGTGGAGGAGGCAGTCTCATCGGGAGACTCATAGGTTCTTGTTGAGGGCTGAGGATCTGTGCGAGATGCCATGAAAACTTGAGTAAGGTCTGCATGAGCAGGAGGAGAAGAGGCAGCAGTATCCAGCCAGGATGAAGGACAGGAAATCTGTGACAACTGGGAGGAGACGTCTTCAGAAAAGGATGTTGAATCAGACTTGGAGGAGGAGGAAAACGTCTTAGAAGCAAATAGAACTGGGTCGTATGAACTGGAAGCAGCGTGCTTGTCTTTCTGCTTCGAAGGAGACCTGGTCTTGGGTTTTGCTTGAGGGGAAGAGAGGACGGGATATTTCCGGAACAATTCACCAGTGGATTTAAAGTGATTGGAAAAATCATCAGATCTGGAAGGGGGTGAATGTGTAGGAGATACAGGGAAAAACAGTGATTGTGAGTGATGAGAGTAAGGTTTTGGTTTGTGAGAATGATCTCTGGTCAGCTGTTCAAGCTGTTCTTTAAGTTGCTTGATTTCTCTTTCTTTTGTGTCAAAGTCTGGGCCAGAATATCCATGAGAAATATATCTGTGAAGATCAGCATGAAGCTTTGCTATTCTCGATTGAAGGTCAGAGGCCAAATCTCTGAAGGAGGCATCAAGACTTTGGAGATGGTGATCATGTTGAGAGATATGTCGTGTAACACGATCAATCTTCTGATCAATAGAGTTAAGAACTCTGTTCTGAGCTCTAGCATTATGAGATTGCCAGTTAAGGACTTGTTCAGCCTGGGAGGGCTGTTTGCAAGAACCATCAGGTTGAACTTCGGTAGATTGGACAAAAGGTTTTGAGAAACGAGTTTTCTCTTGATTTGACGAAGGTTCAAGTGGAGGGAAATCACAATCATAATCTGAGGTCATGTAACAAGGGACTGGTGCTGGTTGATTAGGACCTGGAAAGGTAGGCTGTGGAGGTAGGAGACCTTCAGATCGTAAGATCTGTAAAGCTCTGTCATAAATGGGTAAAGGTTTATTTTTGATAGGATGGAGGCCTATCCAAGGACTATCAGGATGATCTGGTTTGTGAGGCTTATTCCAAGGTTTGCAGAAGGTAGGAGAGGTGTCCTTAAGACAGCGTCGACATATACAGTCTGCATCACACATATTTGGATCATCATCCCAGATGAAGTGACCACGGATCTTATCAGTGTAGATCGGAGATCCGTCAGCTTCAAAACTGTGGATAGGAATATCAGCTTCAGTGGTAACCGGTTGAATCATAAGGGCTTGGAATATCGGAGGAGTCTCCGAACTGGAAGAAGCCTGAGAACCGGTGAGGGGAGCATAGATAGTTTTGATGGAACCATCTGGCTGGGGAACATATGATGTATCAGCAGCAACGACAGGAGCTTCGTCCTGGAAAACCTTTTCATAGTTTGTGAGCCATTCAAGAGGCATGATCTCTGTGAGCTTTTCTCTGGGCAGTTGTTTTGGAATTTGAAGGATGGTGGGAACTTCATCTTCTCTTTCTGCTTTGATGAAGATGGTGTCACCATTATGACCAGGAAGTGGGAGATCAAGAGCATGATCTTGAAGTCTGTAAGCAAGCTGATGATGGACAGTAGCCATGTAGGAATTGGCTTGTATGGGAGCACCAAGAATCTGAACTTGGATCTTGAGACATTTGTGAAGGTTCTGGTCTCGCAAAGGAATGTTGAAGTTGGGATAGTATGTGAGGGATATGCTACCAGCATGAAGAGTAGATAGGTAGGTGCCAATCACAGCATGTTCATACTGAGTGTAGATGGTGTTGAGCAAGGCCAGTCTGGCAGTGACAGGTAAGCCTTTTCGACCATGTAGAGAGAGGATAATTCTGACAGCACCTATGTGGAGATGGGAGTATCCTTCCTTGATCCATTGATCTATCATGTTTTGATCAATGGTGAGAGTGACATATTGTTCACTGGAAGAGGATGGAATCAAACATTTATCTAGGCCTGTGGACTGGACATATTCTTTGATGGGAAGCGGTCTGGTATGGACAAGACGAGTTAACCGGGTGGCAAGAGATTTGTTTCTCTTGAAGATGTTGTATGGATTGAGTAGGGGGAAAGTAGTTTCATTTATCTGGGCAGAAGCAGGGATATGGGTGTATTCTACCAGATCTTGGATTCTGTTGGACTGGGTTCTTTGGATAGTAGGAGAAGGTAAGGATATAGAAGAAGACAATCTATTAGGAACTAGAGAAGCAGTAGAGGGATTTGTGCTAGTGTTTGCCATTTTTGAGAAATTTCTTCCTTCTAGACCAGTCTTACATACTCATAACAGTCTAACTCTTTTCCTGGACTCCAGGGACTCGAGACAAGGCTCTGATACCATTCGGGTGGCAGGTACCCCAAGCTGTGTTTGTAAATTATTGCTCTGGTGTTTTGGTTTTCTGTTTCTATGATTCTCAAGCACCGAACAAATTTAATGACAAATTAGCAAATTGACTTTGTTATTTTAAGATATATATAACCGATGACAAAATATTATAACTTACCATTTAAATCTCTTTGATCTTCAAAAGATTTGAAAGAATGAGAAAGTAAACAAATTTGTAGAGATGAAAATCTCATAAGGGACAATGCACCGGAAATAAGGTAAAATAAGAGGGGAAAATAAAGTTAAAATTGAAATTTCTTTTTGTATTGTTCATACCACGTGACACTGTTTAATTGGTCCGTCTCACCGGCATCGGTTGTGAGACGGAACCATGAAAGATTTTTTCCGTGAAATAATCTTATCTTAATAAAAAACTAATTAAATAATTTTTTTTCTTCTTTTAGAAATGAATTCTTCGTCAATTCAGCTTCTTCAATCTCAACCTCAATCTCAAATCAAGCACATATCTTTATCAATTCAAATACATCTCTTGTTCATTCAAATACAATTCAAGCACATAATCTTCGACCTCATCTTTAATCAAGTTCAACACACACACACAAAAATAAATAAATAAATAATAAATAAATAATTGATGGATTGGATTTGCTCCATCTGCGATGAAGCGACCCCATAAAAAATGAATATTGATATCTTGAAAGAGATTTGGATCTTTTAGGATCTCTTCCAAGCTTTTTCATTTTTTTTCTTCTTCTTTTTATTTGATGAATTTGTTTCAAGCTAATTTTTTTTTTTCTCCTTTCTTTAATTATTTTCTTTTTTAATTAATTATTTTTTCAATAATAAAGATTGTCTCATGGGTGGAGGAGAGTAAATCTCATCTCATATCCTTAGGAAGTTGGAGATATATGTTGTCGTAACATTGGAGAAAAATCTCCACCCTCATATTTGTAAATATGTTATAAATCAAAGCATAAAAATATATAAAGTAATACTAACCAAAAAGAGAAAGAACAAGTGCAAATCAATTCTATTAATTTATTTGTAAGCCTATATATAGGCATAGAGAGAGTTGAATCTACAATGAAATAGGAAATAAGATCAAGAGAGGTAATTGCCTAAGCCTTACATTGAAATAGGAAATGAGATCAAGATAATTAATTGCGAATTATAAAAAGGGTGGTGAAAGTCAATTATTTCACAACACTCCCCCTTGGACTTACGCTACCTAGATAATAGTTTTTTAGATTCTTCTAAAAAATATTAGATATACTTAAATACTGCCTCGTTAAAAACCTTACCAGAAAAACCCAATGGAACAAAACCTAATCAATGGAGAAAGAGTGTAGTGCACAAATGTTAAAAAGTGAAGAATATTTTCCCCCTAAAAAATGCTTT
This sequence comes from Acer yangbiense, assembly GCA_008009225.1. Lineage (NCBI taxonomy): Eukaryota > Viridiplantae > Streptophyta > Magnoliopsida > Sapindales > Sapindaceae > Acer > Acer yangbiense. Next base: position 7,576,742 of record CM017769.1, read on the forward strand.
GTTCTCAATCTTGTAATTTGCTAAGTTGACGCATTCTGATGCTATAGATCAATTTCTCTAATGTTGTTGTCGATAAGATCTTAGTAAATCAATCTACAAGATTATTTGTAGACCTTATCTGTTTGACATTGATTTGTTGACCATCTTGGAGTTCATGACTGTAGAAGAACTTTGGTGATATGTGCTTGGTTCTATCTCCCTTAATACACCCTCTTCTGACTTGTGTAATACAAGTAGCATTATCTTCATATATTAAGTTAATGAACTCATGCATTGTGCTAATACAACACTAGTAAAATATAGTACTTCTGAACCAAGTATCATTTCATTATTATCTTTAGATCGAAATGGATCTTTCTTAAGATCTAAAGATCAAACAACCATAAGGAAGCACAAAGAATGAGACTCATCCATATTGAGGCCGAAACAAGTAATCCATTTCAATTATACTCGATCTTTAGGCTGAAACAATACTTTGTTTTCCCTAAACTTTCATCTTAAATTCTCGTTTCAAATATTCAGTAGTTTTAGAAGCTCTTTAGGAGTTCTAATTAAATTCATGTCCTTGACCTATATTGCTTCATTTGCAAATCCAGATTCCGATGTCTTTGTGAATAAACATAAGGCATTTAGGATTTCAAATTGCTTTAAATCATATAAAAACCATTGTGACTTTAATGAAAATAAGTTACGAGAATTTGAATTATATGCTTTTGGCATTTTGAATCCTTCATGGATTATTCTAATCATATAATATTAATTATGAAACAAAATATTTGCATATGATCAATACTAGGTTTCTATAGTAAACCATTTGTTTCAAGGTATAAGTTATATCTCGTCATCTTAATTTTTGTACGAATAATCGTCTTAACAAAAAAAAAAAAAAAAACATTTGACGTCTTCAAGCGTCTACACCATATGTCCATGAGCTCTATCTTTTGGACAATAGTATTATGTCGACATTCATCCACAATTTATGGTTTAAGGTCCTTATCATCTTATCAGTTATAATACGCAGAACAACAATATAGAAGATCTCAATTTTTAGTTTGTAGTACACATACCTCTTCATGGTCTACTATGAACTTTCACAGAGGGGAATTAGACATGATCGGGGTTTGGTTCCAACCGTGGAACCGGAACCGGAACCGAAACCGTGTGGCTCGGAACCGAACCGAACCGAACCGAACCGAACCGAACCGAAACTGGAACTGGAACTGGAACTGGAACTGGAACTAGACCCAGATTGCCAGTTCCAAATAGGTGGTTCGGTTTCAGTTTTGGAATCGGTGGTTCCCTTACCATATTTTGTTTTTAATTTATTTTATTTTTTAAAAAATGGGTTGTAGACAATATACATCAACCGAATCAACTCTAGTCCCCAAATGAAAATCTCCCCAATCTAGATTTTCCCAAATCACCTTCATCTCTCTCTGTCTCACACACACACAAATCAACCGCAAATCACAAATCACCCACCATCGGTCCGCCATCACTATCTTCACTATCTTCTTCTTTCGGCCATCATCAACGTCTTTCTGTTTCCCTTAGATCGATCATCATCTTCTTCTTTTTTTCTTTTTTCTTCTTTATTCTTCTTCTTTCTTTTTCGTCTCCTTTAGCTTCTTCAGTTCTTCGTCTTTCTTCTACTTCGTCTTTCTTCTTCTTCTTGCTTGGATCGATCGATCAAGAGAGAGAGAGAGAGAGAGATGAGATTGGGGGTGGTGCCGTGGTGGTCGATGGTGGTCATTCATCGAACCAAATATGGTATGATTTTGGCCTTCGTTACGTCTTCTTTATGCTTGATTCTCGAGCATTTCCCCGTGTTTTAACATCGTTAATCAAGTATTTCAGGATCATTCGTGCCACAAGGGCATTTGTGAAGAAGAAGAAGAAGAAGAATTTGGCACAAAATGTGCACAAAGTGGAGAAACAGGGCATTATTGCCTTTTGAAGGTGTTGTTTATTAGCACATGACGACAGAAGACAAATTGCAATGAAGAATCCAGCTAGGTATTGTTGCGGTATCACGCTATGGCGACCAAGAAGTGACAAAGAAGACTAAAGGGCATCGCCACGAAGTGTCGTCCCAAAAACAAAAGGCGATAAAGAGATTAAATCCTGAAAATCAATCAGGTATGGCGTCGCCACGAGATATTGCTTTGAGAACAAAGGGTGACAGAGAGATTAATTCCAAAGAAATCAATCAGGTTTTGTGTCGCCCTTTTGTGTCGTCATAAGACCAAATAGTGACCACTCTCATAATCCTCAGTGTCACTGTTGTCACCACTGCGAAAAAGATGAGAATGATCGCGACAATTGGATCTCAGAATATGTAACCGCCTGTAGCCATGATATCGCCACATCGACAATGAGGGCGACGCCCTACCATATCAGTTTTTCAAGCGGTTATTAGCACAAATCCAAAGCCACTATAAATATTCTTCTTCTCCAAATTGAAAAGGAATCCAAGCATATTTCCAAGCACGAAATAGTCATAGTTTTAGACCTAGCTTTCTCTTCCATACTTCACACTTTCAACCTCCTCCATTTCTAATCTTGAACTATCTTTTCCATCCAACACTCAACACCAAATCTTGATTACTTCACTCAACCATTCCTTTCTTATCATTCTCTACCTCCCAATACCTTTGTCACTATACAAATCAAACATGTTATCCACATTTTAGAGTGTTCTATGGCATACAATGCATTGAAAAACATAATCAAAGAGTGTATCAGAATAGCAAAGAAATTTCCCTCAAAAATGAATGCTATGGCATGAAATTCACGGGAAGTCTCTACTATTAATCTAAAATAGATGGACTTTGAGAAATGATATTAGGATCTTGATAGTGTTTCGAAATCATATTACCTAAGCACGTCCGTATTCCTGTTATGTGTACTTCATTGCAAATGTGGCCAAACACTTACCCAAAAACACATAAACCTACCTACATCACCATCACATACCTTAGCCTAAACACTCATCCTTACCATAGTATTAATTTTGTCAAGGTATACAAATTAATAGATTTAATGAAAAGCTCTAAATTGTTTAAGTAGCGTGTACTGAGACATGTCTTGAAATTGTGCTAAGAAATGGCTTTCAAAATTAAAGTGTAAAAAAAAAAAAAAATGAAACACTAAAGCCTTATACTTCAATACAAGGTTACTCTAAATTTTGGAGTAACAAAATAACACAATTCGAAATTCAAACTCTTAAGCCTAGACGCTCGAATGAAAAGTTTAAAGTTAAATAGAGCTTATATATGTTGTAAAGTGTAAGTATAAACACCTTGACTTGATTAGTAATTTTCCTTGTCATATTCCTACTATTCCATCACCACAAACCACCTTGGCCAAATCATTTTAGGAAGAGTCCAATTGATCTTTTAGGAAGTCTATTGAGGGGATACGAGTTTTTAATATGCTTTACCACGTTCATAGCATTCAATTCTTTCATGAGATCAATTCACATAAATTGTGCATTATTTCAAGTACTCGCATGCGTTATATATTTTATTGCCATTTACATAACTTCCAACTCGCATGTGTTAGATAGAGAGTGAACCTAGGACTCTGTGAGAAAAATCGAGCGAAATCCAGTGAGAATTAGAGTCAAGGTGAATTACATCCGATATGCTAGTGTGAGTAGTCTTTGAAGTTTTCATGTTAAGTGTGGGATTCATTTCTATGAGATGAGATCAAATGAATGGTTTCTAGATATTCTTCACTCAGAAATTCTAACATGTCCAGTTTCTCGTTGGTACTACATCGTTGGCATTTGTTTTTCATATTAAGGTTGTCTCACCTTTTGTTTTGTTTATCTATGTATATAGTAATATAATTTAGTTTGCATATATGTTTTAAGTTTAGCTTAATTATTATCATATGTTTGCTCGAGGATAAGCAAATGTTAGGTTTAGGGGTTTTGATCGCTCTAAATATGTCTATGTTTTAAGTGCCTAATTACTCCCCTTTGTGATCGTTTTTAAGATGTTTTTAGTGTTTAATAATGATATATAGTGTTTTTTGGTATTTTCCTCTTCTAAGGTAACTTTTGGCCCAAGTTGGAGAATTAGAGTGAAAAATGGCGTTTTTGGAAGAAAAGAAGAATTTATGAGTATATGCTCGTAGAACCAACTCACAGATGTCTCCCAGAGTACACTACGACTTTAAGCTGCTAGTACAACCTTGCAGAACATATTTCCAGAAATGGTTCAGAAGAACCTGTGAGAAGAATCTGCGAGTTCATACTCGCAGACCAAAGTCGCAAATCCAAAGTCAGACTCAACTGCTAGTTCAAACTGCGAGACCAAACCAGTAGATCAGAACTGCGAATTAAAATCTACGAGTTCCATCTCGCAGATTCTAGATCTGAGATATTTCCAGAATCACCCGTGAGATAAAATCTGCGAGTACATTCTCGTAGATTTCAACAAAAGCTCGTAGATTAAAGGCGGCCACCTTTGATTTCAACTGGATATTTTCAACCACTATATATAGATAATATCTAGATTAACCTAATATAGATTTTTAGAGATAGATAATTTCTAGATGTAATTTTAGACTTAGAGAGAATAAATATTTTGTTAGATATTTTCATCTTTGTAGATTAAAAATAGTTTCTTAGTTTTAGTGTGGATCTTGAAACTCTTTTAAATAGAATCTAATGATAAAATAAATAGAACACAAATAGAGATTCAATTAAAATATAGTTTAAGCAAAACCCAAGTCCAAATGTTCCTCACATCTATCCTCTAGATTAGCAGTTTAATTACACATAGTTACAATCAATAAGAAAGAAAGTAATAGATAAGGAAATCACCCTTAGACCTCGTTCTTTAATGCTACCGAGTCTCATTTGCTAACAAGTTAGAGAAAGGGACTACGTTCAATTTGCTCAAGAAAATCCTAGATTTATAAAAAGCTAGTCAATACTCGGCTATTAAAACATGCAACACTTCTCATTGGCACATACGGACCGGCATTGGGTTACAATGAAACTCAAAAAGGTTTGACTCACAAAAAGGACTTTTGAATTTTTTTCAAATATGTACAAAAATTGCCAATAATCGAAATATATACAAAAAGATGTAGTGTTTAGAACAAAAATGTTTACATGCCCACACCCCCAATCCTAAACTCATCATTGCCCCCAATGTTTAAGCAACTAAGAACAATGGGCTTGAGTTCCTTGGTTTGGTGGTTTGGCCAACAAACATCCTTCATGTAAAACTACCAAACAAGTAATTTCTAATTCCAAAATGTAATTAATCATGAAATATATATCCCTAGGCACTAAGCATTTATTCATCAACAACCACTCTTAGATCTAGACAAAAGTATCTAAGCACTATTGTATATCCAATTAAAGCATGTGCAAAAACGCAAATATAAATAAGCATAAAAAGTTAATTATCCGTTAATACCAAAATTCTACTTTTAAAATCGTAAGTACTATGCAAAAACATAAATAAGTCTAATATGCGAAAATACTAAAAACTGTAAATAAGTTCATGGAAGAAAATCAATCTGTGGATGTCTCGGATTCTATCGCATCTGGGTTTGACTAATCTTTTGGTGGCTTCACAACACGTAGAGGCGTAGGATACGGAATCAAAGTTGTGGGTGAATATGGCGGCATGGTCTAAAACTTAGCAGCTGGATCAAAAGGATCTGAATGACAAGAAGGACCGGGCTTATAAACTGGAGGTGGGGTAAAGTGCTCTGGATCTAGGTCAGAATCTACATCAAGATCGACTGCTAATGACGAATGACCCTCTGCTCTGGTTCTCTTCCTAGGATGATAAGGGGTCCTCCTAGTGTAAGTGTCGTCACTACCAAAACGATCTCTGAATGCCCTGAACTCTAAAGTCAAGTCTCTAACCATTGTGGTCAGAGTCACTCCCCAATCTAGAATTGGCTCATAACTCCTCCCAGTTGCTATAGCCCTCCTAGGTGGTGGAACATCCATGCTCGCACCTGGCTCTCCTCCTATACCTAAACCCTGCTCCTTAGTTGCTGCTGCTACTGCTTTCTTTGCTTCCCTCTTCTCCCTCTGAAGTCTTCTCTTCTTTGATTTTTTTGATTCCAGTTTTGGAATCCCTCTAGGAATGACCGCCTCATTATACGCCTTCGTACCCACCATTCCTCCTTTTATCCATTCATCATCTGGATCAAACCTCACACATGCTCTCTTATAAAAATATGTGATCAAACAAGGGAAACTCATACTGGGCACATTCATTTTCCCTACTTCCGCTATCCTCTTGATTGCCACTGTGCTTACATCAAATGGTAGCTTTTTCTTCATCAAATAAAGGAGCACTATTGGGCCAAGAGTGACGGTGTGCTTATGATGCGAAGGGAAGAGTGAATAACTGAAAAAAGTGTGCCAAAATGCACTCTGGAAATCTAACTGCCCTTGTACAAACATATTCGAGATGTTCCAAGGTGGACACACCCCCTCCTGAATGGCATCGATGAATGTCTGATTGTGCATCTCATAGATCATGCTCGACTCATATCCATTCGCCCATTGAGGAAAGCTCCTTGTCTCCAATCTTTCATTGATATCAACGACATTGAAGCTCACATTCTTCCTCTAACTCTCATTGAACCCCCAGTTAAGAACTCATTGCTCTTCATGGATGCATAAAACTCGTGCACCACCGTCACATTGCATGGGTTTCAGATAGTGCAACAGGTTATCCACTCATGATGATACAATTCTGCAATGAAACTGGTACCCGCCAAGTCCTTGAAATTCAGCCCACTTTCAATCACCATGCAAAGTCCACTTTTTATGATTGGCTTATTTCATGACAAACCATATTGGGATTGGTATGTAACAGGTAGCTTAGGTTATTGTGTTTGGCAAGCTTCCGGTCTTCCCAATGTGACTTCAAGAGCAAGGATGAAAGGTAATTAATCACTTGACTTGCCTCTTGAAGAGATTTAATTGCACACACACATACTTTCATATTGCATTTTTTATGATTGCATTTGTGTTTATCTTAATTGTGTGCTTATATGCTTTATCATCACACTTATGCATTTTCATATCTTGCATATTTGTTGTGTGTCACATGCTTGGTGAATATTCATGATTCCATCTATTTCCATGCATGTTATTTTCTCACTTCACACTTGCACTTCATTGTTAGATCTAAGTGTGGTTTAGTGTGGTGTAATTCGTTTCCGTTTGTGTGATCGGAAACGTCCGCGCTTACACGATGGTGTGCATGTCCTAGCGCGAAGGTTGACCACTTGAGAAGGTCTCATTCTTCTCTTGGATAAGTGTTAGATTTGGTTTGGTTATTTGGAGTGAAGTGTCTAGTTTCAAAAGATTGGATTTCAATATTTCAAATATTTTCAAAACTGACCTTTGCATGGTCTTGTGACCATAGCGTTTTATACAATGTTTCAAAATGAGTTTTGAAAATTTCTATACAAACTAGACACCCATACATTTCCAATGGTATATTATTAGTAATATTTCTTGGCCGTTTGGATTGGTTTTGAAATCTCCAAAGTGACCACTAAAACAAGGCATCTTTACTGTTTTCCAAATCTGATCTTTGGTCACTCTATTGACCATGACCTTTTCTACAGACATCTAAATATCATTTAATAAATTGGAGTAGAAAGTAGACATCCATACCTTTCCAACGGTATATTATACGAAAGGTTTCGATATCGTTTGGTCATGTTTCGGGGCGCTCGAATCTCGAGCTGTTGCACTATTGTGCCTATACATTGGTGTGGCACTGCTCGACCAGTGCTTTTTGTCCAGAGATGTTGCGCTTGTGTGGCGCTTGTGTGGTGCATGACGAGTAGCACAATGCTCCACATATGTTTCGTAATTTGGCCATATCTCACTCATTTAGAGTCCGATTTGGCTCATTTTTGGAGCAAAATTCATGAAATTTATAGGGCTATCATCTAAGTACTATAAATACATCTCTTTCTCTCATTTGTATTAAAGGGAATAAAAGATACACAACCCTAGAGAGAGATTAAGAGTTTTCTAGAGAGAGAAAGCTTCAAAAAAGCTTCTTTAACTCTTCAAACCCAAACCCATGTGCATCTAACATCTTTCATGCATCAATCTCCATGGGTCTTCTTGGTTTCATGACTTGGTAAGTAGAACAAACACCACATCTTCATTTATTGTTCAATCTTAGTCAAGACATGTCTTTGATTGCTTAGTTTAGCAAATCTTCACTCTTATTGCATATTTAGTGAAGTTATGACATGATTGGGTTTTGTTTGTGATAGCTTACATGATTAAGATGATTTTCCCTAAATAGCTAACCCTAGAACATTTTTGTAAAATTGGTTGATGATTAAGTTGATAGATTAATGTTTATTTATCTAGTCAAGCTTTATTGAATGTTCTTGTGGATTTAATTGACAATTATGTTGTTAGAAATTCTCAACAACTAATTAAGTTCACATGTATGGACATGATGACATTGTTTGATAGCTAGGATTGTTTTGTGATTGAGAACATCTAGTTAAGTCTATTTGATTTGCATTTAGACATTGTTGATTAGGACTCCGTGATTGCATTTGTTAATTGCATATTTATAGTCCTTGCCATGATTATTGACAACTTGTGTTGATTTGGCTTTGTTTGTTGACAATTAGGTTGTTAGAAATCTTTACAACTAATTGAGACCACATGTATGTGCATGTAGGCATTGTTGATAACTAGGATGTTTATTTGCATTATAACATCTAGTTAAGCATATAGTGTTTAGTCTAGCACTCATTGCATTTGTGCATCATTGTGATATACACTTAAACTTTTAATTTTCTTCAAGAGTCAAAGTCTTGTGGATTCTAAGTGAAGTTGCACAAGCATTGTACTAGCTCCTCTGTAAAAGGTCCGCGGGTAAATTAGAAGGTGCTCACGCCAATAGTAGTGGATCATGGAGATCTCTTGAGGGTGTAACATTCTCTTCATATAAAGGTTGTCTAGGGATGGTCTAGGTTCGCTATAAAAGGCCTGCGGGTAGTAGTGGTGGGTTAGTAACCGAGAATGGTTGAGGTCAACCTAGGTTGTAAACATCATTACATATAGTTGATTCGAGGATCATGTGTGGCGCACATATCAGCCCATGGTTTTTTCTTGTTGAAGGTTTCCACGTAAAAATCAAGTGTTCTTTAAATTCCACAATTTATACTTGATTTTATTGTTTGTTGAATTGGGTTTATTTTTTAATATTGACTAATCCGAAAAATTGGTAACTAATCGGATTAACAACCCATTCACCCCCCCCCCCCCAGATTACTTTAGACTCATTTTATATATATTTTCAAGCTTCAATTGAAAGCTAGTTGTACTTAATTAGAAACTTGAATGTGAGTTAGGTTTTTCTTAAAACCTATGTTTTCACATGCTTGTGAGTTGTATTTTGATTAGCTTGCTATCTAGGACTATTTTTTTTTCTTTAATTGAGTGTATTTGAATGATTGATAGTCCTTACATAAGCTATGAGTCTTTAATTGAACAAATCTAGGATTAGACATTTGATTTTATATTTAGAGCCTATTAGCATTTAATTGATTATTTTGTGAATATATGCTCTAAATGATTGCTAAAGATTTGATTGATCATGTCTTGTGATTCTAGCATTTTTTGTTTTTGTTTGTAGTTATAAAGTCTTGAATATATGCTTAATGAACATGCTTTGTTTTCAAGCTTTAGTAACATGAATATAATCTAGGATTTGGCATGTTTTTGGTGTTTTACATTCTCTAGGTTTTTGCTTATGTTTAAAAAATTAGGCAACATTGATTTGTGTACTTTGATGCCTATGTCTAGTTCTTTATGGAGTGTACTTAATCCATACATTTCATATGTACACGCATAATTTTGTGTGGTGTCATATTTTGGATTATAAACTAGAAAAATATACATTGTGTGCTCATTGATTATTTCTAGTTTCCATAAGATGTATTGATCATATATTCTATGTTGTATGTGTTTGCATAATTTGCATCACTTAAATCATTTGCCTTGGAAAAGGTGGAAGACTTATGTTGGAGAGTGATTCTTCATTTTGATCAAGAAGTCTTATGTAAGTTCCGTAAGAACCACAATTGGGGTTTGAAATGTAAAGGGTAGCTTAGGTATTGGTGATCATGCTCAAAGGCCCTTCTCAAGACCTCAAGTTGATAAACACTTTAAAGGTATATCTTAGGCTTAGTTTTCATTGAAGAGATCTAGTTGCACACACACACTTCTCATGCTTGCATATATGCTCATTGCTCTTGTGTGCATTCTCTTCACATTTCACACTTGCACTTTTTTGTTATATCTTGTTAGTGTGTCTAGTAATTCGTTTCCCAAAGATTGTTCGGAAATGTCTGCGTATGTACGATGGTGTGCTTGGTTTAGCACGAGGATCGCCTTTGGAGAATGCTCTTGGCTTCTCCTTTGGTTTCACCACAATTGGTGAAACGACGGTTTGAACGACAGCCATGACCGCCAAGTGAAACCGCCGTTTGAGTCCAGAAGGTTCTAGAGTAGATCTGCAATTATGATCGGTGGCCCTAACCGTCGATCAAAACCGCCGATGAGACCTGATTGATTTAAAATATTTCGGTCTCAAATCGACGGTTGTAATCAACGGCCATGAAACCGCCGATTGAAACTGCCATTGATCCCCTGTTCTCTCGGGTTCAATTTGGCGGTTATGATCGGCGGTTGGTAGCCGCCGAATGAAACCACCGATTGGCATGTTTCAGGGGCAAACTTTTCTTTTCACCAAGCCTTTTGTTGCTCTCTATAAATACACTATTATGTCACTTTCTTTCACTCAGCTCTTTGAACATCAAGAACCCTAAAAGAAAGAGAGATTTTTAAGAGAAAAAGCACAAAGATTGCTCATTTAATTCTCTAAACTCACTTCCATGTGCATGAAACTTCATCCAAGCATCATCTAGGATCATCTAGGATGCATCTAAGCATGGGTCTTCTTCAACACACATAGTTTGGTAAGTTGAACACCATACTCATCCATTTTAGTGTTCTTACTTGTCAATTAATCTCTTTTATAACTTGTATGCTTTTAGATCATATTCTAAATACAACTTTTAGCATTACATTGGAGCATGTTTTGTTTTTACTTTGTGCTAAATTATAGCATTGACACAATAATTTAGCATTGCATTAGAGATACTCTTATCTAGACACCATGTAACTTATATACCAACTAAGAGAGAATCATACGGCCTGAGTGAGAGACCATCACCTTACCGTGAATATCTTCATCATGTTTGATTATTTGTTAACTTCATTATTGTTTATGGATTGGATGATTGTTTAGTGGTGAACAAAAGGTCCTAACTAGTGTTTTTCCATATATTTTTCCTAATTAATTTTCTACTACGTTTTATTTAGTTATTTATTTAATTTTCTTTAATTTTAATAATTAATTTAAAACCCCTATTCGTGTGTGTGCTTTTAGTATCTTTGTTTTCTTATTTTAGTTAGATTAGAGTCCTAGAGTGTCTTAGATATAAACTCATTATTTTAGTACATGATTAATTCCTTGTGGGAATGATCCTTGCTTTTCCGCTATGCTATCGTTTATGATTTATGCACTTGCAAGGTTTTTATTATTTTTGTTTGCCTATTTGGCAACCAATAGACGAGCAAAAGATAGGTTTGGAGGCATTTGTTAAGGTCATTTCATACGTAAATTCAGTCCCCATTTCCAACTCTTTTTGCTTATTGCTAGAGTGAATTCAATGTTTTAACAGTCTAAATAAGTTGTGCAGGTTTAAATCTTGAGATTTGGTGCTTTGTTGCAAAAGAAGAAGTTTCGGGGCAAAAAGAGCAATTTCTAGAAGTTTGAAGATTTGCGGCTGTCATTATGCGGTTAGGTACCATAATTCTTGACTGCATTTTTATTTCTGAAGTTTCTATGGAGTGCTCATTATGCGGTTAAGGACCGCATTTCTTGACCGCAGTTTTGTTCCATAGAATTCTACTCCTAACACTTTTGCGATTACATAACACATTTCCAACCACAATTCTAGAGCAGAGGATTCAACACTTTAATGTTGTTATGGTCCAAGACCGCATTTCAATCTTCCAGGTCATCAAATGATGAGTCCTTAGCCTACTTTCGAGGCACCTATATATACTTTCATTTTCCTAATTCAAAGGGGCACTCAACTACCTCCTTAGTCAAAAAACTACCCTAAGATTCCCAAGATCCCATATTTACACTTCCTTACACTACTAAACACCACAAAGACTTCACCTATTACCATCCTTCCATTGCAAAACCCATATTCCATCACACACTTCATCACAACCCAATTAGATTCAGTTGAAATTCCTACAAGGTTATGAACATATCAACTTAGAGAGGGTTGGTGAATAGGTTGACGCTCTAATACTATACTTTTTCGAGACTTTTGTCAAACACTTGGTGAACATACAATTTAACCTTCAATATGTTTGCTATCAAAAATAACCTACAATTCTCAATATAGTCAACTAAGTACACTTCCTTACACTACTAAACACCATAAAGACTTCACCTTTTACCATCCTTCCATTGCAAAACCCATATTCCATCACACACTCTATCACCACCCAATTAGATCCAGTTGAAATTCCTACAAGGTTAAGAACTAAACAACTTAGAGAGAGTGGGTGAATAGGTTGATGCTGTAATACTATACTTTTTCAAGACTTTTGTCAAACATTTGGTGAGCATACAATTTAACATTCAATATGTTTGTTATCAAAAACTAACAACTATAAAAAATAACCTACAATTCTCAATATATTCAACTAAGTACAACAATATACAAAATTAAGGAGTTTGAGTTAGAGATATTGAACACAAAGATTTACGTGGTAAAACCTCTCTTCCGGAGGAAACATCCATGGGTCGAATCCACGACCACTACAACACTCTCCACTAGTTGAATAATGTGTACACTCTCAATCGATCAAATACATGACCAACTCCTATTGACATGTCCCATACTACTCTATCATCAGGCCTTTTACTAATGGAAGCTTGTAGACACTCAACCTAGACTAATCCAAGTCTTATTAAGATTTTTATCCTTTTACAAGGCATGATATAAGTGTTCATGACAAAACACACAACATAGAATGAAAGATCACTAAAGGAAAAACTCCGTTTTTAAAATAAATGTATTTGCTGAACTTAAAAAAAAAAAATTAAAAAACATCGCCAAGTCGTATTCTAAACAAAATGCAAATTGAATTAATTTAGAGATTACCTTTGTAGTTTTGTGATAAAACCAAAATTAGTATGATTTTGACCCTCACTTCCTTCTCTTTTTGCTTGATTCTTGGGCATTATCCTGTGATTTAATGGTTAAATTAAGTATTTTCAGGTATTTATTAAGTTTAGGGGCATTGAGGTAATTCTGGAGAAAAAGGGGTAAAAGTGTAAATTCTGAAGAAGGTTTGAAGTTATTGTGATTTTAGAAGAATTCAGGGGTACTAACCGCAATTTGCCAAGCAGAGCAGCCAAGGCCTGCTACGTCATCTGATGCGGTGCATTTTGGGTGGTGTCTGATAGTAGGCTGCTAAGCACACCCCGGCCTATTTCTTTGCGCACCCAAACGTAGGCCCACAGCCCATACACACTTTAATGAAACGGTGCGTTTTAGAGACAGGCTTAGGCCTCTAAACGCACCCAAAGAAGAGACAGAAGACTTGCGTCCAAGCGCACCCCACGCCTCTACTGAATGCCCTCATTTCTTCACTTGTTCACCTTATTCTTCCTCATGAGCTGACAGCCATGGATGCTTGTAAACCATAAGCTGCCGCCACCGATCAATGCCCCTCCTCGAGCTACCATCGGTTGATTCCGGTCCTAAAATCACGGCCACATCAGCGGCAGCCCGGTCATAAGACTTCCGGTGCCCCAAATCGTCGAAATCTCAACCTCCAATCCACGCCTCCTTCGCCTAAATGTCACCACCTTCGTCACCATTGAACATGTAACGACCTCCTTGTTGTGCAAAACTGATTGGGTGTGCAAATTACAAAATGACCCCCTTCTTTGGACTAAATGGTAATTTGCCATGCATAAGGGGTGTTTTGGTAATTTACCACCCGAGACCTAATTTGAAAATCCTATAAATTCATCACTATTTTACAACTCGTGAAAATTCTTGACAACCAAGAAACCTCCTTTCTACCATTCCTAATCCCTCAACTTCTCTTCTACATAAGCTAAATATCTAGATTACCTTCCCAAAATCATTCCTTTCTTCCCATCTTCTTCACAAATCTCCTTAATCACTTCCCATTTGACTCCACCTATCTAGACACATCCTCATCATCCACTATTTTCACAAAGAGCATCAAAGGCAATGAAAGGATCAAGCTTACAAAAGGAGACCCAAGGGTGATTTCCTAATCTTTTACTTATCTTCCATTTGATTGTAATATGTGTAATTAAACCCCATTTCTAGGGTTTTTATGTGAGAACATTTGGATTGGGTTTTGCTTAAGCTTTAATATATATATTTAATCTCTATTTGTGTTCTATTCATTTTATAATTAGATTCTATGCATTATATAATTGACATGTATATCCACTAATTGATTATACTCTTGCTTAGGATAATTTGTTATATAATCTTGATTGGATTGACAACCTTGATAGATTGAGAACATGGTGACTAGGATAGATCGTCCGAGGATATATCAACCACGATTATCTAAACTGTTAATTGTAACAAACTGATCCCGTCGTGACCCCCTCTCTTTAATCGGTTAGGCATTGTGGTGGGAAGTTTTTTAGGGGTCATAGTAATGGTCTAAACACATCCTAGAAATCAATTGGTTAACATTTGTGAGGTTGGTTCATTAAGGTAGCTTGAGAAGCACTTCCCGTAATCCACTTGTGATCCCGTTAATTCCCTAGCAATTCTATTAATTGTTTATCTCATATATCTCTTATCTAGATTTCTATCTATTTTATTAGGTTTATTAGGTTTATTTTACATGTATGTTTGATGGCTTGACAAACCATTCAACCATCCATTGCTTATGATTTATTTTATCGCATTTAGGAATTGTTAATTTATTCAACTATTACTCTAATTCCCTGTGGAAGGAATCCTACTTGCCACTTTACTAATTTTACATCTAAGTGGTGAAATCGGTTTTCAACACGAACACATTTAAAAACAATCATTTTGTTGAGTACCAACGATGACTCATCATTTAGCCTCCGCAAATCTTTCGCACTTTACATAAGATTGAATCTCCTAAGAGTGTGATCTCTTTTTCTTTGAACCAATGTGTAAATCCACCAACAAGACTTTAAAAAAAAAAAAAAAAAATCCAAATATAATTTGAAACTTTAAAACTTACTTTCAAGTTTGTGTCAACGCTAATGAGAATGACAAGCTTGTTATGTCTCTTCTGTCTCTCTCTTTTTGTTTTATTCTTTCTCTTTAGATAAATATTTATAGGTTGAGAAAAAGAATAATTTGTGTTCTCATAGGACACAAGAATCACAATTATATTGTGATTTAGTAAGCCTAATCTTATTAGGAATCTTTTCCATTTTTCTTTTCTTTTATTTATTTTTCCATCAAAATCTAATTTTGATTTGTCTTTTATTCCTAATGGGAAACCAAATAAAAGTCCAAGGATCCAATGGATCCTTGGGTCTTGTTTTGGGACCCAATATTTGAGCCCAATAGGTTCCTTTTAGATGATCTAATTTAACTTGTGAAGCTTAGAGATCCATGAGTTATTTTAATTACAAGCACAATAGTCCTTACCGAAATTAAAATAAAGGATCACTCACTTGATATATATATATATATATATATAGTTTTTCTCTCCTCAAGACCCGAACTGAACTTTTAAAATTATGACGAGACTTGTGAGTCATTGATTAAGTTTAAGAAGACTTTAACTAAACTGAAGTATGTGAATCTAATGATTGATAGTTGTGGAACTGATATAAATAAAATCGGTTCGTCCTGAGTTGAGAAAAACTATATATATATATACTTCTCTAATCAAGACCGTCTTGACTTTATATAATTTCAGGACATCCAACCACAGCAACACATTCACAGTGGGCCCACAGCCACACAATAACAAATACCCACACCCAATATGAATGTGTGGCTGTGGTTAGGCGTCCTTAACTTATAATTTCAAGACGTCCTTACTAGAAAACCACTATATATACATCAAGTGAGGTGTACCTTATTTTAATTTCGGTAAGGACTTTGATGAAATAACATCTATTTTTATGAATTTTGATGAATTTTTTCGTTGATGATAAGTTTATTGAAATTTACCTATGAATAAAATTTGAGAATTTTTCAAGTACTATAGCTATTTTTTTTTTTTAATTTTACTATATTTATCTCATTTTTCCGATGCCTTTATATTTAACAAAATTGGGATAAATAGTTCCGGTGCTTAAAAAATCCAATGACACATATGCAGGGAACTGATATATTTATATCAGTTCGAGCTGCTGACAATAGAGAACTGACAATAGAAAAACTATATATATATATCAGTTTTTCTATTATCAGTTCGAACTGATAAAAGTTATATCAGTTCCTTGTATGTGGGCCACTTGATTTAAATACTTTGACTGACAAGTGCATACAGCCAAGTCAAAGTATTTAAATCCAGTGGCCCACATGTAAGGAACTGATATAACTTTTGTCAGTTCGAACTGATAATAGAATTTCTGATATATATATATGTGTGTGTGTGTTTGTGAATCAAGTGGTTGTGCGTGCGTGTATCAAAGTCTATTACTGGTGTTGATGAACATTATTGAATTAAGTGGCTGTCATTTTGCTTCTACAAGATAGCTACTCCAAAAACATAATACATAGGTTCTACATCAAGCATATATTAAATTTTATTAAGGGACAAACTATCCAATCATAATCTAATTAAATATTTTGTAATATAATTTTATCACCTCTTTGTTTGGGGAATTTTCAACCGCTCATATATTTTCTTCGAATGTGAGCTACAACTTATCTCTTGTAAATAATTCATAAAAATAAAAATAAAAATAAATATTTATTTTTAAAAACTGTTGGATGTAATATTAAAAACAAAGAGCAAACATCAAATTTAGATTCCACAAACTGAATTATGGGACGAGCTCTGATAGGGTTTCACGTTGCTGTATGCTAGGATTTCACGTTGCTGTATGCTAGGGTTGCTCGCTCAGTTCCGGCGACCGGTGCCGTTGCCGGTCATCTCTATTGGGTTGTCCCTTCCGGTGCCTCCTTTGCGTGTTCTCCCTTCTCTGCCGTTGCTGCTGCTGCTCTTGGCCGTGATTTACTTCTTGTCTTCAAGAGGCAGTGGTTCTTGGTTTCAGTCGACGGCGCTGCCTTCACCTGCTTTCGCTTTCCTCGGTCTTGATCTTACAACAGTTGTGAATTGCTGCATTGGTTTGGAGTGTTCCCTACTTGTGCCGTGTGGACTTCTGGTTTGGATCAGCTGAAGCAGTTTTCTTGGTTTCTATTTTCTTGGTGTTGGATCAGCGTGACCTTGGCTTGGACACGTCTTCTTCAACTAGTTCAGCAACGTGGACTTGGCTGCTTAGGCACGTCTTCTTCATCTGGAGCAGCAGTATGGACTTGGCTGCTTGGGCACGTCTCTTTAATTTTAAAGCTTTCTTATTTTATTATTTTCTCTGCTGCTGGTTCGTTTGTGTCTCTAGGTTTCTTTCCATGGTTTCTCCATGTCTAGCGTTTTGCCACGTGAGGTTTCTTCTCCTCCCCCTGTTGTTTCTTCGGGTGGTCCTATTATGGAATCTTTGCCTTCGGGAGATCCTAGTAAGTCTGTGGAGCAGCCTATTCAGGAGCATGGGATCAGCTCTTTTCGGGTCGTACAATCAGACTCCTCTTTGACAAATTCTCAGGCTGAGCTTGGTTTGTCGCGGTCGCTCCTTAGCATAATCAGGTGGATGTTGAGGGTTCGAGTCTTCATAAGGTAGATTAGTGGTTCACAAGTATCAAAAGTAGATCGGAGTCATTTAAGTTCGAGAGTCGGACTCCTCCCAGCAGTTCCCATGATTAGTATTCTTTATTGGAACTGTCGTGGTATTAGAAACAACTCTACTAAACGAGTTCTCAAAGATTTATGTTGTTCTCATCGGCCTTCTTTGGTTTGCATATAAGAGCCCATGGTGGCTTTTGATTCGATTTCTCCCAGTTTTTGGTCCTTTCTTGGTCTTCATTTGGTGGGTATGAATGACAGGGGTGGTTTGATTCCATCTATTTGGTTATTTGCTTGTGATTCTATTGCAAATACTCAAATAGTTTTATGTCATGATCAACATTTGACCGTCTCTATTACTATTGGGTCTCTGACACGTTGGTACTCTTTTGTTTATGCTAGTACCTCTGCCTCGATTCGCCAGGCGCTTTGGTGCTCTCTTCGGGAGATGGCTGGTTCTTTTTCTTCTTCTTGGTTAGTGGTAGGTGATTTCAATGCAATTTTGGGTGCTCATGAGTGTTTAGGGTCTCACTCTCTTGCTAGGGGTTCTTGAGGATTGAAATCTGATTGGCGTTCGATCTCAGGGTGCTCGTTTTACATGGGTTAGGGGTCGATCTAGTCGCACTAGAGTTGAGCGGAGATTGGACAGAACTTTGGTTTCTGAGGGTTGCACTTCTTGTTGGCATGATATTTCTTGTGTGGCTCTCCCCCATCGGTTTTCTGATCATTGTCCTCTTTGGATTCAATTATCTGAATCTTAGGTTTCTTCTTCCAGGCCTTTTCGTTTTCAAAGTATGTGGGTGGATCATCTTGATTTCATGAACCTGGTTCACAGGGCATGGGACATTCCTTGTTTTGGTCGCCCCTCCACAGATTGTTATTGGTAAGGTTAAAAATCTAAAGAATGATCTTAAGTCTTGGAATTGGGAGGTTTTTGATGATCTCAATGCTAACATCTCTAAGAAATCTGCTAAGCTCCGTTCTGTTCAGAGCCAAATGTTTGATTTGGGTTTTCCGGATGAGCTTTTTTTTAATAGAATCATGCACTCATCATGATCTAGATGTGCTTTTACGTAGGCATGAGTATTTCTTTCGTGATAGATCCCGTGTGAAATGGTTGCAGGATGGGGATCATAACTCAGCTTTTTTTTTCACTCCTCGATCAAGCGAAGGAAGTGTAGAGGTGTTTTATCTTCTCTTTCGATTGATGGTGTTATTTCTGGTAATCAGTCTGTTATCAGAGATCACATTGTCAAATTTTATGAGGATTTATTCTCTTCGGATTCGGCTTAGATTGATTAGGATTTCTCTATTATTGATGACATTGTTCCCTCTTTGGTTTATCATAAGAAGAACTTGCTTCTGGTCGCTATTCCCTCTGCTAATGTTATCCATAATGCGGTTTTTGCCATGTATGCTCTCTCGGCCCCTAGGCCTGATGGCTTCTCTGGTCATTTCTTTCAGCGTTGTTGGGAGATTATGGGTAGAGATGTGATTCTTGTTGTTCATGATTTTTTCCTTTCTGGTGTGGTTGCTCCGGGTCTGAATTCTAATTTTATTGCGCTCATTCCGAAGATGAGGGAGTCTATCACCGTGGATCAGTTTCGCCCTATTGTGTTTGGTAATTTTCTTTTCAAGATTTCCTCCAAGATTTTGGCTGACAAGTTAGCTCAGGTTGCTGCTCGTATTGTCTCTCCTCAACAATTTGGTTTTATCAAAGATCAACACATTGAGGACTGTATTGCTCTTGCTTCCGATTGTGTTAATGTGCTTCATAAAAAATGCTATGGGGGTAGTGTGGCTATGAAGATTGACATTCATAGGGATTTTGATACTCTTGATTGGAAGTTCCTCTACCGTGTGCTTCGTGCTTTTTGTTTTTCTCAAATCTTCATGAATTGGATTGATAGCATTCTTGGCTCTTCAAGACTATCGGTTCTGATTAATGGTTCTCCGGCTAGTTATTTTAGATGCACGAGAGGGGTTAGACAGGGGGATCCTCTTTCTCCTCTTCTTTTTAGCATTGTGAAGGATTTTCTCAGTAGGTTACTTTCTAAAATGGTGGGGTCTGATCGTCTTTTGCCTATATCCTCTCCGAAGGGCTTTTCTGCTCCAACTCATCTGTTGTATGTCGATGATGTGTTGATTTTTTATAGGGGCACAACCAATAATCTGAGGAATGTTATGAATGTTTTCTGTGTTTATGGCAACATTTCGGGCCAACTTGTTAACTGGAGTAAGTCCTCCATCTTTTTTGGGTCATCTGTTTCCCCTACCCGAATTAGTTCTCTTCAGTCCTTAGTTGGGATGCAGATTGGTCATTTTCTGTTTTCTTACATGAGGGTTCCTTTGTTCCAGGGCAAGCCTAGGAAGTCTATTTTGATGCCCATTGCAGATAAGATTGTGTCTAAATTTGCCAGGTGGAAAGGTAAATCCCTTTCTATGGCTGGCCGAGCTACTTTGATTCGTTTGATGATTACTGGCTCTTTTGTTCGCTCTTTTGTTCACTCTTTTATGGTTTATAAGTGGCTGGTTTCCCTAATCCAGATGATTACTAAGAAGATCAGAAATTTCTTATGGACTGGTTCTTGTAAGGACTCCAAATTAGTCCATGTTTATTGGAAACGTTGTTATAAACCTTATGCTCTTGGAGGTCTTGGTTTGAAAGATCTGGCGTTGTTGAATGATTCTTTATTTCGGAAGCTTACCTGGAAGTTTATAACTTCTAACAGTTTTGTTTTCATTTTTTTGCGTGAGAGATATATTAACCAGTTGTAGAAACCTCAGAGAGGATACATCACCTCCTTTTTCTGGACTTCTCTTAAGTCTAGCTATGCTGAACTCCTTAAGGATGGTATCTGGCTTATTGGAAAAGGCTCCCAAAGAGATTTTTGACATGATAATTGGCTTGGGTGCCCATTGTGGATCTTCTTGGTATTCTTGATTTCGTGGTCATACATCTTCATGCTAAGGTTTCAGACTTCATTCGGAACAGTAGATGGGTTTTGGAAGAGCATTTTCGTGCTAGATTCCCGGATCTCTATTTTCGGATTGAGAAAATTGCTATTTCTCCTGTAGCTAATTATTTGGTATGGCCTCATTCTAAGGGCGAGAGGGTTTCTTGTAAGGTGGCTTATTCTAGGATGTTTCATGATATTCCTCAGGTCTCATAGTAGAAGGATGTCTGGTTTTGCTATATCTCTCATTCCCGTTCTATCCTTTCATGGTGTCTTCTTCTTAATAGATTACCCACCAAAGATTGCTTATGTAGATTCGGTTTTCAATTAGCCTCCAAATATAGTGTTTGTGGCACTAACTCGGAAACTGTGGACCATCTCTTTCTTAAGTGCCCTCTTGCTATTGCTGCTCTTTGGGAGGCGGTTTTTTCTACTTTTCAGAGATGTGTCTCCGTTGACAATTTGGGATCTTTTTTTCTGACAGGCCATGTCTGTTTCTTTCAGTGATCAGATTAGGGTTTTATGGAAAGCTGCCATTCATGATGTGGTTTGGAGTGTGTGGTATTCCCGTAATCAGTGGATTTTTTATGGGAAGTCTTTTGATTTTAGGGCTACTCTTTCTCTTGTTTGGCGTTCAGTCTATGATACGAACCGTTTGGGGATCGGCTGTATGTATAACTGTGTTGATGATTTACTGATTCTCCGTCGGTTTGGCCTCAGTGGTCGTCCTAGTAAGGCTCCGATTATCAAGAGTGTTGTCTGGTTGCCTTCGGCTCTAGGGTGGATCAAGGTTAACACGAATGGGGCTACTTTAGATTCTCCAGGTGTAAAGGGTTGTGGGGGTGTTTTTCGGACTTGCAGATATTTTGTTAAAGTTTGTTTTGCAGTCCCCCTGGGTCAGGTATTTGCTTTTGTGGTTGAGCTTCTTGCTGCTTCGTTAGCCATCAATTATGCACGGAAGTTGGGTTAGCATAGGATCTGGCTCGAGAGTGACTCTTCTTATGTGGTTCAACTTCTTTCTGATAGGTTCGATAAGGTTACCTGGCATGTTCATCAAGCTTGGAAGCGTTGTATTTATCAGATCTCGCATATGGAGTTCCAGGTTTCTCACATCTTCAGGGAAGGTAACCAGGTAGCGGATGCTCTCTCTAAACACGCTTTAGGTGTTCCTTCTGATTTTTGGTGGCCCTCCACTCCTTCGTTCTGTTCTCGGTTAGTTTGTAATGTTTGTATGGGTAGAGAATTCTTCAGATTTTCTTAGTTTTGTTTGTTCTTGTTTAGCCTGCGTGCCTTTAGGTTTTTTAGGGCTGTGTCCTCTATTTTGGTTTTTTTTTTTTTTTTTTTTTTTCTTGGATTCCTTTGTTTCTTTTTTCCTTTTTTTATTTCTTTATGGATAATGACTAGGGGTTTTTCAGCATATGATCTCTTGTGATGTTTTTCCCCCTTAGATCAGTCCAGTTTCATCAAAAAGAACTATTAGATGTAATCAAGCAATCGAAATTGACATTTGAATATATCAAAAGTACATTAAAACCTCTCTATCGAATATATCAAAAGTACAGTAAAACCTCTCTAAATTAATAATCTCTATAATATAATAATTTTTTTCAATCCCGACTTGGGTTAATTGGATAAATCAATACTCGATTAATTGATAAATTTTAAACAGTCCAACATAATTAATTTATAGAGGTTTTACTATATAGATGTTCACATATAGATGTTCACATCAGATGAAGACTCGTCAAATATTTTATTAAATAGTTGAATATAATAGTTACTGAAGCGGTTAAATCATGGCCGTACACTTATTTAATTATACTAACAATTTTTAATCAATCATGAGTTAGGACTTGGGACTTAATGACCATCTATCCCTTATGCATCTTTAAGATATTCTTTATAATGGGAATAAAAGAAAAGTAGAAAACATGTTATGATTCATAAGGTCATTGTATCAATGACAAATTTTTATTTCAACAAAATAAGTTAAGGTAGTCATTTCAAAAAAATTAAAAATTGATAAGGTAGTTACGGAGAGAAAATAAAGATGTGCAAACTATTTGACTCAGAAAAATACATTAACTATACTTTTTTTTTTTTTTTTCTTATTTTGGTGTCCGTGCGTGTTCGGACCAGCTTGTGCGCACCTCGATTAATCCCACGAGGCCCTGAAGTTAATAGCCGGGTAAACCTCCAGTGGCCCTAAGAAAAACGTGGTTACCAGAGATTGAACCCAGGACGTCCAAGTCTACGGCTCGCTCCGGTGACCATCAACACCACCCCTTGGGGTTACATTAACTATGCTTTGAATACGTACCAAATAAAATTGTTTATACAAATTCATATTCAAACATATTCTTAGACTTTCCTCAAGTTTTGTTGAATAACATTATGTTGCTCAGTATATTACTCAAAAACTAATGATTAAAAATCACAAAATTTGACTAAGAAATTCAACATGCATGCCTTTAATTACACTACAATTAAGTCAAAGTCTTTATTAAGAATGTAGAGCATCTTCAAAAGACTTCTATTTTCACTCTTCAAATGTCTATTTGCTTACCTATGTGGCAATTTGAAGAGTGAAAAAAAAGAAGCCCCTTCAAAAGACTCTTTAATTAGGAATGTGTTTATATTATTTTAATGAAAGTACTCAAATTCCTCCCCCAACAAATCTAATTACCCTCCATTTTTTTCAAGTTAGAAATAATAATATGTTATTATTAAATATTCAATATTAGTCTCATTTTAAATATCTAGATGAGACCTTTCTAACGGTATAATATATATGATGATAAAATTCATAAATTAAAACTTATTATATATTAATTGAATTTAATAAAAAGATAAAATGATATAGATGTCAAATATTAATGATAATGAGATATAAAAAATAATATAATAATAATTGAAGAATGAGAAGTTGCTCTTCAATATTGAAAAGGGAGAAGTAAAATCTTATTTGAAGAATCCCATTTGAAGAGTCTGTTGGAGCAAAATATGCTGATGTGGCTTGTTTGACTTTAACAATTATCTCATTTGAAGAGCCTTTTGGAGATGCTCTTATAATTCAATTTCTGGCAATCTAGGTTCAACTTACACTAATTTTCTGAAAAGTAAAAGAAAATATGAAAGGTTAAAAAATGATGTACATAATCTTTTAATGTTGGAATAGATACCCCCCCAAATGTATATGTTTATTCCCGAGGTTGTAGGAATAGAAACCTCTCAGTTGTGTATATGAATATCCGGACCGCGCATATAATTCTTGATCTCAGCAGGTGGCGATAGATTCGAACTCATATATATTGCTTTAATCATATATTAATGGGACTATGGTAGGAGAATCCAATTAATATGTTACCGGATTATATAATATTCATAATACTAGAATAGCCTACGATTTATACCCTTAGGGTGCGTTTGGCACCTAAGATGGGACATAAGTTCCCATACTTGGTGAGCTCACCGGATTGGTTTGGGCCCACAATTAGTGATGTTGTGGCGAGACTAAATAATCCCGCCACAAAGGCTAGGACTATTTAATCCCCGCCTTTATACTTTTTTTTATTAAATTATTTTATATATTTAATATTTAATTTGTTTTAAAAAAAATAGTTTAATATATGTTATTCTTTTTTAATATTAATATATTTTATTCTAATATTTTAAAAAAAAATCTTTTTTAAAATATCAATTAAAAGTTAAATGTTATTTTATTTCAAATCAGTTTTAAATAATTTTATTTATTTTTAAAAATAATTAAAAATTTTCAAAAAATAATTCAAATAATTTTTTAACCAAATTAATTTTAATTTTCTTTTCTTTGAATTGATTTTAAATGATTTTATTTATTTAAAAATTAATTTTATATAATTTTATACTAACCTCTCACAAAAGACAATTATTTTCAATTATTTTTTTATCCAATCTCATGTTATATCAAACAAGAGAAACTAGTGTTTTAGTTAAATCTGTACCACACCAAATACATCACAGTACTAATTTAGTCCAGTCAAATTCAATTCAATCCAATCCTATAAAAATAGTCTAATCATATTTAATCTAATCTCGCACACCAAACGCACCCTTATTTCTTAAGGTTTGTGATAAAGTGGGCAGGTGAAAAATAGTTTTATTCGGGTGTTTAACTTCTTTTTCTATGAAATTACTTGTCAAAATAATAATAATAATAATAATAATAATAATAATAAAATAAAATAAAAAATTTTCTCTACAATTACTAATAACTGAAATGGGTGTAAAATATATAAATAATTTTTTTAAAAAGGTTATTATAGTCATTTTATTGGGTGCTAATAGTAGAAGTAGAAATTTAAAATTTAATACATCAAAAGAAAATAAATTAAATTTTTAATAGTATTTAGTATGTGTATTAATTTTAAGAAAAGAAAAGAGGTATTTGTATTTATAAGTTAAGTGTAGTAGTCATATTTTTAGGTGACAACATTGACACCCTTATCATCTCCCACAATCACATAAAAAAGTAAATTTCATGACACATGGTAAGTAGACATTGTTTCAGAACCATGCAAAGGTAGGACCCACACGACGTTCCCCAATAATATAGGTGTAAGTGGTATACCATTGGATTAATCTTATCTTATGGAAAATAATTAAATTTTGTTCATTCAATCAATTGAAGTAAGATTTATTTTATGATATTAAAAAAAGTTTTTAAAAAAAAAATTACAGTAGATATTATAAAATTTGGTTTATATACGTCACAATAAGTTTTTTAACGATCCAAATAAACTGAATTAAGAAAGTATTAGTATAAATCATATAAAACAACCATATCTTAATAAATGAAATAATTATGATTTGGAAAATAGTTTTATTTAGATTTATAATTGTTTTAAAATATATAAAAAAAATTATTATAAGTTCTTTTTTTAACATATTATTTTTGACATTTTTTTCAATAAATTTTATAAGTGGAAGAGAAATTGAAAAGCTATAGATGTTGATAACCATGTTCATAAGTTGAGGTGGGACCTATAACATGTTGGGTTCTCCAATTTTTTGTTGGCATGCTTCAAAGTGCAAAAAGATTATTAAAGTTTTTGAAAGAAAGAAAGGGATTGTCATGAAATAGGATCATAACCAGTTGGAAGAATCCATGGATTTATTTGAATTGTAATTTTAATAGGTTAAATTAATATCAATATGCAATATAGTGGTCCATGTCAACCTAAAAATTAGCTGTTGAAAGGAGCTTCAAAAAGACTACACTAGTTTGCTCAATCCTTGAAGGAGTCCTATATTCTCAATCTAAAGGCCTCCCTTGGGTCTTCACATCTCTCTTTAGAGGCATCAATGGTTCAATTTTATCTAGGTGGGATAGAGATAAACTTCAAAAAAGAGATGCATCAATGATCCAATTTTATCTAGGTGGGATAAAGATAAACTTTAAAAAAAAAAACAAATTTAAAAAAAAAAAAAAAAAGATGCATCAATGTTCCAATTTTATCTAGGTGGGATAAAGATAAACTTCAAAAAAAAAAAAAAAAAGATACACTAAGGATTCAATTTTATCTAGGTGGGATAGAGATGAACTTCAAAAATGTAACACGTAAGTGTCTTTCACCTATGACCTAAAACACATCTATTTAGTTAAGGAAGACCAAAGCTTATATACAAGTTTTGAACGTCACTCATTAGCGATATAAGATGTGACAAAATATGTGCATCAAACTCAAAACGTTTGCAAGTTTATCGAAAATATAAGTGGTTGAGAAATTACCAATGATATTTTAGAGAAATGGCTTGGATAGAACTCTACACGCTCCTAGGCTAGGATTCTATATATCTCCTAACAAATGATGGATTTGAATGACATGATTCAAAATGCAATAACAATAATAATAAAGAAACCTCGTGAGCCACCATTGCATAATCCATTAAAAGAATAGCTCTATATCTAGATGACCTCTAAGTTACAGGGCATCATTGTTATCCTTGCCCAATTATTGTCTCTTCAACATGCTCATGGAAAAGGTCAAATGCATGGGAAAAGTTAATGTCCATAAAACAGTTCAAATTCTAAAAAATGCAGTCAATCTTGGCATGCTCAAAGCATAACTCATGTTGTGTTGAGCAAAAGCAAAGTAGCAAATAGGACCATATCTAATAAAAAGGTGACAAAAGGAAGAGAGAGATAAATCAAAAGGAGAAGGTTAAACAACTTTTACTCTAGTGCTTTTGGTTGCACATCAAGGTATATCCTATAAAGGTACCTCCCAGCTGAAGCAAAGCGGCGAGCAAATATGGAAATAGATGTTTGTTACAAACATTTCTTAATTTTTAGAATGAAACTCAATCATGCCAATAACTTGTTACTGAGGGAATAGCTTCTTTCTCTATTGGTGTTTTAGAATATTCGTACATATCCGTCCAATGTGTCTAAATATACAACAGAATATGCAAAGTTGCAAACAAAGAATGTTGAATGCAATGACACTTGATATCTTAAAGAACAATATGAACATTTACAAAGATGCAAAAAAAATTGGGAAAATGTCTCTTATGGAACCATCAAAGCCAAAGCATAAAGATGCAAAAACACGGACTATTTAAACTGTGGAGTTGACAGTTAACAGAAACCACAGGCAATATAGTTGCTGAGAAAGAAGAGGCTGAACTCACCAATGCATTCAAATTCCAATAGCATCAAGAAGCTCCGAGTGTTGAGAAACCGAAACAAGTGAGTTAGCAACAATGGCACCACTAGCAGCAACAGCTGGGACTCCAATGCCAGGAAAAGTAGAATCTCCACAACAATACAGCTGTGAGATGGGAGTTGGATGCCCAGGAAAAGAGTCTTTACCAGCTTGGATAGCTGGCCCATAAGTTCCTCTATTCCTTCGAAGAAACCTTTTATGTGTCAATGGAGTTCCAACCAACTTCACGTCACACTTGTCACGACTGAAACCAGGACCAAGGGCACGCTCCACAGCTCTCCACATTACCTGGATTATAAGATATTATGAGAAATGGATCACTGAAGAAAAAGTAACAAGATCAGACAGTACATAACACTAATGATTAATTCCAACAATAATGCCGATGACTATATAATAAGATACTTCAAGATTTTCAACAAGAGAAAGTGGTTAAATACACAAAAGAATGGAGGGAGCCAGAGGAAAGGAATAAACCAAATGTCAGCAGTTGTACTGTAAAAATCAAACATGGATGACCAAAATTAAGTTATTATTACAAATGCTAGTATACAGCTGATATTACACTTTGATAGTGTAATTGTAAAAAATGACCATATAAATTATGCAACAAATTTTAACCATCTACAAAAATTTAACTGTTAACAACCGCATTTCAAAATTTATTTCCGGTCAATAACCAAAATTACGAAAATACCCTTGCAACTTCGTTTTACAAAATTTATTTATTTATTTATTTATTTTTGCGACAAATATGAAGCCTTGGAGAAAAATGTGAAAAACATGAAACCTTTTACAAAAAAAAATAACAGAAAATTACTGAAACCTCCCTTCAAAAACCTTGTTTTTCATTTTTTTCAAGCAAATTACTGAAACGTCCCCTTTAGAAGGGCGTTTCAGTAATTTCACGTCTAGGTTTTTTTTTCCCTTCTTGTCGTCGAATCGAATAGCACCACCGGGAAGGGCCGCCCCAACAGCACTGTTACCGCGCTTGGGTGCACGCTGCTTAGGCACGGCGTCGCTTGGGCAGCGCTGGTCCCGGCAGCGCCGTCTCCGGCGAAGGCACTGCCGATGTGGGATGAGAGAGACAAGAGAGAATTAAGGAAAGAGGAGTTAGGGAGTGTTTTTATAAGAGGGTATTTTGGTAATTGCTCAAAAACGTGGTTAAAAAAAATCACTAATATTTCTAGGGGCTATTTTTTTTTTTCCTTCTATATAAGTCGATTTTATGGAATAAAAGAAGACCCCAATTTAATTCTGACAGCATCATCCTTAATATAGCTATATTTTAATCACAATACATCAACATTATTCGAGCATAGTAAATTAAACAATGTCATAAGCTGCACACTATGAAACTGCCACTCTTGTTCTGCCCACAAGCCCCATCCCCCGCTAAAACAATATACAAACAAACTGGAAGCCGAGATGAAAGAGAGTAGAGAAATAAAGAACAAAAGGGGATAAAGTATAATGCATAAAACTCCATTATTGATGAGAGCAGATGAGAGTAGTTTATGAACAAAATTTCACCAATTTGTGATTGTTGTACCTAGAAAAGGTGATTTCACTGAGAACCAACCAAGTTACTGACTGTAATTAGCCAAACCGTCAGTAAAATTGAATTTTCAAACTCTTTTGGGTTTTACCAAGCAAAGCCACTTAAGAAAAGCCATTGTCAACAAGCATATATAAATACCTCAGATCGTTCAGCTTTGAGTTTTTTGTATTCGGAACTTCTACGGTCAAGCCCTTCCCACAATTCAAATGGTTCAGTTCCTGGCGTGTAAGCATGTAAGACATGTTTTCCAGGGGGTGCCAGATCTGGACTGAGCACACTAGGTACAGAAATTAAAACAACGTTTTGATCAGCATCAACCCCTCTGTCCCAATCATTTACAACTATATGATGAATTCCCAAATCTTCGCGTAAACCCTGGCCAGGTAGACATTTTAAAGATGGTTAGTAAGTTGTAAGAAGATACAACCACGAGAAAGAGGGTCGACACTTGCATGTACTAAAATCAGAATTATAAAGAGAGAAAAAAATAAGCACTTCATACCACAATAGGAGAAGAGAAGAATTCAGGAAGAACTACAAAGATACTAAGTCATTTTAATCATATATTGGCACATGTACAATTCACATCTAAGACACCAGCCTCTGCGCTAGAACATTATTGGCACATTAGTTGTGGTACATGGAATATTTAAATCAGTTTATTCAATTTGAGTCACTTAAGCACAACTCAAATCCCCAAGGAAAATACAATGACTGAAGCAGAACTTAATCATGGAATAAATAGTTAACCGAGATAACTCACCTCTGCATCAAATCCCAAATGAAGATGCATAAATGACTCACATTGCAGAGTTGAGTTAACCCTATCCACGTATGACTTCGGAACTACTTCCTTAGGTAACAGCTTCAAAGTGTCCCACATAGATGCATTGCTGACAACAGCCTTTTTAGCTCGTATAATCTGCAGCATAATAAAAAGTCTTTCCATGACATAAACCGATTTAAATCAATATTGAAACTCACATTACTAATCAAAATCAACTCACTTGACCATTTCTTAGCTTGACACCAGTGGCTCTATCATTTTCAACAATAATCTTTTCCACATGACTTCCTAGTGAAAGCCGTCCGCCAAACTTCTCCATTCCTCGAACAAGAGCATCAACTAGTGCCCCACTTCCATGAACTGGGTACTCAAGGGAGCAACCTGGCTTGTACCATTCTGCAAACATGTAAACCTGAAAAATATTTGGGCAGAAAGAAATATGTTATTCTGTGAAGTAATACAGGCAGAGATGTATTTCTGACTTCTGTAACATATGAACATGAAGAAGATGTCACGTTATCTATAAAACCAGACCTACAAGCAAAGTAATAAGATTTTGTTTCCTGGGCCTCAGCTCAAGTGGTAAGGGAATTGGGTGGGGTTGTAGTAGTTCATAGTTCTATAATCACATACGAAGGAAAAAGAGAGAATAAGGGAGAGTTCACATAGTTCATAGTTCATAGTTAAACTTTTGACTTAAATTTGTGACTTCAACATCTATTCATCTTAGTCCTCATAATCTAATGGTGGGGAAGAGTTCACGGTACACATTATGTAATAGTCACAAGCTATTCAATATTTTATAATCCATGGTTGTTAAAAAAATTTCCTCTTTTCTGTAACCAGCAGACAACTTAGAAGCAAGCTTAGAAAGAGAAATGCTAAGAATAGCGGTAATATTAAAGAATAATTCTACCTCTTAGTTTAAAGCATAAATAAGCTTAGAAAGAAAGACGGTAAGAATAGCAGTAATAATAAAGAATATTTCTGAGTGTTAGTTGAAAGCATAATAGTTACCATCTCTGCTGAGAGTATACCATTAGATTTCACCCCTGCGAGCAAAAAAGCTAGAAGATCCACCCAGTTACGTATAAAAGGGTCTTTGAGCTCTAATGAATCAATGATTTCTGAAAACGGTCGAAGCAGCTTTGTAGCAGCCAAAGCTCCCTGAGGTCCCATTTGGAGAAAAGATTTAAAGAGAGAGGGGGCATATCTAGCAGCAGCAGTGGAAAGGACACCCATATCAGATCGGATAGACAGAGGAGGCAGTGCCATTGCAGCTGCAGACAATGGAAGTATTGCATCCTGCAGTGCATTTTAGTGTTAGAGATGACGTAACTGTTAAGCAGTTTAGAAAGCAAGAAAATGTTAATGGTACTCACCAGAAGTTTTTTCCACTCGTGCACAGCATTCTTGCTAGCATACTTGTCAAGGTCCTGATCAGAAGAACAAAATCAAAAAAGGAAGAAGGTTTGATGATTGATGAATAATATTAAGAGATAACAAGGGGGATTCACCTTGTAAAACTCTGTGGGGCCAATACGAGACAAGAATTCTCCTTCAGGTAAGTAGACCATCCAAGAGTCATAATTAACACATGGAAGTGACTCGCCCAATGCATCCAAGACCTGTGCAAGTGGATTTGCCTGAGGGCCTCTGGAGTTAAATCCAGAGAACAAAGAGGGACCTGAATCGAACTTGTAACCCTTAATCTGGAAAGAATGAGCAGCACCACCGGGAAGATCATGACTCTCTAATACCACTACATCTTCGCCGTACCTTGCTAGAAGCCCCCCACAACACAGCCCACCAATACCACTCCCAATCACAACAACATCGGCCGAGCCTTCTTGACCATTCCACGCGGATTTTCTCTGAGGGAAATGACTATAATAATTTGGCAACGCCATTCCTAGTTCGAAGAAGAAGAAGAAGAGGCTTATACTATTACTTCTGCGACAAGCAACGTCATCCACTCACTCACCGGATAAGGTTTATAGGCTTTGTGGTGAGTTATTAACCTGTTATTTCTTACCTTGTTTTTAACAAATTATTAATTCATCAACTAAATTATGTTTTTAATTTCATAACAGGTTTCTAAGCAGATTTTCATCAACAATAACAATTGTTCTTGTCAAAAATTCATATTTCATTAAAAAAAATGAATTATAATGTTCATCTTAAAGCAAATACGATGGCATAGCAACAACTTCAGAATTCTTTTGCTTCAACCTCAATATGAAAACCTTCGAGCATAGGGCTATCGTCCACTTAGCAATAGCAGCATTGCCGATTCAAGGAAAAAATCTTCAATCAAACAAGCGTACAAGTATACCACATTATATCATTCACACGCCTGTTCAAGAAAATCCTGACCGTTC
Source organism: Acer yangbiense (assembly GCA_008009225.1). Lineage (NCBI taxonomy): Eukaryota > Viridiplantae > Streptophyta > Magnoliopsida > Sapindales > Sapindaceae > Acer > Acer yangbiense. The sequence continues at coordinate 7,609,160 of CM017769.1, forward strand.
ATGTAATTATGTGTCATTTGGAAAATAGCACCCCCCCGTAATTTTCTCCTTGAATTGGAATTTGCATTCCCGGATTCGCATTTGAAATTTGAAGCTTCTCTCTGGATCAATAATTAACCACTCAGTATACTACTGACAATAACATGCAGGCAACGCGAGAATACTAATATACTATGCACTGTTGAGAAATTAAGCATCACATCTGTATAAATAGCACCAACATGATATCCAATTTCAGCCACAACATTGTAACATTGTAAACTTACAAACAAACCAAACTCAAATTAGCATCTATTCACTTTTGTTTTGTTTTTCTTTTTTTTTTTTTTTTTTCCCTTCAATGCCTATCATCTGTCAAAAGACTCGGAAAAAAAATGCAAAGCTGGAATGTCTAAAGGTCCCCAGCATTTTTCTTCTCTTTACCACAAATTCACTTATAGACAGCCCTACAAATACCAAGGGGCTATAGGCAAACTGCTCAATAAGACACAAAACTGATGGGAAGCAGACACTACACACTGATCTGCTTTTATATTTACAGTTTCTGCTTTAAAAGAAAAAGAATCCATCTATTAAAGCAGAAACTCCCCTTACCTAGTCAAGTCAATGGCAAGAACGAGGATATCCATAGCTCCTGTGGCAAAACCCCTTTATAAGGGTCACCATTGTGAAAACTGAGGTATTATATACGATTATAAGAATAAAATCTCGTTTCTTTCTCTCTTTTTTTTCTTTTCCTCCTATCTGAGCCGTCTTTGACCAAGATCTCGGGATTTCTCCAACCAACCAAGTATTAGTTATATATTCATTATTTGAATCATTCCCATCCACTAAAACCCTCCCTCCTTTTCACTGCTGAAACATTTTCTGCACCTGAGCTTGTGTAAAGCAAACAAAGCCTTCACCAAAACAGTAAGTGCATGCTGCAAATATTCATGTGACAAAGCAATTCACTGCAAAATAATGATGTCAAGTAACAAAGCAAATCAGATATCTTGATCAAAAGCCTAAGCAGGAAGAGTCATGACATATAACGACTTCAGCAAAAAGCAATTTGTACCAATGTGTCATCAGCGAAACAAGAGAGAGTTCAAAGCTTCATTTATCAAACAAAAAATATGATAATAGTGGCAAGTGACGGTTTCTGTGTTATCAAACCACTTATGTAAGGAGGCCAAAGAAAGGGAGAAGTCAAATATTAGGGGCTACCACACTGCCACAAACTCACCAATGGTTGATTATCTACTATGATGTAGATAAATAGCCTCTAATGTTTGTCACTTAACCATTTACTGTAACACCAAAAGGAGTCCAACAGTAAAGGAGAAAACAATCTCTGGTGGAGAGAAAAGTCAAATGAAAATAAGTTCACATAGATTCATAGATGACAAACCACTTTGTGGGACTGCAAAAAAAATAAATTAAAAAAACAACGAACATCATAAAAATAAATAAATAAAACACATAAAAAGCCCAAGGAATGTCAGTGCAGCAGAAAAGGAATAAGACTTGTGATTGAGCCCTAAAAGTTGACCTCAGACACCACTCTAGTGGGGCTTTTACTATCTACCATTTAAATATTGAGTTTCCAATGAATAGCAAACACTCTTGCAAATTGGTACTAGTTTTATATAAATTGTTGTATTTTGCAGCCATTTCAATGCACCAGATGACATGAGAAAAAATAAACAATTCCCATAAAATAAATAAATAAATAAAAGGTCTTACCATTTTAAACACACTAAGAACCTGAACTTGACTTTTGAACCCAGACTTGTTTCTGCCAATTCAGCATCAATATTATGGTCACATTTTGTTAAAAAAAAAAAAATTTAAAAAAAAAAAAAAAAAAAAAAACAGACAAAGGAGGTACAATACTGATATCCAAAGAATGTGTGATTACCTCATGAGAACCATAGCCAGAAGCACCACCTCTTCTCAAAGGCTTCCCCTCACTAATAACAAATGTGCCATCAGCATCCTTTACCCCATTTGTTGGTCCTCGACGACCACCATGTCTATGGGAGCCTGTGTAAGAGCAAGTACTCAACTTATCACATGCCAATTTAACCCGTACATTCATAGAGTGAGAGAGAGAGAGAGAGAGAGAGAGAGATTAGAGCAATCCCTAATATTAACAATTATCTACAAAATAATAACCAGTGTGATGACACAGCCATGAAGAAATATAAGAGTGACATCCAAAGATCGGTCAAGTTTCCTAAACAAAACTAACCATTGTCAAAAGAAGAATGACTACTATGTCCACTACCAACCATTTTAACATCTCCACTTCTCACATCTGACATGTCAATTTTCACATCTCCAAGACTCCCTGAAAATTATATGCAGAAAAATAACAAATTATAAAGGTCCAAGAAGAAAAATTGGCATGCCGTACTTTTATGTCTCCTACAATGAGCAGTCTCTGCTTTGCTTCGGGAGAGCACATGCCTGTGTCCATACGTTTGTATTTTGATGGTGGAGCTCTCTAACCAAACAAGTTTGTTGCATAATCACAAAGCAATGAACCCCACATAACTACCATGAATGGGTTATCAAAATAATTGTCATACCTTCTGAAGAATCTACCGCTGACAGTGAGGGTTGAGAAGACTTTGATGACAAAGACTCATCACTTGCATATGATCCATCTGAACGACGAAGAGTCCATACACCACGGTCAGGTCTATCCTTGTTTCTTGTACGCCTTTCCAGCTTCTCACTACAAGAACTATGCAACTCATTTGCACCAACTTTATCATCTGAAACCCCATTTGTATCCTTCAAAACCAACTGTACATGTGGAGGCCGAGGAGGTTGTTTGTCCTTTTCTAGATTTGAATTTTGGCCTTGTTGCTCAGACTGAACCCCAGAAGAATGACTATGACGAGCGTCCCTATTTAAAAGTATGCCTCTGATTATTCTCCCACTGCCTTCACGTCGCTGGTTTTTCGGAGCCTGTGAACCAAGTATGTGTTTAACTGAAGATGCTGCATTCTGCTGCTGTGATATATTGCTAGGCACCTGCACTAGGAATAATGATCATAAGAATATAAATTGAATAGTTACAGGCACATTGAATATGATCATAGGACGTCCTCTGTATAGAATCACAGCTCAGAGGATTCACATATAGCAAACCCATTACTCACTATTCTGAATTGAATTTAAATAGTATTAGCACTTCCAAGACTCAAAACAGTTTGAACTTTTTGCCATTAAAAAATTATGGGTCATAATTGTCAAATAAATAGATGATGGATAATGTTTTCAAGAGAATGAATAGTTTCTCTAAACCTCCATCACTAAATCCTCAAACCTCCAGCTTCGATTTAACTTTCTCCAACAGAAATAGGTTTTAAACTTATGCTGTTTAGTAACTGCAAAAATCCTAGAGTTCGACAAATATGAATAAAATAGTAAACTACATGACATCAACAGGAATCAGCACCACTAAGAAATTGCATGCTTATAAAGTAAGCTCATGACACCTAGCAAGTTCAATAAATAGTCAAGTAGTTGAAAGATTGTATAAGATTGTGAATAATAAAGTTGAAAAAGCAGTAATTCATTACTAAACTAGATTTGGTAATCCATGATTAATGAACACATTAAATAATAATAAAAATCCAAATTAGCAAAACAGTCATGATATCTACTGATTAATATTCACATTGTCAAATTTAAAATTTCCCGGTCTCTCAATATTTTTTATATTAGTCCTCAATGCAACTCCTCTCTCTTGTTCTCTAGATACACGTGAAAACCAGAAGAACAAGAAACAAGCCCACTTTGAGAACCATGTATGATGGAGATGCAGCCTTAAATATGAGCCCCAAGAAAAAGAGATAGCAGGAACAAGGGCCTTACATGAGAAATTTCTCGCTCTTTTCCTTTCAGAAGCAGGACTTTTTTTTTCCCAGCATCAGTATAACCAGAAACTCCTGAAACTAGACATTCACTGGTTAACAATACTCACCCCCCCAAAAGAAAGAAAGAAAGAAAGAATTACAAAGACTTTAATCTACATGGTAACTATGATAAAAACAAAAGTAATCAGTTCCAATGAAAAGTCATCAGCTATATTCTAACATTGAGCATCAACTTTTTTCTCATTCAAGAGAATGCAGTTTGCCCAAAAGCATTTGCATTATAGGACTACTATGAGCAGCCAAAAAAAAAAAAATGATTCCTTGTTAACCATTCAGGCCTTTCACATTATTTTTTTTCTCTCATATCCAGCAAAGAAAATCAATTCGAGAAAACTTCTTGCCTTGCCCCTTGTATGGTAATTATAATGAATTATACTTCAAGAAAATACTTGCCCTTCAAATGCTAAACATTTTCTCAATGCAGGTTCTTACAAAGAAAACATAAGTGTAGCCATGATAATTTTAACAGAAGAGGAATGTTGCATCATTTAAAGTAAGACATTCAAATTAAGCATCCAGTGCATACCACTTTCCTCCTCCAGTACTTCACTTCCAGTTGCAGAAACTGAAGCAACAGGCTTATCAACAATCTGTTGATCATCCCGCTTGGGAAGAAGAATATAAGTTGACTTGTCTTTGCCGCTTGTGTTTTTTGCAGAGTCTCTTAAAACATACTGCACATCAGACAAGAAAAATTTATTAATAATGCAGACATCATCTCACATTGTAATCAATTACAAATGTCAATATAAACACGAACACAAAATGGAAAGCAAAATGAATAGAGAACAAATGGGCTTCACAGCTCCAAGTCACTAAAGTAATCCAAAAATAGAATACAAGGAAAAAAGTCATATATTTATTATCCAACTAAAGATATCTTACTTCCTGCCTTCAACAAAAACATGTACTTATTAAAAAAATAAATTAATTAATTAATTAATTAATTAAATAAATAAATCCTCTTAGCAAGCAAATGTATTCATCAAAATCTTAGCAAGAGTCAAGACTCAATCAAATTAGCATAGTTTGAGCTTAAATCAAACTTAAGCTTACAAGTTAAAGCTCAAGCTGTCACCGTCTAAGATTAAGAGGTCCAAGTTCACTAATATCTCATATATTATAAGAATCCCATAGCATATATCTATATAAAACATTGCTATAGCATAAATCTCAAAGTAATGTGCAATACTAGTGAAATAAAAAAATATATAAAAAAAAAATCTTGACTCTATCCAAAAACCATAACTGTTACTTATTTAAGAAAAATAGATAATGATAATCATCACAAACATTCACCGGCTTGCTTCTATAAATGACGAATATCTGGAAATGTAATTACCATTGTGGTAGAAGACATTTTCTTATCAGAACCTCGTTTAGATGAGGCCGAACCAGGAGTTCCTCTTGTTGATCCACCAGCTCTTCTGCTCAGTTTCCCATTAGACAACAATCTCTGTCATCAACACAATTTTGGAGTTTGGTTATAGAATGCACTAGTAAGCGATACAATAATGTGGAAATACTTATCATGTTTACATTTTCATAAAATGGATTGAAACTTTTATTATGAAAGCAAAAAGATACCCGAGGTCCGGCCTTAGCAGCCCTTTTTTGTCGTACAAAATCCATCAAAGGGGTAACTATAGGGCTGTCTTTCACTGCACCTAAAGAAAGAGAGAAAAAGTGTCAATAGGAAAACTTGCACTAAATGCCATCATCATTCTAATTGCACTCCTATGCATCAAAGATTTAATATTTGTGCCTCACCAATTCGTTCAGCTTCTCTTCTCTCCAATTGTATCTCTGCACTGGGAAGATTCTCAACCGGCTTTGCAATAACTTCGAGGAACTCAACATACTCAGGATCTAGATGTTCATTGAAATAGACTTGTGTTTATTTGAATGAGAAAAGGATGGGAAATAGAAGTCCACATGTAATTAAGATAGAGCTTTACTAGCAAAAATGCAATTTAATACCCTTAAATATAGTCCCTTCACGACCATCTTTTTTGGACCACTTCTTTGGAACGCGCTGTGAAGGAGCATACTCAACAATAGTTTTAAACTGAGCACCTGAAAAACAAAAGCATTACTACTTCAAAGTATCCAGATCTAAGTATCTAACATCTTTTCCTACAAAGTTCCATGCTCAAAACGGATGAACAATAACAAAATTTTAAAAAGTAAAGAAGAGTAAACTTGAAAAGCCCCCAATTAAGTTTTCCAAAATTCACTAGCAGCTAATAGATTTTGTGAGCTGTTAACAAAGGAGGAGAGTGACCTCCATTCCTATCTGAATTAAAACTGTAGGGGGGAATAAAAAGATCGTCACAATATTTCTTGTGAAACATTTGAGCCTACTCAATTCCTTCAAAAGTTTTGTCTAAGAATTACCCTTCTCATTAACAAAGACATGACCATTAAAGAACTCAGCAAACTCAAGAACGTCTTCCGGCCTCTTGAAATCAATGTAGGCTATAGAACAGGATTGATGCTTCTGACTGCAAAATAAATTTAAGAAAATGGTATGAAACATATTCATTACACTTTAAGCATGTACGTTAAACCATGTCAATCTGCATACATACATCTTAACTTAATCATAAAATTAACCAATTAAATATATAATAATATTCTTTCCCCTATAATAATACATACATCTGAAGACTAAATAAGCATGACGTTTTTTGAAAATTGAATACGGATTAAAACCCGAAACCTGAATGATTTAATTTTTTTCTTTTGACGATTGAATCTAAGTGTTGATTGTTTTTTTTTTTTTAAAGATAGAATCATCTAAAAACAAATAATTAGACAGTTGTACCCTTGAACTACTTATTATAATATATTTTTATTTTTTTTGATACTAACAATTAAAAACAAATATTTCTATAAATCGTAAACCAAAATTATTTAAAAATTGATAATATTTCAACAATGAAATTTTTTGATTGATAATAATAAGTAAAATATTTTTTTAATAATATTTTAGAAAAATATTAACTTCATATAATTTAGAATTAAATATATCCCTTTCAATTTATAAAATAATATGTGGTTACAGTTACTGTATAGAACCAATTTCAGCACATAAAGATCGATGTTTTGTAGGCTACGTAATGGAGATAGAATTGGAAATATATTAAATACAATTCAATGATTTAGTTTTAAGTGCTGAGTCATTGAGATGGGATTTTTAACTTTTATTTGGTTTTTACAATTTAGTCCCCAAGTAATTGGAAGCGTCGGTTTTTTACTCATCTTTGCATTTTTCATCAAATCAATCCTTACATATATAAAAATAGCTCATTTTTAAGTCCTTCGGTTAGTCAATGGTGGAGGGGTATTTTTGTCTAACCATGCGTTCATTATTAATATAAAAAGAATTTATTTTTTTTAAATAGTTAGATGGATCTCCAATGCGTCCATCTCAGTGATGGATGGTGGAGATAAAAAAAAATAAATAAATAAATAAATAACCGAAGGAGATCCAATCTCCATTGGATGGATCCCCATAGATCCATCGGTGGACCTCCATCTATGCATATGTAGTTCCACTGATGGAGGTGGAGATCCAATCTCCACCATCCATCTACCGATGGATCTCCACCGGTTTTCTTATTTTGTTTTTATTTTCTTTTTTTTTTTAATTGATTTCCACTGTCCATATGGACAATGGACGATAGAGATCCAACCATCAATTTTTTAATATTTATTTTCTCAGTTTTTCATTTGTTTATTTTTATTAAATTCTGTTTCAATTTGTGTTTTTTTATATATTTTGTTTTACTATTTTTTTGTATCTCCACCATCCATCATGGACAATGGAGATCCATCCATTCATTATGTAATTTATTTTTTCAGTTTTCTAATTTTTTCAGTCAATTACAGACCACGGGAAAAATTGAAGAGACAAATATGTGACCATTGACCGTCAAAAATTTGGTCAAATGACCTAAATGAGCTATTTTTACAAATGTAAGGACCGGTTTGGCAAAAAATGCAAAGATAAGTAAAAAACTGGCATTTCACAATTACTCTGGAACTAGAATGTAAATCCCCTTTTTTATTTTAAGTTGTTTTTTGCATTTTTCAATTGTTTGGCAACTTTAAAAAAAAAATTAAAAAAAATTAAAAAAAATTACAACTTAATTAGTCTAATTGACCCATTAAGTAATAAGTGGAAAAATACAAACTACCACTTAGCATAATATCCACATGAAAGCAAATAGAGTAGTGTCTAACAAGCAAGGAACATTGTGGTACGAAAAAAATTCTATTAGGAATAAAGGCTAAGAGATGAGTAAAATCATAGGTTTAGTGTTCCATCATTACAACAGATAAAATATATAAAATAAAAAATAACCAAACAAAGGGTGCCTAAAGCAATATGTATCCAAGCAAGTTAATTAAATACATAAAATGTATAACGCCAATACGCCATGCAAACTCTTAAGAGAAGTTTGATATCTTTTCAACGAAAACAACTATATTTAATGGAAAATTTTACAATTTCATAAAATAAAGTCTTTCATTATTCACTCCCACTAGTATTGCATCCCAGCAACCAAGTAATCAAGACAAGTTATCCCAATTACAACAAATCCTACAGGAAGCAGTACATAGTCATTTCCATCTTATGTGTGATTGCAATCCGGTTTTTCTGATTAAGATGTAATCAGATAAAAGCTTCAGTAGTCACTGCTTAAAAATACAGTAATTACCAAATCCACCCAATAATCCAATAGCTATTAATATAATTCAGAGCATCTGGCATTAAAGCATTGAATAGTAAAATTCAGCACTCTGTACGACCCAAAAAAAAAGTTCCTATTCATTACCAAAATTATAAGGCAACCAACTTAAATGGTGGTGAATTTTTCAGTGCTTAAGAATTAAGACGTTCTCCAAAGTGTTAAATAATAATTATCAACACTCCTCTCTCTTCATTTTTGAATAAAGTTTCTGTTTCCTATCAAAAATAATTATTATTATTATTATCAACACTCCGTGAGACCAAAAAAAAAAAGAGTACATGGCATTACCAAACTTATAATGCAACCAACTTAAATGGTAATGATGTTTTTAAGTGTTTAAGAAGTTCTAATAATAGTGATCAGCACTCTGTGAGACCAAAACAAAGGAGTGCATGGCATTACCAAAATTATAAGGCAGCCAACTTAATACTTAAATGGTAATGAATTTTTAAGTGTTTAAGAAGTTCTCTAAAGGGTTCAATAAAAATTATCAGCACTATTTGCCCAAAAAAAAATAATGAAACTTATCAGCACTCTGTGAGACCAAAAAAAAAAAAGGAGTAAATGGCATTACCAAAATTATAGGGAAACCAACTTAAACGGTAGTGAATTTTTAAGTGTTTAAGATGTTCTTTATCAGCACAAAAAACAAAAAACAAAAAAAACAAAAAAGTACACAGCATTACCAACATTATAAGGCAACCAACTTATATGGTAGTGAATTTTTTAAACGTGTTTAAAAGGTTCTCCCTACCCTGTGAAAGCTTTGCATCACCTTACATGCATTATTCAGCATAAATAATCAGGGCCAAGTTCCACCTTTGTAACTAATTCCAATTCATGGCTCCTGTTAAACCCTTCAGCTACTATTACTTGCACAAGCATCCTATACTTTAACCATAGCAATAAGCATAAACCCCAAAATGTTAATTTATTTTAGGATTAATTTATTTATTTGCCAATGTTAGATTCAAATATACCATAAAATGATTAACGTACTTAAATTAAAGGATCACTTCTAAAAGACATTGCCAAACACCACTTTTAGATTAAAATATGGGCATTGCCAAACAGACCCTTAGCCACACATCCAAAAGCCCTTTCCAGTTTCCACATTTTGGAAAATCCTTCGCCATCTGATTACTATCTTCGATTACATCTCTTTCAAAACCTGATTTCGACACAGATCTTCAAAAACACCAGCGCATAACTCTTTCCCGTTGTGACACCAACCAAAGGTAAATAAAATTTCATTAATATATAACCTACACAGATCAGCACACATTTACTCTTTGTTAATCTTTGAAAGTGTTGTTATATAATTTCACATACTTTTTTTTATAAAAAAAAATTATGTCCGAAAGAGGAAAAATTAGAGCACAAAAACACATTTTGTGTTCCCTTTACAAACAAGACCCACACTAGGAATGATATATAGTGTGGTACTAGTGTGGATTTTATTTGTAAAGGGCTTTTGGATATGTGGCTCTCTATCTCTTTTAATCTAAAAGTGGATTTTGGAGGTGTTTGGCAATGACTTCAAGAAGCCATCGATAATCATTTTATGGTATGTTTACATCAAAAATGTACAAATGACTAAAATCTAACCCTAAAACAAACTAACAGTCTTTTAGGGTAACAAACAGCTTGAACTAATTTCAATGCCTCAATTTCTGAACCCATGCAATTTTTGTTTTTTTGGTAAAATAATGGAAAAATCGAAAACCCACAATACCCTACCAGAATCAGACCAGTTAAACTAGAGTTCTTCAAAGCCCATATGCACTTGATCCTAAAACTCTGAACTTACTCAATGTTTCATGAAAAATATAAAAAATTAAAAATGTCAACTGCTATCCCAGTTTATCCAAACACTAAAAAATACAAGGAATACATGATAAATCCAGTACATTTAAACAAATCAATTGACAAAAATCATCATCATCTAGCCAAAAGTTATTATAAAATATAAATGCCACAAAATGAAACAAAAAAATAATAAGGCTTCGAATTAAATAAACTACAACCCAGAACTTAAAACACAAAAATCAGAATACCATACAAAATTAGTAATAAAAAAACAACTGAAAACAACCACCAGCAAAATCTATCAACAAAAACTCCCAAAATTAAGCGTTGGAATTGAACAAAAAAACACAAAAACCCTAACCTGGTCTTCCCAGGACGAAACGACAACCAGTTGTAGCGTCCGGAAAAGGAAGCGTCGATTTGCTCCGTCAACATGAGCCGCGTAATCGCCGGCGGCAAGTGGCGGAGCACCACCTTGGTTCGATCCAACTGCCCCTTCATCACTTCGACCTCCAAACCAAAATAAAAACAAAATACAAAAAACCCTAATAAACCACAAAAACCTAAAAACTTTGCTTCTCTTTCTTCTTCTTCTTCCGCTTCAATTACTTGCTTCGGTGCTCGAAATTCGCAGTCGTATTACATCTTCTTCTTCGAGCGTTAAATACGTTGATCGAGTGAAATTCGAGCCCTAATTTTGAAAAATTCCGAACCAAAACACAGTCGCCATGCAACAGAAACAAACACAAGAACTGGAGACAAAAAAAATAAAAAATAAAATAAAATAAATAAAGAGAAGAGAAAAAGAAAATACGCCTCTCAAAGAGTGGTGTAAACGGTAATTAAGTAAAGGGAGAATCGTAAACAATACTAATCAAATGCCAATTAATACAAGAGAGATCTGATTAATAAATAATAATCCATTAAGTATCTTTCCGTGCTCTATTTTAATATTTTTTTTATAATATGACAATTTGATCATCATCAAAATTGAAAACTCTAAAAACCTGATAGAGAGGTACCCAGGGGTACCTGCCACCCGAATGGTATCAAAGGCATGTCTCGAGTCCTTGGAGTCCAGGAAAAGAGTTAGACTGTTATGAGTATTTTAAACTGGTATAGAAGGAAGAAATTTCTCAAAAATGGCAAACACTACCACCACTCCCTCTACTGCTACTCTAGTTCCTAATAGATTATCTTCTTCTATGTCCTTACCTCCTCCTACTATCCAAAGAACCCAGTCCAACAGAATCCAAGATTTAGTAGAATACACCCATATTCCTGCTTCAGCCCAGATAAATGAAACTACTTTCCCTCTGCTTAACCCATACAACATCTTCAAGAGAAACAAATCTCTTGCTACTCGGTTAACTCGTCTTGTCCATACCAGACCACTTCCCATCTAAGAATATGTCCAGTCCACAGGCTTAGATAAATGTTTGATTCCATCCTCTCCCAGTGAACAGTATGTCACTCTCACCATTGATCAAAACATGATAGATCAATGGATTAAAGAAGGATACTCCCATCTCCACATCGGTGCTATCCGAATCATCCTCTCTCTTCACAGGCGAAAAGGCTTACCTGTCACTGCCAGACTAGCCTTACTCAACACCATTTACACTCAGTATGAATATGCTGTGATTGGCACTTGCCTATCTACTCTTCATGCTGGAAGCATATCCCTCACATATTATCCCAACTTCAACATTCCTTTACGGGATCAGAACCTCCACAAATGTCTCAAAATCCAAGTTTAGATCATTGGTGCGCCCATGCAAGCTAATTCCTACATGACTACTGTTCATCACCAGCTTGCTTACAGACTCCAAGATCATGCTCTTGATCTCCCACTTCCTGATCATAATGGTGATCCGATCTTCATCAAAGCAGAAAGAGAAGATGAAGTCTCTACCATCCTCCAAATTCCAAAACAACTACCTAGAGACAAGCTTACAGAAATCATGTCTCTTGAATGGCTCACAAATTATGAAAAGGTTTTCCAGGACGAAGCTCCTATCGTTGCTGCTGATACGTCATATGTTCCTCAACCTGATGGCTCCATCAAAATAATCTATGCACCCCTCACCGGTTCTAAGGCTCATTCTAGTTCGGAGACTCCTCCAATTTTCCAAGCCCTTATGATCCAACCGGTCACCACTGAAGATGACATTCCTATCCACAGTTTTGAAGCTGACGGATCTCCGATCTACACTGATAAGATCCGTGGCCACTTCATTTGGGATGTTGATCCCAATATGTGTGATGCAGACTGTATCTGTCGACGTTGTCTCAAAGATACTTCTTCTACCTTCTGTAAACCCTGGAACAAACCTCACAAACCGGATCATTCTGACAGTCCTTGGATCGGCCTCCACCCTATCAAAAATAAACCTTTACCCATTTATGACAGAGCTTTACAGATCCTCCAATCTGAAGGTCTTCTACCTCCACAACCTGTATTTGAAGTCCCTAACTCACCTCCACCAGTCCCTTGCTATATGACATTAGATTATGATTGTGACTTCCCTCCTTTTGAACCCTCTTCAAACCAAGAAAAAACTTGTTTCTCAAAACCTTTTGTCCAATCTACCGAAGTCCAACCTGATGGTTCCTTCAAACAGCCCTCTCAGGCTGAACAAGTCCTCAACTGGCAATCCCACAATGCCAGGGCTTAAAACAGAGTTCTTAACTCTATTGATCAGAAGATGAGATGTTGTTGGTTTTTGGCTTAAGGTCTCTGTCTGTCTCTAGATGGTTGAAATGTTAGTACCCTGTTTAGGCCGTGGTTAGGCCGCCATTGTGGGGAAAACTCTAAAAACCTGATAGAGAGGCACCCAGGGGTACCTGCCACCCAAATGGTACTTTTTTTTTTTTTTTTTGTGGAAGTCTATTAAAAACAAAAAGTAATCAAAACTTCCTACTTCCTATGATTCAAAATCTCTTTGAAGGAAAATATCAAGTTCGTCAATTAAAAAAAAAAAAACGTTAACACAAAAAACTCGACCGTAATTCATAATATAGTCCGCATCATTGACTATCTATGCACATCGGAAGCTCATTCTTCATCTTCTTCATCTTCTTCTCCACCGGATACCTTTTCTTTTTGTTTTTTTTTCGAGCGTTTCACAAACCCTAAAACATTTATTTTTCAATATCGTTAAAGTTTTATTTGATCCTTGTTGACGGTGATTTTTCGTTGGGTGAAAAATCAGTAAGCCAACTAAGTTATTTGCAATTTATTAATGACAAAAAAACAAAAATTGTGTAAAAAGATCCAATTTTACGTAGAAAACCTTGGGAAAGGGAAAAAACCATGGTTGCCGGTGACGGCGAGGAAAGAATTTCAATAGAGCTCTGCTCGCTAATCTCTCTTGGTGCCTATTTATGCGTAATTTCGTGTGTGTTTACAGTGAAAAATGGGTTGTATTTATACATTCATTTTGTAGCCCTAAACTTGATATGCAAGTAGTTGACTTGCAGAATCTTATTATGATTATTCTTGCTTCGATCTCCGTATATGTCTTGATCTCCTTAAAGTGCATCTATTTACTCACTCAGCAAAGCTTTTACTTAGATGGATGATTAGATGATTTGATGATGTGGCATAGCTATCCCTTTGCCATATCATCTTCTTTAGTTGATACATTATTCATACAAAATTCACCTTCAACAATCCTAAAGTGATGGGAAGGATTTACAAGAAATAAACAAGTTTTCTAAAGTGTTGATTTAGGTAGATTTTTTTTTTCTGAAACAAACAAAATATAAATCTTCGTGCAGATTTTATATATATATATATACTGTAAGTGACACATTCTTATGATTGGCTTATTCCAGTGACAAACTACAATTGGAGATTTTAATGTAAAGGTAGATTAGGACCATTAGGTGCTTGAAGTGTTCGTGATCAAGTCTCCCTTGGCACCCCCAAAGCTTCAAGATCAAGTGCTTTCAGGTATAACACTTGACTTTGATTCTTGAAGAGATTAGTGGCACACACACATTCATGCATTCTTAATTGTCTTGCATTTGTGTCTTATTGCTTATTTGTGTGCATTCTCTCACAACCACACTTGCACTTCATGATTGTCTTAAATGTGGAGTAATTCATTTCCGATTGTATGATCGGAAACGTTCGCGCTCGCACGAAGGTATGCATGCTTAGCGCGATGTTTGACCTCTTAAGAATGTCTCATTCTTCTCTTAGATAGGTACTAGGTCACATGGTTTTATACCATGAATTCCGGCATCTATTTGTTCGTCTACTTGGCAACAAAAGTGTCCCGCGAAAACATTATCAGTGGACAAGTTTCGTCTACTTGTCCCATGAACTTCATGCCGTGAAAAAGGCTGTCTAATCAAAACGACACAGTTTTGTCCTAGGCTGATATATATACTTCTCTTTCTCCTTCCAGCCGATTTAGAACTTCAAAAATCAATTCTAAAACTAAAACAAGTTTTCTTATGAGAGAAGTTCCAAGATAACTTTTCTATTATCTAACCCCAATACCCATCTTCATCTTGCATCTTCAAGCATCATTCAAGCATGGGTTTTCATTAGTTTCATCACTTGGTGTATAGTCCTCATATTTTGATTGGTTTATTTCGTTGACAAACCACATTTGGGGTTAATGTGTAAGGATAGATTAGGTCTTCATTGTTCATGATCAAGCTCATGGCTTCCTCAAAGACCTCAAGATCAAGAGCACTTTAAAGGTATATCACTTGTGCTTAAATTCTATTTGAAGAGATTTAGTTGCACACACACACTCTTGCATTTTCATATGTTGTTTATTCTTGTGTGTGTTACATGTTTGGTACTCTTTATGATTATATCTATTCTCATGTATGTTCTTTACTCACTTCACATTTGCACAAATTTCATATAGTTTAGGTGTGTTTGAGAGCCTGGGAAAAGAGATTTTGTCTCTTACCGCAGTGCAAGTCGCTCCCCATGCACCTGCTTATACCGCGGCTCCCACAGCGGTAGAAACTAGTGGGTTTCACGTGTAGGGTACCGTGGTTGGTGACCTTGCCTCCACAGTGGTCCCAACCATGAAGTTTCCCAGAGCCTCCACACTGTGTGTACCGCAGTGGGGACACTTTGTTCGTATCGCGGTACATACAGTGGTTTTGACGAGTTTTTGAGTTTTTTCTTCAAAACAATGTCTCTTTGGCTAGGGCTTCATATATATATATATATATGCTATATTCTCTTCTTGGCCGAATGAGTGCTTAGAAATTCATATCTTTGAGAGCTCAAGAGTGTCTTGCAAGAAAAGTCATTAAGATTCAATCTTGGAATGTAATTCGCCTCAACATCTAATCCTTACCAGATTTCTCTCATTTCCGCTCAAATTCCTAGGCTTCACTCAACATCCATATGCAATATGAGTTTATGTTATGGATATCATATTTGATTGCATATGACACATTTTAAAACACAATTTCTGAAAATTGAAGTCTTATGAATGGAATTGCAAGTCATGAATTAGAAAGAACATGCATTAATCAAAATTTGCAAAGTGGGAATTTCTAAAGATCATGAAAGTCTTTCTTTTGGTTGTATTGGGGCCTAAGGTGAACGGTGAGTCAATAAATGGGAATTGAGAATTTCAAACACCCAATGATTACACTAAGGTATACATTCTACTTTGAGTACAATTTGCTATCAACATATTCACATTCACACTTTTTGGCATCCAGGCTTACAATTGCAATTCACTTGTGCAATTTATACTCTTTCTTTTCATAGAGTAGCTAATCAACATTTCATTTTTTTTTTCTTTAGGCCAATTTCTTGCCTCATTGATCTTTTCTTTTCTTCTTTTCTTTTTCTTATTTTCATGTTTTGCATTTCAGTCTTCCTTTTTAATCTTTTCAAAACATTTGCAATTCAATACATTTGCACACACATGCACACATGCCTAGGTACACGCCTTAACAATTTCAAGCATATAGCTTACATTCATGTAAGGTCTCACATTATTGATTGGCTTATTTCGTAGACAAACCACATTTGGGGTTTTTGTAAGGGTAGATTAGACTCTCAAGACCTTAAGAGAAGAAGCACCAAAGGTAAATATCTGTGCTTACTTTGCTTTGAAGAGATATAGTTGCACACACACACACACACACACAACACTTGCATAATTCTTATTCTTGAATGTTGTGTGTTTATATTGTATGCATTATTGTTTATTTAATCTCTCTTCTTGCATGAGTATATTGATTGCATCTTGTGATTATAATGACATATCATTTTAGACATTTGGATGCAATCTCCTTCACTTGTTTACTCTTGCACAAAATGCATTTGAGTGTGAAGGAAGAGAGCTGTGCACTGGTCCACATACGCCAGACCAGCGCAGATCGCCTAGTGGTCTATCACTGGTTGTGCACTGGTCGTCTAGTGCAAGCTCACCAGCGCAGGACGCCCAGTTCTCTATCGCTGGTGTTGCGCCCTTCACCTGCACTGGTCGACCAACGCCCTGTGCAAATTGTGTTCATGCGCTGGTCGTGCGCTGGTCCACCAGCGCAGCTTACCAGCGCACAGTGCAAATTCTGGTGCGTTTTTTTCAAAACAACCTCACTTCACTTGAGTCCTCTATATATATGACTATGTTTTTAGGTTGTTTTTTAGAGAGTTCAAAATCACTTTTTACTTAGCATATTTTTCCAAGAGAAAAATTTCCATAAAAAACTCACATTTGATTACTCAAACACTTTTCCATGATCATCAATCATCATCTAGCAACATCTTTGATCATCTAGATATCATTTTGCATGGATTCTTCAACACACTTTGCTTGGTAAGTTTTTCACTAATATTTTACATATTTTGTGTTTTTTCTTATTAAGCAATCTCATTTATTTCTTGTATGTCTTTTAATATATTTTTTGGACACAAGATTGAGATTAGTGTATTGATGTTTGAGAAGTTGTATTGTGATAGTTATCTAGGTTTTCATAATCTATGTTTAGCTAAGTTATTTGACATGTCATTTAGTTATTGATATCTAGGATTATCTTAATTGCAATATTATCATCCTAGATAAGCATATAGGGTCACCTAGCTCTAATTGCATTTTTGGATATTTCATATATTCACTTAGGTTGTATTATCTCTTCATTGAGAAGTGAGACTTGTGTAACTTCTGAGATTAGGTTGCGTAAATCACAAGCAATTGGACTAGGTCCACTTATACCGGGATTAGGTAGGTGTGTGATTACTTACCGGGATTAGGTTGTAATCTTTAACTCATTTAGTGGATTTGAGGTTCGAGTGTGGCGCACTTATTAGCCTGTGGTTTTTCTCGTGAGGGTTTCCATGTAAATATCAAGTGTTATTTACATTCCGCACCATATTACACTTGCTATATTTTATTGACTATTATGAGCACTTTTGTAATCTTGACATGTATGCGAAAATTAGGTAATATCGTTTAAAAACTATTCACCCCCCTCTAGATTAATATCATACACACTGAGTATTTGTTTCAGTTCATTTCCTAAGCCTTCGCAAATCATTTTGTCAAGGTAAGTCAAGTGTATAGGCTATATGGTTCATGTAGATGTGATTCATGAATGAAAAGCTTAGATGTGTTTGGCTTCAAATGGGCATGGGAGCACACACATTAGAGGGCATGGAAAATGTTTAGGCCAACTTTGTTGTTTCACATGCATTGCCTAAAATCCTTTCTAAAGGTTTGTCCACAAAGGAAATTAAGGCATCCATAAGCAGTCCATACATTTTATGGCAAACAACATTTTAGTGCAAATGAGACATATACATGCTTGTATGAGTGTTTGTGAGTGAGTATTTAAAGAGTGAAAGAATTCCTTCAAAATACGCTTTTTTGGCCGTGTTTATGACACTCACGAGAAGTCTCCACTATTAATTCCTAGCCTTCAAGCAAAGTTGATAATTCACTCCAATCATTACAAGAAAAGGACTAGCACGCTTTGCGTAATGCAACCCTAAATGGCATGATGTTAATCTAAACCAAGCAATCGCAAAGATGCATAATTCCTCACTCACTCGTGCAATTAGCACAAGCTCAACAAGCAAAATATGCTCAAATATGGCATTATCGCAAGATTTTTGAAATTTTGAAAAATTCTGAAAATTTTGGCTTAAAACTGAAAGTTCTCACGATGTGTTGGGGGGGGGGGGGGGGGGGGGTGAATAGATTTTAATCGTTATTACCTAATTTTCGCGTTTAGTCAAATTTACAAAAATGCCCCAAACTAGACAATATAATATAGCAAGTGTAATATGGTGCGGAAATTAAATGACACTTGATATTTACGTGGAAACCCTCATGGGAAAAATCACAGGCTGGTAAGTACGCCACACTCGAACCTCGAATCCACTAATTGTGATAACGTCTACAACCTAATCCCGGTTTACGATCT
The DNA here is from genome assembly GCA_008009225.1 of Acer yangbiense. Classification (NCBI taxonomy): domain Eukaryota; kingdom Viridiplantae; phylum Streptophyta; class Magnoliopsida; order Sapindales; family Sapindaceae; genus Acer; species Acer yangbiense. Next base: position 7,628,085 of record CM017769.1, read on the forward strand.
AATCCCGATCAATAACCCGTTACCACTACCCGCAGGCCTGTAAAAGTGGACCTAGTCCAATTTGCTCATGTGACCACCTAATCCCGGTGTACGACCTAATCCCAGTCTATCACACAAGACTTACTTCTCCGAAGAGATCAACACCCTATGTGAATATGCAAAGATATCCAAATATGCAAGTAATGCTAGGGAACACTAAATGCTTATCTAGGATTATATGATGTCAATAAAATCAATCCTAGATATGAAAATATAGCTATATAACATGGCATACAACTTTAGCTATGTTAATGATAACCAATCCTAAATACAATAGCTATCACAAATAACCCACAAACATTCAAAAAATTAACTAGTTGATTAAAATACAATCTATCAACCTAGTTATCAATAAATCACACAAGAATGTTTATGGCATAGCTTTTAGGCAATAATGACCTAATCAATTAAGCTATCAAAAATAATCTCAATCATATAATGAGATTAATTAGCTAGATATAAAATAGGCATGAAAACCTAGCTAACATAAATAACCCAATCAACACATAATCTCAATCATGTATGTAGAAATTACTCAAAGAATATACAAGTGATAAAAAAGATAAATTGATAAGTAAAAACACTAAGATTAGATGAAATTAGTGTTTAACAAATCATACCACGTGTGTTGAAGAAGACCCATGTATTAGCACATACTAGATGAACCTAGATGATGCCTAGATGATGATTTGTGCATGTGGGAATGGGTTTAGAGAGATAAAGATGTAATCTTAAGCTTTTTCTCTCAAGTCTCTCTTTCTCTCTCAAGAATATGGAGCATCTCTCTCTAGGGTTTGATTTTGTGGCTCAGCCCTCAAAATGATGAGAAAGATATGTATTTATAATTCCCAAGTGAAACTATGTCGTTTTGGAAGAAATGGAAAAATTATGGGCATTTTCAAGGTACACGCGTAAGTGTAGCGGCTCAAGATTCGAGCACTTCGAAACATGACCAAATGACATTGAAACCTTTTGTATAATATATCGTTGGAAAGGTATAGATTTCTACTTGTTACTTGTTTTTACAGAATGACATTTCGATGTCTATAGAAAAAGTTATAGTCAATTGAGTGATCAAAGGTCAGAAACGGACAACAACAGAGTTGCCTTATTTTGGTTGTAACTTTGGAGATTTTAAAACCAATCCAAACGGTCATGAAACATTACGAATAATATACCGTTGGAAAGGTATGAGTGTCTAGTTTGTACAGGAATTTTCAAAACTCATTTTGAAGCTTTGTATAAAAAGTTATGGTCACAAGACCATGCAAAGGTCAGTTTTGAAAACACTTGAAACATTGAAATCCAATCTTTTGAAACTAGACACCTTACTCCAATCAACCCAACCAAATTTAACACTTATCCAAGAGAAGAATGAGACCTTCTCAAGTGGTCATTCATTGCACTAAGACATGCACACCATCGTGCAAGTGCGGACGTTTCCGATCATATTTCGGGAAATAAATTACACCACACTTAAAACTAACAAACATGAAGTGCAAGTGTGGGAAGTGAATGCATCCTAATGCCTAACATGTCATGGCATTGTCATTGAACAAGATGCACTCAATAAAACATGCATGAAGAGATATTCAAGAATATGAATGCACACATATAAAAATACACAACATACAAGAATAACATTTATGCATGAGTTGTGTGTGTGTGCAACTAGATCTCTTCAAAGCATGTAAGCACTAGAAATTTACCTTTTGTGCTTATCAAGATAAGGTCTTGAAAGGGCCTTGAGCTTGAATACCAATACCTAAGCTACCCTTATAATGAACCCCACATGTGGTTTATCCACGAAACAAGCAAATCAAAATATGAGACCTAACAAAAACAATGCTTAAAACAATGGTGTTGCGCACACAAGCACCCCCAAACCTAAATTTGATATTGTCCTCAATGTCTCGGGGCATAAAAACCAATTATCAATAATATCAAACACAATACAAAGAGTTATCAATGTCCTATATCAACAAACAATTTCCCAAGAATAGAATAAACTGGTGCATTCATTCCATTATGCACATAATCAATAATAAAGATATTGTAAGTGCCTCACTTTTGATTGGCGCATTTCATTGACAAAACCACAATGGGGTTCAAATATGTAAGGGTAGCTTAGGATTGAAGAAATCTTCATCAATTTTCAAAAGACCTCATTGTGGACATCAAGAGCTTCAAGGGAGGTAGTTTACTTGTCTTGACTCTTAATTGAAGAGATTTAGTTTGCACACACTCACATCTCATGCATTTACTTGTCTTATATCTTGTTGTGTGTTTCTAGTTTGTGCACATGTTCTTTTCATGCATGATCTCTCCATTGTATTTTATTTTATCATTGCCTTGTCTACTAGCTTGAAAATTGCATGTTTTTCTTCTTAGTGTTGATGGTTGACTGGCTATCGCTGCGTAGACCGCTGTGGGTTTTCGTAGCGGCAGAGGGAGTGTTTTCTAGATAGTGTAACACGCTCTCTAAAGCGGTCCCATGACCACTGCCGTTTTTCGCAGCGCTTCACGGACAGTGTCTACCGCTCCCTTTACCGCTGTCGTGACCGCTGTAAATTTACATAGCGGTTGGTTTGACAGTATGTACCGCTGTCGTGACCGCTGTGGCTTTCGCAGCTGTACCAACAGCGGTCGACGATGGATCAGTTTTAAAAACGTGACCTTTCACATTCTCACACACTTCTCTATAAATACATCCTATTCTCTAGTCTCTTTTAAGGTTTTTGAGTTTTCAAATCAACTAGAGAGAGTTTTTAAAGTGACTTCAAAGAAAAGAAACCAAGATTTGATCTTTCCAAATCAAAACCAAAAACCCATCATCCTTTCATGGTTCATTCATCATCTAGCATCTTTTAGGTATGATTTATCATGGGTCTCTTTCATTACTCACATGACTTATAGTTAGAACATCATCTACATCTTTTTATTTGTTCTTGCTCTACAAGATAGCTCATTTATGACTTGACTAGTTTCAAGATTGCATCTTTATTACTTGACTAGTTTCAAGATAGCCTTTTTATTATGTTTTGTGAGTTGTTTGTGATAGCTATTGCATATATGTTTGATTTGCACATATAGCTAGGTTGTATGCATCTCATATAGTTACATGATATCTAGGAATGTCTTTAACATGTTCATCCATGCCTAGATAAGCTTAAATGTTTAACCTTGCATTTATGCTTCTTGAATATTGCATATATTCACTTTAGGTTGTTTATCTCTTCTCTTTGAGAGACAAGTCTTGTATTTGCCTTTTGGTAGTTTGCAAGCAAGGGACTAGATTCACTTTTGAAAGCCTGTGGGTAGTAGTGGTAGATTAGTAACCGTGTAAGGTTTGACGTGGTCAACCTAGGTTGTAATTGCCATTACAATTAGTGGATTGAGGTTCGTGTGTGGCGCACATAACAGCCCGTGGTTTTTCCCGTGAGGGTTTCCACGTAAAAATCGAGTGTCGTTTATATTCCGCTTTATTACACTTGATTTTATTTTATGACTAGTTATGGGTTTTTCGTAATATTGATTAATCGCAAAAAGTTGGTAATAATCCGATTAAAATCTATTCACCCCCTCCCACCCTCCCATATATATTTTCAATTTGGTATCAGAGCGGGTTCCTTAACATAATTAAGAGATCCCTTGCTCTTGATAGAGTCTCTTGCATTTGTTTGCATCTTTTTTGTGTATCTTATGTGTTTTGCTTGTTTGTTTGCATACATATCATTCTCACCCAAACAAAATGAGTGGAAATGGAGTTGGAGGCGAGGGTGCTTCTAGCACAAGACCTCCCTTGCTCACCGGGGTCAATTACGCATCATGGAAGGGCAAAATGGAAGCATATGTGTGCCAAATTCATGACCGTGTGTGGATGGCGATTGAAGATGGGTACATGCCACCTATGATGACTCCTACGGGAGGTGGAGAAAAAGTCCCCAAGCCGAAGGCATAATGGACCCCCCAAGAGTTCGAGGCTTCAAAATGGAATAACAAAGCCATGCCCGCAATCCTATGTGCCATGGATGATAACCAGTACAAATTGATTCAAACTGCAGGGATAGCAAAGGAAGCTTGGGACATATTAGAGACGGCTCATGAAGGAACCGAAATAGTCAAGGACTCCAAGCTTCAAGTCCTCCAAACATTATTTGAGACCATTAGGATGGAAGAGGATGAGTGCTTCAATGACTTCCAAGTGAAGCTTATGGATATAGTGAATCAAATTCACCAACTTGGTGATCCCTACTCGGATAGAAGAATCAAGCAAAAGATCATGAGATCGCTTCCCAAGAGGTTTGAATCCAAAGTGACGGTGTTGGAAGAAAATAGTGACTACACAAGGATGAAGCTAAGTGAAGTAATTGGAAGGCTCTTGGCTTATAAATCTAGGAAGGGTCCTACATCTACACCTCCAAAGAAGTAAAAGAGTCTTGCTTTGAAGAGCATCAAGGTAGAGAAGGATGAAGAAGACTCGAATAAAGAAATTGCTTTGATGGCAAAGACGTTCAAGCAATTTATGAGGTTTAAGAAGAAAAAGTTTGGCTCTAAGGGAAAGTTTGTGAAGAATAAGGCTCATTTCAAGAAAATGGAGCAAACTCAAGAGAAAGACCACAAGAAGGGTGTCCAATGCTATGAGTGTAGTGGCTTTGGACACATTGCTCTTGACTGTGCTAATTTGAAGAAGAAGAGAGGAAAAGCCATGGCGGTGACTTGGTGTAAGATCCTAGATTTGTGTTGGCTTGATTCCATTGCAAAACTCTCTATATTTGTAATAGTTGTTGCTTAGGTGGTTCTTAGTGAAAAAAAAGCTTCAAAGGTGAAGAAGCAACATCTTGTGCAAATATCGTCTTCAAGGGGAACATCGCATACCTGGATGCTAAGGTATCAAGTTTCTTCTTCCTCTTGCAAGGCATAAGAGCACACACACACAATTCATACACGTGTGTCCCTGCATCGTAGTTCAAACATTTGTTATAACACATTCACATACTTCTTAGTATGCACATGCATTGGTCTCTTATAGACAAACATTGTAGAATTGCATGTTTTGTGACTATCTCTTTGATATGGCATACTCATGTGAATTTGTGTTTATTTGTTTGTGTGTTTTGTATTTTGGACTTGAACATGTTCTTATTTGATTCCTTATTGAGTTCCGATCGTTTCGGTTACTCATTCATAAGGTTTCGAGTCCAAATAATTTAGCTACACTACTTTGCATTCTCATTTGTTGAGTTGACTTCATCGTCATTTTTCGAGATGATTTCTCAACCATTTTTCAAAGTTTTATAGTCGTAGTCATGTGTGAGGGAGTCATGGTTCGTAATCCGAAAACAGATTTGAATTCAGAGTTCGAACGGCCGAATACGGCCAAAGAATGCGAGAGGTGCGCGGGAGAGCAAGCGAGGCCAAATGGCCAAGCTTGGCCAAGCCGTGTGGGAGCCGTGGGACCCACGGCCAGAGGACCTCTCTGGTTCCATGTGGCCCACGCACCCCACACGGGCCTTGGCTGAGGTGGCCTCTTTTGGTTGGCCAAAAATCCTCTCTCTCTCTCCTCCTTTTAAATGCCTCTCCTTCCCTCTAAACCTAGAAATTTAAGAAAACTTGAAAAGAAAATTTCTGCAGAAATCTTCATGATTTTGTTTTTCTTATTTCAATCATAACTTTTTCATACGAACTCGAATTCGAGTGATCTAAAAGCCGAAAATGTTGGTCTCGACGAGAGCTACAAACTCCAAGCATTTTCGGAGTCAGTTGACCTTGTGATTTTCCCAGTGTTCAGATTTCAGTACGTGGTTCAACTTGTATGTGTTACTTATTCTTCTTTCAATTTCTTTTGATCATCTCTTTTATTCTTTCTATTTGATTGATGAAATGTGTTGAGAAGAATGCTAGAACATATGCTAGGGTTTTATGATTGATTGTTTGTTGAGTTTTAGCATTGTGATTCACATTTGAACTTAGTTTGCTAAACTTGATTTTCCTTGAAATTGATTCTAGAAATGCTATATGTGATGTGCCTCATGACATGTTCTAGGTTTAATTTCATGTTCTAAGAACAAGGTTTATAGTGTGATATATTGAATATTCTTGACTTGTTCTTATTGATTTTACATGCATTGATTTCTAGGTTCTTTTTATGATTGTGTGTTGAAAGCATATCCTAGAATATCTCTAAGCATGTTCATAGAGTTTGATTGATCATCATACTTTATTTGATTGTGATTTGCATCATTTGCATCACTTAGATCATTGCCTTGTGTAAGGTTGAAGTCTCTAGCAAAGTGAGTGAAGCTTTGTGGATAGAGCAAGGAAGTCTTGATTAGAGTCGGGAGGACTCGGATAGTCAAGCAAGAAGACTTAGCTAGGAGTAGGAAACTTCGGATAGCTAAGCAAGAAATCATCCTAGAAGCTTGAGAGCTTTGGATAGGATGTTGCTACCTAGAGGTGTAGGACACACATTGGATAGGTAGTAGGCTTTGTGGTTCACTAGCCTGAGGGTAGATTAGGAGTTGATAGCTTGAGTGGATATCATGAGTTGGTTGCTTGAGTGTGTAAGTCCCTTTTCATATAGTGGATTGCTTTGCCAGTGGTTGTGGTATCAACCCGTGGATGTTTCCTCTTTGAGCTTTTACCACGTAAAAATACTTGTGTCAAGTTTCGTTTTTATGTTTCTTTATCTTCCATATGTTTGTATTGATTGCATTACCTGTATATTGATTTTCACATGTGTTGATTAAATCAATTCAATTGTTAAGATTCATCAAGTGTGCTTTTAATTGTTGTATTCCGCATATTTTTTGTATATTGGAAGAATTTGGACCTATACCTATTCACCCCCCTAGGTATATATTACACTATATTGCTTAAGGGAATTTCAATTGGTATCAGAGCAGGTGTTTAGAAGTAATTAGATAGATCCATATTATAGTGTTTGTGTTTTGTTTTGTTGTGTGTTTTTTTTTTTTTTTTTTTTTTGTGTATTGTTCATTTTTGTAGTTATGGGTGATTCAATGCCGGAAGGTGCTTCTAGTGCTAGACCTCCACTCTTGGATAGTGGTAACTACACCTTTTAGAGAAATACAATGAAAGCATACATTAGAGCCATCAATGATAAATCATGGATGAGTACGAGTGATGTAAGGTTCCCATTTGTTGATTGGCTTATTTCGTGGACAAACCACATATTAAGGTTCTTTGTAAGGGTAGCTTAGGAGTTGGTATTATTGTTCGAAGCCCTTTGAAGACCTCGTATTGATAAGCACCGAAGGTATATTTCTTTGTGCTTACTTGTCTTGAAGAGATAGTTGCACACACTCATAACTCATACATATGTTTAATACTTGTATGTTGTGTGTCTTATTTTTGTGCATTAATGTTCATTAACATCTCTTCTTGCATGTTAGTTTGATTGCATCTTGCATATCCAATTGCATTGTCATGCTTAGACTTAGGATTGCATTTTTGCATTGGGCGCTCCCAAAAGCGCTCTACAGAAGCACTGTACGAACAGCGCCCATTGAGCGCTGTTCAGACTTGATCGATTTAATTCGGTCGCTGTACGGGCGCTGTACAAAGCGCTCTACGTACAGCGCCACTCTGTTTTCCCGTGAGAACAGAGTAGGGGCGCTGTACAAGCTCTGTACAAGAGGCGCTCTACGTACAGCGCCCAAATACAATATTGAGGCAAACTTATCAAAACGACCACACTTTGTTTTGGCCTCTTATATATATGCCATTTTGACTTTAGGTCAATTACAAGAGTTCATATTCAGATTCCATACTTAGGATATTTTTCAAAGAGAAGAAAAATTCCAAAGAACTCAATTTTAGTTTACTCAAACACTTTTCCATGATCATCAATCATCATCTAGCATCATCCTTGATCATCTAGATGACATCTTGCATAGATTCTTCATCATACTTTGCTTGGTAAGCTTTTCACTAATATCTTACATATTTTGTGTTTCTCTTAACAAGCAATCTCATTTAATTACTTGTATGTTATTTTATATACTTTGAATACAAGTTTGAGATTAGTATGATGTATGTTTGAGAAGTTGTATTGTGATAGCTAATTAGGTTTTGTGCTTAATCTTGATTAGCTAAACTATTTGATTTGACATGTCATTTAGTTTTGATATCTAGGATTGCTCTAATTGCATATTAATCATCTTAAATAAGCATATAGGGTTTCCTTTGCTCTATGTTGCATTTTGAATATTCATATATTCACTTAGGGTTGTTATTCTCTTCATAGAGAAAGTAAGTCTTGTGTGTAGCATCCGGGATTAGGTTGCTTATATCGCAAGCAAATTGGACTAGGTTCACTCATACCGGGATTAGGTAGGTGTGTGATTACTTCCGGGATTAGGTTGTAATCGTTTTACACATTTAGTGGATTCGAGGTTCGAGTATGGCTTACTTACTAGCCCGTGGTTTTTCCCGTGAGGGTTTCCACGTAAAAATCAATTCTTATTTAATTTCCACATATTATACTTGATTTATTGCTTTATCTATTTATGGGTAAATTCGTAATTTTGACTAACACGAAAAATTGGGTAAAAAGCTTAAAATCTATTCACACCCCCTCTAGATAGTTTTATACACACCGTGCTATAATTTGTTTCAAGTGATGTAGTAGAGGAAGAGGAGTCCTTGGATGATCGAGATCTACTAGCAATCACATTGCTCATGTGGCTATATATTAAAGAAGATTTGAGGATAGTAGTGAAGACTCCTTAAGTAATGAGGAAAGTGAAAACTCTTTAAGTAGTGAAGATAGTGAAGTCTCCTCCTTTGATGAAGAGTTAGAAGCCTCCTCAAATCAAGATTATATAAGCTTCAACGACAAGATCCTTCAACAAAAGAATGAAGAGAACAACAAGTTGAAGTTGATCAATGCCAATTTAGTGGTGATCTTTAAAGCTCTTGTCAATGAAAAGAAGATGTCTTTGGAGAAGATGAGCAAGCAAAGTGAAGTCATCAAAGAGCATGAAAAGACCATTGAAAAGTGTGTCTCAAAGGTGGAGGAAAGTGCTCAAGAGTTAGATGATTTAAAAGAAGACTTTACTATGAAGTTGTTTGCCATGGAATGAGAGATTAAGAAAAAAGAGAACTCTTTAAGTATCATGAAGATTAAGGAGTGTGAGCTTAAAGATGAAGTCAAATCTCTTAAAGAGTCTATTAATGGCATGAAGATTGGAGCCATTAAGCTTGATAAAGTAATAAAGCTTAGAAAGCATCATGGAGATATGAGTGGCTTGGGTTTTGTAGAAGAAGTTAAGAAGACTCCTACAACTAAGAACAAGTCAAGAAAGTCCAAGAAGAAGAAAGACTCAATTACTATTCCTTCCAACATCAAAGACAAATACAAGAAGAGCTATGGAACTTCTCAACCATCTTCCCAACCAAAGCATGCACACGAAAAATGTAACTTTTCTAAATTCATTCCGATTTGTCATTATTGTAATGTGGTTGGTCACATTAGGCCTAAGTGTTATGAATATGCTAGGCAATGCAAACTAGGAAATGTGGAACATGATAAAAATGTGAAAAAGTTACCTAATCATTCTCCTAAGCATGAGTTTAAGTCTAGAGCTAGACATAACATCTCTAAGTTTGTCCCAGTTTGTCATTTTTGCAATGTTGTAGGGCATATCAAACCTAAATGCTACAAGTATATTAGACAATGCGAACTAGAGAATGAGATGCATGCTAGTGAGATGAAAAGACTTCCTTTGGTTGTTTCTAAACATGTTAGGGCATTAGAGACTATGCATGATGAACATGTTAATGAAAAGAAATCAACAAGGAAAGTTTGGGTTCAAAAGAATAATATGCATAATTGTGAAATAGATAAATCTTCTTTGAAAGTTTTTAAACATGACAATAGCTTTGATGCTTTGAGATATGTGCATATTGATCATATTCATGTGAAGAAACCTACAAAGAAAATTTGGATTGAAAAGAATGACATGCATGTTAATGATAATCATGTTAAGAAAAATGTTGAGAAAAAGTTGGTTAAGAAGAGTGTTAACCATGATCATTTGAAGAGTCTTGATGAAATATTTGTGCGTGGCAAAAATGATGACTTTAATATGAGTGATGTTTTTATGAAGAAGATAGTTGATGATTTATCTTCTAGATTTCATATTGCCATGCGTAATGATCATGATGTTGTTTGTGTTGGTTCACCTAAGACTAATATGATCAAAGGTGAGTGCTCTCATACTTGATTGAGTAGCACACATGAGAATATTTTTGTTCTTGTTTGATAAGAGTTCTAAGTTTAATGCTTGACTAAGCTATTTGTAATATGCTAGGTCTAGTATTCAAACTTGGTGTCTTTAGTCAATACATAAACTTAATATTCTCATAATCACTATGATAGTCAAAATTTGTTGATTAACTTTAAAGAAGTTGAATTTTGAAATCTATTTGGTGAAAATTTTTGTTAAGACTTTTAGATAAAGTCATTTTCATGTGTTTGTTTGAGTTGAAAGTGTTTGATCTTTATTTTCTTGGGATGACACACCAACAACTTGTTGTCATGAGGACAAACAAGCCAAGAAAGCTCATAAAAAGAGCAGAGATCTTTCATTGGTGAAAAAGGTTGCTAAGGTATTTCTCTACTCTAAAAGCTTGCTTTCTATTTCATATTTTCAACTCTATGTATGCATGATATCATTGCACATAGATATTAGGCATCATTTCATTAGAGAACATGTTGAACATTCTATTGTTTCTCTAGAGCATATGTCTAATAAAAATCAACTTGCGGGTTTGTTCACTAAGTCATTGGACAAAAAGAGGTTTAAAACTCTTCTAAGATCCATTGACATGATTGTGTTGATTATTGTCTATATGTGATTATGAGTGGCTTGATGAGCAAAACTTTATTTGATATCAATATCTTTGAGAGTTACTCACTTGAGAAGTAATGATTTTAAATAAATAACTCTTATTGTTTCTAGATCATGCACTTGAGCTTGAAAATTTATTTTTTGAAAAAGTGCACTAATGCTTCTCTTATATGTTTTAGTTTTGAGTATTTATGGTTGAAAGTATGTAGTTTATGGATGCATCTAGAAGCCTATTGCTTAGTACATGATAGATGGCCTATGGTATGTATCCATTTTGCTTCGGCACTACATAATAATCAACGAGCACTCTCATGGAAAGGGTTATACACATTGGTTGTGCAGCCGCCCAATGTAGGAAAGGGCTACGCCATTGTGATGAGTGAAAGCCGTTATGTGGTGTATATGTTTATGTTATAAAAATCAAAGAAGTGTTAAAAAGAATCATTAAAAAAAAAAAAAAAATCTTTGATTCTAAGCCTAAAAGAAATGAAAAATAAAAGGCTTAATGGTGTATAGTTGAGAATTGTGAAAAAACTCGGGTTGACAAATAGAAACGGGTAAACGAGCCACATGCACACACACGCTCACATGTTGATATCTATTCTTTTAAAGCAAAAACCCGGATGAATATCGGTTTGACCTATTTTTGGAAATGCTTTAGATGGATAGGTGTGGAAATGCATCTCATATAGCTACATGATATCTAGGAATGTCTTTAACATGTTCATCCATGCTTAGATAAGCTTAAATGTTTAACCTTGCATTTATGCTTCTTGAATATTGCATATATTCACTTTAGGTTGTTTATCTCTTCTCTTTGAGAGACAAGTCTTGTATTTGCCTTTTGGTAGTTTGCAAGCAAGGGACTAGATTCACTTTTGAAGATATGTGGGTAGTAGTGGTAGATTAGTAACCGTGTAAGGTTTGACATGGTCAACCTAGGTTGTAATTGCCATTACAATTAGTGGATTGAGGTTCGTGTGTGGCGCACATAACAGCCCGTGGTTTTTCCCGTGAGAGTTTCCACGTAAAAAATCGAGTGTCGTTTATATTCCGCTTTATTACACTTGATTTTATGTTATGACTAATTAAGGGTTTTTCGTAATATTGATTAATCGTAAAAAAGTTGGTAATAATCCGTTTAAAATCTATTACCTCCCCCCTCCCCCTCTTTAGATTATATTAGGCCGTTTTATATATATTTTCAGATATGACAATGAAAGTTCAACAAAAATCTCATCCAACATTCAAGTGGACAAAGTAATGTGATCATCAAAGCCTAAATCCACTATCACAAACAACTTACACCCTTATTCTAAACAAGAAAACTATAAAAAAACAAGAAATGAAACAAATTAAAATAAGCAAAGAAATAAATTGTACCTAGGTGAAGTGTCTCCCACCAAGCGCTTGATTTTACGTCTCGGCTAGACGTGCTACTTGGATCGGTCAACCAAATTCTAAGGCTTCGAATTTTTGCCAATATGCGATAAGGTCTTAGAAGTATTTATTGCTCGCCGGCGTGTTCCTAATCACATAAAGCAAAGGCAAGTAAATTTGCACTTGAAAAAATGGTTTAATAAGTTCAAGAAACAACCTATACCAAATGTTTTTGTGTAGGCGGCTTGGAAAAATAATGGGAGGGACATTAGGCCTGGATTCCTTCACTTCATCGTTCGTCTCCTCTTCTCCTACTTCTTCACCTGTAACACTAGAAGACTCATTAGCAAAATTGTGAAAATAATTGTTCTCTACATTCTCACAATTCCAAGGGATGGTGGTAGTTTCTTCTAGCATTGGTGGACTTGGGAACTCTTCGCTCTCTTGCCCTTGCTTGGCTTTCATGATAGCTTCAATGTGCACTTCCATTCTTCTCAATGAAGCTTATAATCTCGAAAGCCTAAGTGCACTTGCCTCCAAACATCCGTTCAAAGTTTGCTCGTACGACATTTGTGATACTCAGATGGCCTCTAGCATTTCTTCCTCGGGATTCCCACCCTTTAGCCTCGTACTGGAAGAATTCGAGTCATGAGCTCTTTCTTCCCTCAAGTGCCTTGAGGCAAACAATTCCATTTCCCGGTTGAATTTGGCCAATTGCAAGTCAAAAGGATCCATTGTTCTTCAAAAGAAAACAAAAAAGAAAAACAGCACAAGATACACAAGAAAACAAAACTAGAAAATCTAAAAATAACAAAAATGACACACTTCCTAGAAAATCTAACAAGAAGGAAAGTTACACAAATCAACTACTCTAAACACCAATCCCCAGCAGCGGTGCCATTTTGAACAAGCTTTTTGTGTCGTTACCAAATTGTGATTCAAAATATATTTATAAGAAATTCCTGTGCAATGTGCTCTAAAGTTTGAAAACAAGTAAAGCGGCAAGCTAGGTATCGTCCATAAGAATTGTGTTAGATTAATTGATTAGAAATCTATTCTAGGTTAGTCATAAAAATATAAAATGAAAAATATGGCGATACTGTATGACATTATTAATCAACATCAACATAAGATTTTTTGTTTTTTCAATTACGGGGATATTTAGAAAATTTGGTAACCTATCTACCAGCTCCTCCTTTTTCTAATCATGCCTCCTTCAGTCCAATGCTGACAACACGTCATGCAGAAGTGTCACGACTGAAGTGGGATGTAATTGTTAAAGTATGAGAACTTTGTATTGGTGGAGCCGCATCTAGGGCACCGAACACCTGTAACAAGTCATAAGCAACTGTCATATGCCCAAGCTTTGATGGGATAACATCAATAAACTCTAGATTCCAATGACATGAAACTCACCATCGATGTTTTTGGCTACCTCTTGCTTAGCAGCAATCCTAGATGTATCAACCTAAGTATCATGTTGTTTGTTACTATCAGAATCATGTTGTTCGTTACTATCAGAATCATTCCTATAACAAACAATTTCAAAATTAACCTAGAACATAAGATGTGGGAAAATCATTATTACAACACGCCATGGGATAACATCAATAAACTCTAGATTCCAATGACATGAAACTCACCATCGATGTTTTTGGCTACCTCTTGCTTAGCAGCAATCCTAGATGTATCAACTTTAGTATCATGTTGTTCGTTACTATTAGAATCATTCATATAACAAACAATTTCAAAATTAACCTAGAACATAAGATGTGGGAAAATCATTATTACAACACACCATAGATAAAGGGATAGATGTAAACAACCTAAGTTTCTCCACCATATAAGTTAAATCCAATAGGTTTAGACATAAATAGTTTTGACAAGAAACCGGCGGGCATTAAATATTCCAGAATCATATGGCTAATTTAAAGAATACAAAAGAAAACACTTTATTGACTATTGACCGGGCGTCGTTGTACCCAGTAGAAAAGATATTTCTATTCTTATCACCTCGCGTATGCAACGAGTCAAAGGACTAGTATAGCAAGTAAGTAAGGGTCTCGTTCCACATGGAGATGGAATCCGTTAACTGTATCTAGTTCTAGTGTTTATTAAAACATGTAAATGGAAAGCAGTGTGGTGTGTGCGGAAATGTAAAATTATTAACTAAGGTAGAAATGTAGCTGGGTGTCTTGGCTATCTAATTAATCTACTCCTAATTAAGTTAATCTACTCCTAGAGGCAAAACACCCTAACTACGAAAATAAAGATGGCTAGGAGATAAGCAAGATATATAACACACATGGGAAATCGGATTACCAAACACACTATGCAATTTATGTGGATTGTTTATCATGTAAATTCAATTAATTCAGTAAAGGGTTTGTTCTCTTGATTAAGGAAATTACCCTGGAATCTTGATTAGGGAATTCCTGAAATCATGTCATCACTTTCCAATCGGAAGAGTGATTGTGTCTAGGGTTTAGACCCATTAAGCACAAGAACTATGAACCAAAGCTAAAGTGGCATAATTATGCACACATAAGCTATTTCCATTCCTTAAAGCTAATTGTCAAGATTATGCAAGGAATGGTTATCCAAGCACAATCTCAACTCTCAATCTCTCTAATTATTCTAAACACATACATAGTGAATCATCTACTAACATGCATACATAAATGAGATATTTGATTACAACTACTCATAATCATTTAGTTAATCTACTCCTAATCTCATCCATACATACATATCAATATATAATCATCCATACACATGAATATCACAACAAGAGATTAATCAATATACAACTAAGGAATGAATCAATACTAAATCAAATCATAAGAACAATACATACATATATTAACATAAGTGTAGGTTACAAATATTCCCAAATGAAATTACACATCAATAGACATATAAAGACGAGCAAAGGGATTACCCTTGGAGACAAGCCTCCAAAGCTCTCCCTATCTATGAAACTCCTATGGCTTGAATACAAGCCCTCCTATCTTTGCATATCTACTCTCCATGGAAGGCTTTCCATGGAGGAAAATCCCCCATGGAAGCTTGGAGTTGCTCTCTCTTTTTTGTGATGATCAATCCAAGAAAATAGGTTTCTTAGAGCAAAGTGGGGTGGTGCACTTGGTTCACTTTTTGAAAGAGAAGGTAAAGAGGTGTATATATAGTTGGGCAAATTTGGGTAGGAATGGGGTGTGAAAAGACATGAATGCCCCTGAAAATATCATGATTTTGGCTCGGACAGGGGTCTGGCGGGTTCGTGCGACGGGATATGTCTAGCCGCACGAACTAGCCAGAGTCTTGGCGACTTCGGTTCCGCAGGCAATGTCTAGCCACACGAACTAGCCAGAATCTTGGCGGGTTTGTGCGGCAGGACATGTTTAGCCAGCCCAAAAGTCTGAACTAGCCATGGTGCTCCGCGGGTTCATGCTTTCTAGGCGGCGGGTTCATTCTCTCTACACAAACCAGCCGTGGACTTCTTCACACATAATTGCCTTATTTTGCCCGTTTTCGGTACAAACACCTTCTATATGGGATATTTACCTGCACATAGCTAAAACACACATTATATAACCAAAAGTGCTTGGAAACGAACACAAAAGATAGGAAAAGGGAGCGCTAAATGTGAACATTTGGAGCGCGATCAACTATCTGTTTACAAGAGAAAGAACCAATAAAGCTAGATGACCACTTAATTACCTGGTAAGTGAGACAAATTATGAAGCATGCTTACTACTCCCTATCTCATGTGTCCTCTTCCAATGCTTAAAAGATGATTCACGATTGCTTACACTGAAGCAAACAAAAAAAAAATACAAGAAAGGTCATTAAGTAGGATTAAAAAAACAGATCACAGATAAAACACTGTGCAGGAACAAACTTACCATTATGAGTCATCAGCACCATCATTGGCATCATTCTCGGCTTGCGTAGAAAGTTCTTGCCTATTTCGTTTAGCACATGACATGATGCCCTTCATTGATGAAGCATGACCATCTAAAAATATCTTGTTTGCAACAGAATTTTCTCTTAGATCAACAAGTCTTGCATCCACTTGTCATCTCCACCATCAATGTGTATTGGAAACAAATCAATTCAACAAATAAAACAAACAAAACATGGACATACCAACTCCTTTTGATGACGGATGTGATTGGAAACTAGATTAGTCATATCAGCAATAACCTTCTCTGCTCTAAAAAAATATACAATGTATAATGTACCTCATAGACCTTCTGAAACTCAGCAATGTTATTCATTTGAATATCATCAATTTTAACTACAAAATTTTCTAAGCTCTTTGGCTTTTCTCTAAGCTTGTGGAGAAACCCATTAGTGTATTCATAAATGTCCTTTGTTTGCTTAATAGTAGCACAGAACACCTGTGAATTTAAAACAGGCACATGAGAAGAGAATACAATAACTATAAGAAATCATGCTAGATAAACAATGCAAAAACATAATCTATTTAAGCTATTATTTCATTGCAAAAGAATTCAAGATGATACTCAACTCATCAACATTTACAATAAAATATTCCAACTAAAAATACCACAAAGTATAAATTCTATATATAAATTCACTAACAAAAATAGCTATTTCTCTATGTTGTGTTAAAAGTGTGGTCTGAAGATTATCATATATAGAAGAAGCTCCTTCTCTAGCCTGTGATTCAAGAAACTAATTTTAAAAAGAAACATACAATCATATAATATTCAAAGAAGCCTGAAACAAATTAATGGTGTGTTTTAATATTAATCTAGAGGGGGGTGAATAGATTTTAATCGTTATTACCCAATTTTCGTATGTATGTCAATTTTACGAAAATGCCCCTAACTAGTCACAAAAATATAACAAGTGTAATATGGTGTGGAATGTAAATAACACTTGATATTTACGTGGAAACCCTCACGGGAAAAACCACGGGCTGTTATGTGCGCTACACACGAACCTCGAATCCACTAATTGAAATGATTACAACCTAATCCTGGTTTAATGATCTAATCCCGATCAATAATCATCACAACTACCTAATCTCGGTATAAGTGGACCTAGTCCAATTGCTTGTGATTTAAGCTACCTAATCCCGATAGCAACACAAGACTTAATTCTCTAAGAAGAGATAATATAACCTAAGTGAATATATGAAATATCCAAAAATGCAATTAGAGCTAGGTAACCCTATATGCTTATATAGGATGATGATTTTACAATTAATTCAATCCTAGATATTAAAAGCTAGATGACATGTCAAATAACTTAACTAAACATAGATTATAAAAACCTAGATAGCATCAAAATACAACACTCAATCATGTCAACACAACAATCTCTATTTTGTATCTAGAATATATTCTAAGAACATACAAATAATATAAGAGATGTCAATGATAAATAAAACACTAATTATATATGATAATAGTGATGAACTTACCAAAGAATGTGTGTTGACCAAAACCCATGCAAGCAAGCATCCTAACTATGCTAGAAAATGCTAGATGATATTTTGATGCATATGAGAATGGTTTTTGAGTGTTAAAAAAGTGTTCTTGATTTGATTTTCTCTTAAATGTCTCTCTTTGAAGTTTAGGGTTATTAGAGTTAAAGAACATTAATTCAGAAAATGAGAAAATGTGATATTTATAGACATCAAGAACATGGCATGTGAAAAGACAAGTTTGCCCCTGAAACGCACCGATTGACGGTTTCAATCGGTGGCCAGGCCACCGATTACAATCGCCGAATTGAGCCCGAGACAAACAGAGCATCAACGGTGGTTTCATTCGGTGGTTTCGTAACCGCCGATCCAACCGTCGAATCAAACCCGAGAGAATAAATCGATCAGGTATAAACGATGATTTCGAACGGCGGTCGTGGCCGCCGATCATAACCGTAGAATTGCTCCATATACTTCTGGATGCAAATGGCGGTTTCATTCGGCGGCCAGGCCGCCGATCACCAACAAGGTGAAAACCAAGGAGAAGTCAAGGGCATTCTCCGTAGGCGGTCTTCGCGTAAAACCAAGCACATTCTAGTGCATGCGCGGACATTTCTGAAAACTATCGGGAAATGAATTACAAGACACAAATACACACAACAAGATACAACATCAAAGTGCAAGTGTGAAATGTGACATGAGAAGAGTATGCACACAAATGCAAGAAAGCTAAGTGTGTTTGTGCAATCTAAATCTCTTCAAAGAAAACCAAGCACTAGAGATTATACCTTTGGCGTGCTTGTCCCTTGAGGTCTTGAAAGGGCCTTCGATCTTGAAGTTCAATCACCTAAACTACCCTTATACAATAAACCCCAACACGTGGTTTGTCCACGAAATAAGCCAATCAAAGAATGGGAATCCTTACAAAGTCAAATCATAACAAAATAGATAATTCTGATGATACAAAGCATTCAAACCATTGCTACCATTGCTACCTACTTCTTTGATAGAATGTGCATTAGAAGAAGCCAAAGATGAAATCTCCTCTAAGCTGGCATTTGAGCCTGCCTTGAGCAAACGCACAACATTTTGCACTGCCTCCATGTGGGAAATATACAAAGCTCTTGATGTAGTGACTTTCTTCTTAATATCAGTAACACCCTAATGACAAGATTTTTTTTTTAGACAGGGACAGTATTATGAATATGAAGATGAATAAATTTACCCACAAAAAAAACAACAACTATATAATAACAATGAAGTAAAATGAAACAGAGAAGGAACAATAGAGGAAAAAAAAATGATTACCAAATTCATGTAGTACTAGTACCTTATTATGTAAAAGGAATGGTAAAGTTTCTCTACATGCTGAAGGAGTTCATGTTGTTGAGACTTTGATGAGTTAACCATGTTGCCAGGTGAAATAATTTGTTGAGCAAGCTCCACTTGAAAATTGTTAACCACTGATTTGCTGTCAGCATTCAGTTTGTCTTCTCTTCCTACATATTGCCATCTCAGTATCTCACGATCAAAAAAATTACTTGTTCAATAAAAATTTGAAGCTTGTAATTGAACCAAAATACCATATACCAATCTTTTGAAACAATGATGCATTATCCTAAATAGCTTTCACTGAGTCAGACTGTAAAGCATTTTCTGTCCCAACAATTAAACACAATATTAGTATATAACCTATTATCAAAAACCCAAGAACACTGTGTTCAAACATACATGCTATTCTCTGCTAAAAAAAAAAAAAAAAAATACAATCCTTCTCCATTAAAGCATATCGACACTTCTTAAGTTCTTTGGTGTTGGCAAGCAATTTGCTAGTTTGGTTCAAGTATTTCTGCATAATATCCAATCTTTTATAAAAATCTTCACATAAATCCAAGAAAATAACCAAAACTAATATCATATAAGGAAAAACTCACCTCAGTAAGTTCAAGCTTGCTGCTCAAACCGGAACATTGCCTAACCTGGGAATTATATTTATCTTGCAATTCCTCAGGTTGCTGTTTTGCATAATACCAGGAAATATAGTAAGCAAATTTATATATCATAAGAACTTTAGCGTGTATACGTGAGAACAACAACAGCTATAATAAAATACTATGGGCAAGTACACCAACCTTCTGATGAGTTTCCATAAAAGCTCCCATTTGTTCAATTTGATCAGCCTTAACCTAACAAAAAAACAGAGAACACATGAGTGATACAGTACGGAAGTGTCACAAGTAGAAGGTGTTTAAATAGAGAACAGCTTGGTTGTAAGATGTAAGAGTCAATAAAATGATCAAAAAAAAAAAAAAAACTTAAAATTTAGATTATATAAAAGAAACAAAATATGTGGTATATTTAAGAAGCTATAAGCCCAACCCAGCATAAGCATGCCTTCTACTTTTGGAGCTTCAAGTGTTCTAACTCTTCCTTTAAACAGAGCATCTCATTTTGGTAATTTTTTATAAGTGATTTCTCATCAATAATCAGCAGGCAGCTCTAATTACTCAAAATAACTATCAAGAATGAGTATTTCAAAGATTTATAGATTCAGGATAACATACCTTGTTTTGAGATGCTTTAATTTCAATGTCTTTTGCATGATGGGCCAATTTCAACGTATTATGTGTCTCATTTGAATTGCTTGATGAAGGAGTGACGGTGCTAATGAACTGGAATTTCAAAAAGCAAAGATTAAATTGTGAAAGGAATATGTTGCCTTGGATATAGCACCAAGAATATATGCCACGTGTGTTTCGAAGGAAAAAAATAAAGAAACAAGAAAAACTAAAGAGAGAACAAAACAAAATGAATATGTAACCGGGCTTATAGATACTCGACCATGACCATTAAATGAGGATTGTAGGAGCTGGGTTAACTTTGAAATAACCTATAACAAACACAAGTTTTATATCTGTTTGTGTACATAGTGTAAAACATCTATTTACAAAATTATTGCCAATGGCTTGAGTAACAATAGCATAAAAGGCCTCACAGTTCCAAGCGTTAGTAGGCTTTTATTAATATAAGATCCCTCATTTTGCCTGACACCCATAGTTTCAGCCTTAGAGCTCTCTAAACCTGCCAAATCGATGAGGTGCTGCAAGTATAATTAACAAATAAGCTGATATGTGTACTGATCATAGTGAAAAGTAGATGTAGTGAATTATCCCAAAACATAATGACTAGAAGATGATCAACACAAATTGGAATAGCTCAAGAACAATGTGTCTTATAGCAATCATAAACTAAACCACAAGTAAGGATATGATGACTTCTAACAGCATTCAGATTTCAGAAGTTGATTAATAAGCAATTAATTAATTAAAAAGCAATTCTCAAGATGTCCTACATCACTAGCCATATAAAATGACATGAGGAAATTACCATCCACAATCCAAGCAGTAACAGTGATCAGCCACAGAAAAATCCTTGATTCAACTATCCAGATTAAAGACAGTTTATGCAATCTTTTTCTTAAGTTCTTTGTTTTCTTAGTGTTTGAGACATTTCATCAAACACGTTTGTCTCCTTTTATCAAATACTTTACACTTTTTACTCACTTTAATTGCAGATGTACATCACCTAATTTTTAATGGTTTTATTTTCTCACAGAACAAAATGACCCATTTACCCCTACACCATTAAATACTAATGAACGTCTTGTGACAACAGGGTATGTATATGTAATTAAGGATAAAAGTTGAATATTGAACCTTAATGTAATACCTTATGGTATATTTGTGCTATTACCCTAAATCTTTTCATATTTATCGAGGTACAATGGAACTTGCACCCCAAAACACAAATGTGGAAGGTGAGGTTATATGTACACCACTTGGCCATGAGTGGATATATTAGAGCATCTCCAATGCAAATATGCATTTGGAGAAAATTGAGTGCCATATATAATAGATAGATAAAAAGTTAGAAAAAATCTCTTCAATGCAATTATCTAACTTCAATATGATGGTGATGTGGCAATTAGTTTTTAGAGAATATGGAGTTGGGTTATTAACTATAGAAACTCTCCTAGAAATCATAGTCTTCATTTCTAACTATTTCCACCAATAACTACATCTCATTTAATTGTAAAGTTAAAGAAAAAAGAGGAGTAAGATAAATGTTATATGGTGATTGGTCAAAAAATAGATTCATATTTGATTTTGGATAATTGCATTGGATATGTGAATATGCATTTCTCATATTTTATTGTCAAGGTGGATCCATATTCAATAAAAATGATGGTGTGTCACAACTTAGAAACTCAAAAATACATATTAGCATTGGAGATGCTCGTATTTTACTTATTTCTCACTATTATTTTATTATAAGATTTCTCTAATAATAATAATAATAAGTTTTTTTTTTTTTAAAACATAATAATAAAAATAAAAATAACGTACATCCCCTCTTAATTCAAATGGTATGCACCTCCCACTTTCACATTTGTAGTGGGGGTCCGAGTCTCACCATAATCATTTTATAAGTGGGTTTTTTTTTTTTTTTTTCGTGTGGAATTTTGCGGATATAACTAGGGATGTTAATGGTACGGGTTAGGGATGGGTTTTCCATTATCATCTCCAATCCCAATTTGTATGAGAAATACCATCCCCGGTGAATACCCACTTGAAAAAAAACGGTACGGATATGGAGATTCCCCATTAGGAAATCGATTTTTTGTCTCATACCATCCCCATCCTATTAATGTATTTTTTTAATGACTAATAGAAGAGGATGAAAAAGGGAAAAAAATGTGAAAAAAGAGAGTGAGGTATATTATCATTGTTTAACCTTGGAGTTCAGTCTGGTTATCAATCACCGGTTCTTCTTTATTGCTTCCATGTTGTCACTAGACATGTTATGAAGTGCAGATTAAAGGAATCTGAGTGAGGTATTTCTTGATTATTTCATATAATAATGACTCTGGTTATTCTTTTCTATTTAAATTGTAGCTAGTCCAACATATATTGCATGTGTTCATCTCCATAAGTTAGAACTCTTGTTCTGATAACGTGCTTAAAATAAATAAATAAATAAATATATCTAACGGGTTTAGGAATGGGGACTTAAAATCCCGTAACCATCCCAAAATTAAATCGGGGATTGAAAATAATACCATCCCCATATTATAGCATAAATGGTAGGCACTAAACCCACCTCTAACGGGTCGGGTCCCTATACCAATGGGTAATTTTGACATCCATAGATATAATATTTGATCTCGACAGGTCTCGATAGAGATCTGACCCATTTGATGTTAGATTTTTTTTTTTTTTTTTAATAATTAATATCATTGAATTTTGAGTATAAAATTAATATATATATAGAAAACTACTGTTTAGTAGGGCATTTTGTATGTGAACACACTTGCTCCCCATACACACAATTTCACATGAATAAAAAGCCAGAGAAAGTAAACACCACTACTACTAGTCTACTACTACTACTACAACAACACTTGCATCTATCCCTCCCTCCCTCTCCATCTCTCTCCCTCTCCTCCATTTCCTCATCAAGTAAGTCCCTCTCTTCTTTCTTCTAGATATGTGTACTGATGTTCCTTTACTAAGTTATTTTTTTCCTTTATATTTTTCATGTTGTTTTTTCCTGATTATTTGATGTATGTTTGACTCGGTACAGTAATCTATGGGAGAGAGAATCCCACCAGGAAGCTACTTCCAGTACCCACCGGCTGGAGTCCATGCTTCTCCACATAGGTCCTCTTCTCTGCCCATAGATCGTGAAAGGTCAGTTTTTTATTCACCAAAGGCATTTATTTATTTATTTTTGAATCGGATGATATTTGTTTTTGTTGCAATTGGTTTTGTGGGTAGTGATTGTTTTAGTTTTGGTGGGGTTTTTTTGTTGATTGCTGTGAAAATTGATGTCTTAATACTTCTGATTTTTGATGTGGGTCTTGTGCTATAATTTGTGGTTTTGAATGTGCTGGCATGTTTGTTTAAGCTTCTTGATGGGTTCTTTTGATGTTTCTGTTTTTTATTATTGTTTTCTCTTTTGTGAGTATGTTTCTGTTTTTCATATATTCCGATTCATTTTGAAAACTAATGAAAACGGAAAAATTTGGCAGTAAGCATAGTTAAATGTTTTCCATGCTCATTTCATCTCTTATTCACAGAAGATTGATTTATGTGGATTTCATTTTTGTTTCAGAGATTCACACTGTGTAATTGGAAATTTAACGAAGAAAAAAAACTAATTTTACTTCTCCATTGGCCTAAGTAATTGTGTACAACTTAGTTGAATTGACATTTCCATTTTCTTTGGACGGAAGAACTAACCCTTAACCTATATTCCTTTATTGTTTCTCTTTTTCCATTTCTGTTTAGCAACCGAATGGAGTATTATCTTTGTTTTGTCTCCCTTTTAGAAGAACAGACCAAACCTCGTTAACTTAAGAATGACATAATTTTAAAAACTTAACTTATTTAACTTGAGAATGACAAAGTAGGGACTGAATTTTAAAACATTTTCTGGAGAGGAAACTTTTGTCGAACATTTTGGGTTTCCTTCTCTCCTACAACACTTCTCGAGATTCAAATAGAGGCTCATGATTTTAGAAATTATATTTTGATAAGTTTTATTATTACCTACTTTATATACATGATAATGATAAGATATGCAATAAATATTACAAACTTACAGCCTTTAAACTAACACTAAGCAAACTATTCTCGTTATGTTGAAAACTTGAATCCTATAAGAAATCATTCAACAATCCTGTTGTGCAACCAATTATGCCTCTTTATTTGAAGGTATCATGGTTGGTCCTAGGTATTTGACTGGTTTAATGATGGCAGATATTTGGCTGAATTATTGGCAGAGAAACACAAATTAGGACCATTTATGCAAATTTTGCCACTATGCAACAGGCTTCTAAATCAAGGTTTGAATTTTCATTCTGACCTTTATTGTAGTATATGATTCCTGTGGATTGGATATTAATCATATTGTGTTACCTCTGCATTGTAAAGAAAAAAGCTTTTAAATAATATAAATGTATGCCTATGCTTACAAACATGCATTCACTTAGGCTGAGAACACAGGGAGTCACATATATTATCTGATCTTTAAGTTTTAAATCTATTGTTTACCCATTTTTAGAAATTGAAGTTCTTGGAACTAGATTTTTCTTATGTATTCTTTTTCATGTCATTTAGGTTCCAGTTACTGTTAGACAATTCTTGAAGTGACCTTTTTCTCTGGTTGCGATTATGCTGACAATTGTAGTGATTTTATGGTAATATCAATGATGGATTTGACAAAATTTATGAAGACATTATAGCAACTATAAGTCTATAACCAAATGCCTTGCTGATGCCTAGCTGTTTTTAGCTGTCATTTTATTAAATTACCAACAATGGATCTGTCGAAATTTCTGAAGACGGTATAGCTAATATAACCAAAGGCCTTGCTGATGCCAAATATGTATTTGAAATGTCGAACTATAATTGATCAACATAGACTTATTATCTAATAATTTAATAAACAGAGATTTCTGAAGTTGGTAACTGCAGTTAGTGGCTGTTATTGACTGTAATTGACTGTAGTTTGTAATACATACTTTGTTTATGTTCTTGTGTCTCTGCAGAAATCAGACGGGTAGGTTACAATCCAAGTATTGTTGATCATGAAAGGTTTGATCATGATAATCCATTCAGGTCATTAGGTCATCCAAATGGAAGACCAATTGATTTGGAGGGGTTGTCTGCTATGCAAACTGAGGTAACTCCAATTTTATGGTTTCTTGCTTGCCATGGAATTTTATATCGTACTTGGGAAGTCTGAATGTGTCATATATCATTTGCATTGATATTGAACACGGTATTTCGGCCGCTCTCAATTTTTTTATATTGTTGACAGCGTATTATTGATGTTTTCCAGTGTCAGCTATTGTTGATAATTTAGTAGACTAGTATATGTATCTATTCATGATAAAATAACCACCTTCTGTTCTTATTAGGGCACAAGAATTTTTTAACCTGTCTAATTATAAGTTTATAATGCAAGACACTGGATTTGATATGTTCTTTTCCTAAAACAATTTCAG
Organism: Acer yangbiense; assembly: GCA_008009225.1. Taxonomy (NCBI): domain Eukaryota; kingdom Viridiplantae; phylum Streptophyta; class Magnoliopsida; order Sapindales; family Sapindaceae; genus Acer; species Acer yangbiense. The sequence continues at coordinate 7,653,910 of CM017769.1, forward strand.
AGTATCTTCCTTTTCAACTTGTTTCTGTTCCAGCATATGGACGTTGGTTCTCTGTACTTAAATGGTTAATTGACTGACCTGACATTATCTGCAGTATATCATCTAATTAGTCAGCCTGGCAAAAATAAGTTCCTCAGTTGTGTCCATGCTTAAGGCTAATTCTTTTGATGCCCAAAACTGATTACTGCGGTTCCAAATGACTTAGTTCTTGAAATTGGGTGAAAATATTAATTTGGTGACTTATCTTCTTTTACATCTAAGCTTGGGAAGTAGGCCTTGAGTTCTTGTCTCCTGTCTTATAATGGTGGGTATGCTGGCTCTATAGGTTGTGACTGAACAAGATATTATGTGATTATTCGTGGTTTTCTATCATGAAATCATTTTAAAAAACATTGGCTGAGAGCAATGGGATTTTTTTTTAATAAACTATATTTGAACACCTGTGCCATTTTAGTTGTAGGTTTGGTGGTCTTGTTACAATAACTTCTGACAATTGGCAACCTTTATACAGGATGAATGTTATGGATAACAGTTGATAAGTTATCCTGTAAAAATTATATCTGGGAAGCTCCTGTACCACCTAAAGTTGCTTTTATTGTACATAGGTGGCCTTGATTTCTTCTAATAGTTAACAACGTTGTCTAGGAAATAGGACTATCTGAGTCGATGTAATTTGTGATGTCAGCAATGAAACAGAAAGGCACTTCTTTTATTTTCTGTTCCAATTAGACCTGCCTGCTTTTGGAGGTTTCTTGAGTGTTGTCTTTCCATTAGGCTATTGTTAGATGGCAGGATCCATTGGCTGGTCAACGGAGGCATATTTGCGGGTCACCTTATGTCAGGTGCCATGAACTGTTTGGAGTAAAAGATAAGTTGAACATTTTGAGCTTGAAGTTGGTGTAGAGAGGTTCTGCTCCAGAGAGTATTATCACTTGGTTTTTTATTGTTGATCTTTTTAGACTTTGAGCTTCATTTAGCAACTAGGCAAGTCGGAGCCTTTTTTTTTTAATATCCTTTTTTCATCTTAATTTTTTATGTATCTTGTGTATGTCCTTATTGTTTTATACTTAACAAAACATGTTTCTTTCTTTCATATATTTGTGATTTTTCCTTTCTTTATTATTGTAAGAGGTCATGCTTCATCATATGAAAAAATTTGATTAGAATTCTTCATATATAAAAAGATAGAAATTTTCTTAATGTTAGATGTATTAATTTAGGAAAATGGTCATCTCCTAAGAATTGCTTCTTTTCAAACTCCTTCAATGAGTTGGCCTGGAGTGCCGGGAATTCCAACCACACCTGTTGTAAAAAGAGTTGTTAGGCTTGACGTTCCTGTGGACAAATATCCGAATGTAAGTTAACATATGGCTTTTGATTTTGAAGTTAGTTCTAATTTGGTTTTTTTCCCCATATAATTAGTTTCTAACATTTAAGTAAAACAGTATAATTTTGTTGGCCGAATTTTGGGACCACGTGGGAACTCCCTGAAAAGAGTTGAAGCCCTGACAGAATGTCGGGTATTCATAAGAGGGCAGGGTTCTGTAAAGGATACTATTAAGGTACGATTCATCTTAAAATATTTCTTCGTTACCGATTAAGTTGAGGTGGGATTGAAATCTTAAAGCATGTTAAGATGAAGTTTTATAGTCTAAAACTGCTTTTTTCTCATAGATTTTATAACTTCTTTTTTCAGATTTCTGTTTGCATGTTTAATTACAGTTGCATTGCATGATTTATATATTAAATGGGTTATATTTTTCTAATTTATGCTATTTTCATTATTAGTTCAATCTTGCTAAAGTAGGAACATTTTAAATTGTAGGTGATGCCAATAATAGCACTTGTCCAAGTTAATCTGGTGGTGATGTGCGTCTCCTTCACAAATTTATTTTTAAACTGCCTTGTGTTATTTTTATTTTTTTGATAATGGAAGTTAAGTTTCAATAGCAACGTTGATATCTATGTTTAGCAGCAGTAGTTATTATGATTAAAATAATAATATTATATATATTTTTTTTCAATTACTTTCAGTGTAGTTATATAAAGTAAAGGTATTTGCTCATGGTATGACTACATTATGCATCTATTAATAAGGTCTCCAAGGTATTAAAACATAATTCAATAATGAACAGAGAGAGGTGCTGGAGTTAGATTCGTGTCATATCTGTCTTTAAATAAATGTCACCTTTGTCACATTTGGACTAACTTGAAACACTGTAGCAGTTGGCTTTTTGATTTTTGTTTTATAGGATACTAAATATTATTACGATTTTCAGATAAATAATGTTCGTGTATTGGCTGTTAGTTCATTTATGCAAGTCAATAGCTTGGTTTTTCATAACTCAATCATAAAACTTGCCCTTTTTACCCTTTATGGCTGGTTAATTATTGGGCTTTTTTTTTTTCTCAAAAATAAAATAAAATTATATAGTGGCTGTAGTAGATAAATATCTTGAAAATTTTTGTTTCTTGTTGATAGTCTTATATAAGCATTGTGGTATGTCCAGGAAAACAAATTTGTACTGCTATCAATTCCACATCCTCTTACATTAGAATGATTGTGAAGTGGGCATTACAAGTCATTTACTGTATTACAAATAGGAAAATTTATCATATTGTTGCAGAACTTTTGTTAAAGGAATTAGGTTTTGTTGGAGGTAGTCATGCTTTGTTCTAATGATCTCATCTCATGATGACACCTCTTGTATTTTTTACCATCTTGAATTCTCTTGACAATTTCTGATTCTTTTTTCCTTCAGGAGGAGAAACTAAAAGATAAACCTGGTTATGAGCATCTTAATGAGCCGCTGCATGTTTTAGTGGAGGCTGAATTTCCAGAGGATGTAATAAATTCTCGCTTGGATCATGCAGTGGCGATACTAGAAAACCTTTTGAAGCCTGTGGTACTGTATAGATTTTTTTTTATTACTTTGTCCATTTTTCAGAACTTATGTTCATTTCCCTTAGCCTGACCCGTAGGATAGGTTCCCTTTCCGCACTATATTTCATGTGAGTCACTTTACACGGGATTTGTCTCTTGGTCCGAATTCTGTAATCCATTCACACCCAAACTTGATGAATCTCATCTCCGTATGCAGGATGAATCCTTGGACCATTATAAGAAGCAACAACTACGGGAATTAGCAATGCTAAATGGTACATTAAGGGAAGAAAGCCCGAGCATGAGCCCAAGTATGAGTCCTAGTATGTCACCCTTTAACAGTGCAGGACTGAAACGTGCCAAGACTGGAAGATAACCCCACATATATGAATGACGGATAACTGATTTAACTGCTGGATCTCTGCAGCAGAGATAGATATTGCAGTCCTGATCAACTTCTCCCATTTTGTCCGTCAGAACCTTGGGGGACTGCTAGGTATGTGCTAAACAATTGGCATCTCAGTTGGGTACTTGGGTTGTCTGCTTCACCTGAGTTCAATATAGCTAACATGTCGATCAATGATCTCGATTCTTTCATGTATTATTCCTTTGAACTTTGAATTCGTTATTTCATTGGTTATAAAGTAACTCTATCCCTAATCAATTTATTTGTTATCCCAGCCAGCCTGATAGTGACTTGACCATTAAACGTTTAACTTTGCTGGATATTGTCCGGACAAACTCTATCATATCACATGCATATGCATGCTATTGATTTAAAACAGATTACTAATAAGTGTATTGTAATTTCAGTTATTGCTGTATTTTGGATTGTGACCTTGCAAGAATCAGCTTCTCGAGTAGTGTTAGCATTCATTTAGCTCCCCTCCACGACTCTATACATATTTTGAGGTTTTATTAATTAATTAATTAATCTTTTGACTGGTGAGTTAAAGATGAACTTTTTTGTATATATATATATATATATATATATATATATATATAAATTATCAGGTCAGGTATATCTGAAGATATTATCGTGCGGTTTTACTAATTCTTACTATCGAGAAATAGTGTAATTTTTTTAAAAACTAATTCTCGTTACCTCATATATATATTCTCAGGTATACCTAACCTGATAAGTGATATATATATATTCTTTTTATTATCAGTTTGAACTGATAAAAGTTATATCAGTTCCTTGGATGTGGGTCACTGGATTTAAATACTTTGACTGACAAGTGCATACAGCCAAGTCAAAGTAATTAAATCCAGTGGCCCACATGCAAGGAACTGATATAACTTTTGTCAGTTCGAACTGATATAGTTGTCTGAGTTACTAACTTACTACCCATTATAGATGTGTTATTGAATAAGATGGATACATTTAATTGAGGAGTGGGTGTGAGTCGGATCGGTTGGGTTTTCAGTCAAAAACGTCCATGACTTGCATATACTCAATTTTCTTTTTTGAATTGGATCGACTCTTATTATTATTTTTTTATGGCACTCTTTCCAAGGCCATTGGTAGAAAAGTCACCTAGTTAATATTTTTTATGGTAATAGCATCAATTAATGGAATCTATCAAAATTGCCCTTGATATACACGTGAGTTTTGAACTTGGGGGAATTTATTTTATTTTTTTATTTTTAATTACTTTTGACTGTTTGATAGAGGCAAAGACCCATTTTTGTTATTGTTGACGATGACATTGACGGTGATGAATTGGAGAAGGGACGACGACGATAAATTTCAATTTGTCTATGAAATCGATGAAAGTCGACGAATGGACATGTTTGGTCTAAGATTAGATATTGATTTGAGTTTGATTTGTTGTTGGAAGTGTTTGATTGTTGTTAGTTACAATTTTAGTTTCTAGGGTTTGATTTCTAGGTTACGGTATTTTTTTTCTTTTCTACGGCTAGGGTTTGGGATCAGTGTGGTGGAGAAGATGAATAGTAAACCCAAATTCACATAAATTGTTTCCGAGACTTAATTTGTCGCTATCTGAGACTAAATCTTTGCTGTTCGAGACTTACTGGATCATTTTTGTTTTAAAAAACAAGATAGGTGTATTATGACAGTTATTAGTTTTTCCATATATTTCATAGATGTTTGGCATTTTATAATTTTTGTGTAACATTTAGTCTTTCATTAAGTCACGGGTAACATTTAATAAGTATCGGGTAACTTTAAATAAGCAATTGATTATCGAGGAGAGAAATTGCCCTTCCAATGAGGTTGAATAACAACTGGATCGACTAGTTTCAAAGGTTTGTAAGCTCAAGATAAAGACCAAATGAATGGAGTGAGAGAGAGAAAGCTGCGTTTTTTCCAACAACAAGAAAGAAGAAAGATGAAAGATAAAGTAGATGGACTATTTTTCAGTGATTTGTGAGGCCAAGATAAAGACTGATTATACTAAAGTGTCAAAACAAATCTAGAGGGGGTGAATAGGTTTTAACCAAATTAATCGCCAACTATTTCAGTTAGTCAATATTAATTGCAAACACCCCTAATCTTTAATACAAATCATCATGTAAAATAAGTGCGAAAATAATCTAAATGACACAATGATTTGTTTTACGTGAGAAAACCCCAAAAGGGTAAAAAACTCACGGGTATAATTGCCAATCGAACCCTTAAATCTACTATTTGCAAATACAATTACAATTTAGGTTGACCGCATCACACTTATATGATTACTAATTCGTCTTTACTACCCATAGGTAGGGTTGCATATTGGGGAAATGGGGATGAAGATGAATATAGGTCCCCCCATCCCTATCCCCATCCCCACTTCCCAGACCCTTCCCCATCCCCCTATTTCTCAATTTAGGGAAAATATGGATGGGGAATTTTGGGGGGAGGTACCTCCATCCCTAACCCCAGGTCCCTATTTTCCCCGTTTTTTCCTGTTTTTTCCTATTTTTTCCTATTTCCCTGTTTCCTCATTTCCCCATTTTCCCGTTTGACTAAAAATTACAAATTAAAAAAAAAAAAAAAAAACTATCACGAATACAAAATAAAATCCATTAGTGCATTACAAATATAAAAAAAAATCAATTACAAAATAAAGTATTTCAATAATCCATTAGTCTAAATGAGGTTTATAAAGTTAGGTTTTCAAATAAAAAATAAAAATAAAAATAAAAATAAAAATAAAAATATATAATTATATTTAGGGTAAATTACACTGCACCCCTTGAGGTTTGACCTTAAGACATTAAGATGGAAAAGTTTTGTTATTCTACGCTAACACCCCTGTATTGTCGAAAATACCCTTGTATAATAATAAAAATAAAAGTTTTTTTACACTCACACCCAAGGGCATTTTGGACCTTACAATGGTCAAAAAGGGGTGCTAGTGTAGAATAACGAAACTTTTCTATCTAAGTGTCTTAAGGCCAAACCTCAAGGGGTGCAGTGTAATTTACCCTTATATTTATAATGTTTTAGGGGAAATAGGGAAATGGGGATGGGGGAAGGTCTCCCCATCCCTATCCCCATTTCAATTTGGGGATGAAAATCATCTCCATCCCCACCCATTTCCCCATTTTCCCTTTTTCCCCAAATAGGGATGGAGACACGGGGAAATGGGGATCTAGGGGAAAATGTGCAACCCTACTTGTAGGCCTTTAATAGTAATTGCTTATAAACTACCCAAGACAAATACAAGATTTAACTTTCAAAGAGAAGAGATATGCAACCTTAAAGTGAATATAAACAATATTCAAAATGCATAAATGCAAGGTCAAACATTTGAGCTTATCTAGCCATGGATGAACATGTCAAACATTCTTAGATATCATGTTGCTATATGACATGTATACAACTTAGCTATAAGAGCAAATAAAAACCCTAGATGTAATAGCTATCACAAACAAAGCACAAAACACAACACAAAAACCAATCTTGATACTAGTCAAGTCGTAAAGGAACTATCTTGTAAAGTAAGAACATGTGAAAAGATGAGGATGATGTTCTAACTACAAGTAATGTAAGATTAAAGAAAACCCATGAAGAATCATACCTAGAAGATGCTAGATGATGTACGAAACATGAAAGGATGATGGGTGTTTGTGTTTTGGTTGATAAAAATCAAGTCTTGATGACTTTTCTTTGAAGATACTCTTTAGCTCTCAAAAGTTGTAATTTTTGCTCTAAAAAATGAACTAAGAGCATCAAGACATATGAAACAAATTAACGGTGTGTTCTAAATATTAATCTAGGGGGGGTACCAAATTTTCGCATGTATGTCAATTTTACGAAAATACCCATAACTAGTCACAATAATATAACAAGTGTAATAAGGTGCGGAATGTAAATAACACTTGATTTTTACGTGGAAACCCTCATGGGAAAAACCATGGGCTGTTATGTGCGCCACACACGAACCTCGAATCCACTAATTGAAATGATTACAACCTAATCCCGGTTTAATGATCTAATCCCCGATCAATAATCATCACAACTACCTAATCCCGGTATAAGTGGACCTAGTTCAATTGCTTGCGAATTAAGTAACGTAATCCCGGTCACAACACAAGACTTAACTATCTAAGAAGAGATAATACAACCTAAGTGAATATATGAAATATTCAAAAATGCAATTAGAGCTAGGTAACCCTATATGCTTATCTAGGATGATGATTTTTCAATTAATTCAATCCTAGTTATCAAGAGCTAAATGACATGTCAAAAATCTTAGCTAATCAAAGATTAAACAACCTAGATATAGCTATCAAAATACAACACTCAATCATGTCAACACAACAATCTCTATTTTGTATCTAGAATATATTCTAAGAACATATAAATAATATAAGAGATGTTAATGATAAATAAAACACTAATTATATATGATAATAGTGAAGAACTTACTAAAGAATGTGTGTTGACCAAAACCCATGCAAGCAAGCATCCTAACTATGCTAGAAAATGCTAGATGATATTTTGATGCATATAAGAATGGTTTTTGAGTGTTAAAAATGTGTTCTTGATTTGATTTTCTCTCAAATGTCTCTCTTTGAAGTTTAGGGTTCTTAGAGTTAAAGAACATTGATTCAGAAAATGAGAAAGTGTGATATTTATAGACATCAAGAACAGGGCATGTGAAAAGACAAGTTTGCCCCTGAAACGCACAGATCGGTTGAGCCAGGCCGCCGATCATAACCGTCGATCACCAACAGAGGTGAAAACTAAGGAGAAGCCAAGGGCATTCTCCGTAGACGGTTTTCACGTAAAACCAAGCACATTCTAGTGCATGCGCGGACGTTTTCGAATAATATCGAGGAAACGAATTACTAGGCACATATACACACAACAAGATATATCAATCAAAGTGCTAGTGTGTAAAGTGACATGTAAAGAGTATGCACACAAATGCGAGTTTGCTAAGTGTGTGTGTGCAATCTAAATCTCTTCAAAGAAAACTAAGCACTAGAGATTATACCTTTGGCATGCTTGTCAACCTTGAGGACTTGAGAAGGGCCTTTGAGCTTGAAGTTCAATCACCTAAACTACCCTTACACAATAAACCCCAACACGTGGTTTGTCCACGAAATAAACCAATCAAAGAATGGGAATCATTATAATCTCCCCCTTTGGCTACTTCGTGACAAAACCACCACTCATATTGATCCTCACAAACATAATGGAATCTACGGGATAACAAAAATATTCTACATTACAAAGAGATATAAGAATATAAAAAACGTCAAGTCTTCAATCTCTTGTAGAACCTGTAGGGAAAAATACCGTAGTACACGCAGCGGAAGCGAGACTAAAAATAAGATTTAGTGACTTTTAAAATTTTTCCTTTATGAACCTTAAACCCTTTAATTAATTAAACATGCATATACAATAACCAAAAAGTAGAATACCTTTTGTCGCGTGATCCGATTGACTTACGTCGATGGTAATCCGCAAGATCTTCAATCCTAGCACGAACGTGGATCACCTAGGAGCGTGGTCTCCCTTTTTCTTTGAATTGCAAACCTGTGAATGGACAAAACAAACTTTCTTTTCTTTGTTAGTCACAAAAACAATCAAAAGAATGACTGAGATTATTCCGGTCACTTTTGAGTTCTCAATCTAATGATCGAAACTCGCGTGAACCTAGATCGATATCGTATACACAAGCTTATTGATGATTAAGCAAATAGTATACTATCAAAGAATAATCTAACACTCCTATTTGTTTTAGTAGAATAAAAGCTTTCTATGAATTGAGAAGAAGAAGAAAAATTGTCTCCAGAACCACTTGTGGTGGCCGAAATCTATAAGAGCACTTATATAGGTGGCCAAATTTTCTTCTCTTCTTTCACTTAGGGTGGCCGAAAATCACAACCTAAAAGGGACTAGGGTTGCCGCAATTCTCAAGCCCAAAAGAGTTTGTATTGCACCCTATTTCCTATTTAGTTTAAGACTTTAAACCCTAATTGAATTCATAAATCTTTTATTCCTTTATTTGACTAAATATAAAAGACTTCTTATTTGATTAAATAAATAAAATTAATTATTTATTTTCTTACCAAATAAGTCTTTTACTTTTAGTATACTACCAACAATAGTATAACACTAGGAATCATATTTCCTAATCAGAAAAGATTTGTTTCTTAATTAAACAATTAATTAATAAATTAATTAATTCTTATTTAATTAAAACAAATGAAACAAAATAATATATTAGGTTAAAACTTAACCTTGCCGCCCCACTTGAATAAATGGGCCAAAATATTATTTTCTTATTTCATTTAATCCATTGGACTTTAAATAAAAAGCCCACATGTGAACCAGACCCATTCTTACTAAAGAAACAAGCCCACATGTCTTTCATTAATATATAAATATAATTGAGCAGCCCATTACTTAAATAATGTGCAAATTATATTCTTAATATATTAAATGCAATTCTAGATGGACCCTTAAATTGGTCCGGTAGAATATATCAAGTGATCCATGCAAGTCCGTGTGGATTGGGATCTTGGCGGGCCATCTAAATTTAAGCTTCAATAGACATAACCTAATCACAATCAACAAATGATTCACTTAGGTCCGATCCATTAATTTTAACTCATTCCACTAAAGAGCTAAAATTGAATTCTTAAATAAAGATAGAAAAGGAAGATGCTCCTCATTCATACCCTAGACAATCATATAGGAGATAGTGTATCCTCGTGATTAATATCAGTAATCGCCAAGAGTTCATAGACCGCCTATAACTCTCCAAGTTACCATATTTACTCATATGACCACGTTTTGAACTTGGATATTTTGACTTGTCCAGAAGCCATGTTTTCAATAGACACTATCGAAAACTTATCGAAAACTCAACGTTGAGATTTAATATCCAATTACCTCAAAACATCCATATGATGATATTATACTCTCATTTAATTAAATGGAGCCACGATGTCCATATCTATAAATGAAGTCCTCTATCGATTAACAAATGAATATCACCAAACTATCGAGGATAGACTATGCGATATAATCGTACTCATTGATAACTCAAATGACATCACTTGCAACCATAAGTCCATCATTTATCTCAGGATTAAGATAGACTCTCCGATTGTCCTGATAATGAAAAGACTATTATCTATTGACGATTCTAGATAAAGCTTTTCATTGTGATCCTGTTCAATGCACCCAGTGCACTAGATCCTTTTGCTCGAAGACACTCCGATGATTTAGACTCATCATATCTCATTTGATCCCACTCAAATGCTAGCAAAAGAATTCTACAACTTTAACAAGATAAAGGTGCCCAACCTTTAACTTAAGTTGTGAACATTATTCAAGACTAACTAAAGAATTGTGTCTACCACATACATATCCAGATGTACGAACAATTCTTCTTTTCTCATAGTCTTTAGACCTTATGATTATTTACTTTGACAATTATAATATTAAACTATAAATGCTATACAATTTGTTAAACCAGAAATCACTTTATTAATATGAAAAAGATTGTTAATTACAACATTACACTCTTGCTATTGAGCATAATCCTAACAGAACCATCAACCCTTCAAACAAAAGATTATACTTTCCAAAGCAAGAGTATGTGAGATGATCAAGTGAGAATAAAACAAGCATTTGCATTAAAGAATTTAAGCACAACATCATACAATGTATGTGTATGCAATGCTCACCCTCAACGGGTTACTCCCCCTTAATGTATATTCTCCCTAACATGCACAATTGCTACTACAATTAGCAACTCCTCTTACCACCATTCTACTCCCCCTTTTTGTCATGATATAGGCAAAGGAGTAGTCCTCAACCGGGTCACTTTTAGCAAAGAGAGATAGTAGCATACAAGATATTTGCATAATCATATAAGTCACTTTATGCATCTCAATTAATTGGAGAGAAACAAGGAGATTTATTTAAAGAAAATGTGTGAATCAAACATGCTTTGCATATAAGACATGTAGCATTCAAGTCCAAAATACAATGGTATTTGGCAAAGCAAATGACAAAGGTTTCAAATAAGAATTCAAACCAATTTCACCATTGTCATGAGTAAAGCAAAGATATAGAGATTTCATTGATTTCAATTTAAGAACAACTATATCCAACTTTATAAGCGAAACATGGCATGAGCGACTTTGCACCCTATTTGATTTTTCCGGGAATGATACCCGTATGATAGTAACCATGTTCCACAAGTAAAGAAAGAGAGACATTTGGAGTTTAAATTCCTTTGAACGGATACAAGATCCTTTATTCATTTTGAGTCTTATAAGCGTTTTCACACAAGTTTTGCATTTTAAGAATATGCAATCATCAATTCATGCTTTTTCATTTGAGCATGTTATATGAATTTCATGCTTTTTCATTTGACAATAGCATCTTATAAAAGAATCATCATGTCATGGAGATAACTATAAGTCATTCAAATCATACTTCCTATGTAGATCTCCTAGTCTAAAAATGCATGTTTGAACATAAATATGACTTGGATTGTAAACAAGCATGGTTCACACTTATTGAATTGAAAACATATATACATATGTGCAACCAAGCTTACTCAAGCAATTAAAAAAGAAACATAAGATATTTCAAATTTTTACAAGTGACAAGAATGCAAAATAGTTCTCTTTGCTTGAGTTCCCCATATGGGGTCATCACCGTCCTTCATCATTGAAGGTCATGAGGTCCTATGGACCTACTAAGTCCATTGGACTTAGTTGAACCTATTAGAGACAAGTTTGTCTCGTAGCAAGCGGGTTCATCTTTTCTAATCCACTTAGGTGAAACAATTTTCTTCCTAGTGGTCAAAGGTTCTAGAGATCTAGATGTCATAAGATCATGTAAATGAATTTCTTCCTTCCTATGAGCATGCATTCTAGCTCTAGCCTCTTTCTTCTCAATCATGCTTTTAGCTCTACACAATTTAATGTAATGGAAGCAGTTTGGTCTAATATGACCATAAATACCACAAAAATGACAAGTAGGGATGAAATTTGAAGTCATACCATGTCCTTGTGCATGCAAAGGAACCTTTCCATGTCTTTGTGGTTGTCTTGGTAGTTGAATAGGATCTCTCCTTCTTTGTTGTTGACCAAGACATGATTGCTTCCTCGGTTTAGCTTGCATGATTGGTCTCTTCCTTTGATGGATTTGAGGTTGAGGGAAGTTAGTATGAGGAACTTTTTGAGCTTGGGGTTGTCTTCTTGAAGCTACCTTCACTTGTGTACTATGAGAGCATTGACCTAGATCAATCTTCTTCCTAGGAGTTTGCACCGGTGAAGTCTCTTTCTTGCCTAAGCTCTTGACAAACATGGTCTTAGTAGGAGTGGAGGTCTCCTTACTATCTTCAAAGCCAAGACCTCTCTTGTCATAGGGCCTTTTTCCAATACTCAATAAGTGGTTGAGTTTTTTCGTACTAGAGTCCATCTTAGCCATCAACTCTCTAGCATCTTTAAGCTCCTTTTTCAACCCTTCTTCATTCCTCTTAGACAAAGCTAGCTCATCTTTTAGCTTGTCTTCAATCTTCTTGTATCTTTCCACTTGTTCACTTAAGTGGTTAGCGTGAGCCAAAATGTCTAGATTCTCTTCTCTCAATCTTCGCATCTTTTCCTTTGTCTTCATTTCTAAGTTTTTAAACTCAGCGAGGAATTCATCTAGAACCTTTTTCTCCACATATCCATGTGTGGAGTTAGATGAAGAGTCATCTTCACTAGAGTCAATTTCTTCTTGACTCTTATTCTCTTCTTCATTGTAGGAGATCGGAAAGGCAAAATAATTATTCTCACAATCATTCAAGCTCGAGGGATTTTCTTCAACAATTTTCACTTTGTTGTCCCACTTGTGAGAGCTAGCAAGCGCCAAAAATTTGGCAACAACCTCTTCATCACTTAAAGAGTCATTTGACGTGGCGTCCATTTCCTTTCCTATTCTACCATTCTCCAAGTTTGCACATTCCTTGGAGATATGCCCTAATAGTCCACATTCGTAGCATTGAATCTTCTCTCTTGAAGACATCTCATTGTTTGGCTTGACATTCTTGATGGTGGTCTTCTTCTTCTTGAAGTCATCCCCTTTTGAGCCATAACCACTCTTTTGTAGATTCAAGAACTTCTTGAATCCCTTGGCAATGAGTGCCATGTCTTTATTTGAGTCATCTTCCTCCTTTTCCACCTTGGAAGTTTTCAAGGCTAGATTCTTTTTCTTTTTAGGAGGTGAGGTGGTAGCCTTTCTTGATTCATAGGCTAGAAGTCTTCCAATGACTTCACTCAGCTTCATTTCCTTGTAGGTGTAATTTTCTTCTAAAGCTGTCACTTTGGGTTTGAACCTCTCGGGAAGTGATCGCATGATCTTTTGCTTTATTCTTCAATCCGAGTAAGGATCACCGAGTTGGTGACTTTGGTTCACAATATCCATTAGTCTCACTTGGAAGTCATTGAATTGATTGTGCTCTTCCATCCTAATGGTCTCAAATCGAGTTTGAAGGACTTGAAGCTTTGAGTCCTTGACAACCTCGGTGCCTTCATGTGCAACTTCTAGGATGTCCCATGCTTTTTTGGCTATCCTAGTAATTTGAATCAACTTATATTGATTCTCATCGACTGCGCAACGTATGGCATGTATGGCTTTGTTGTTCCACATGGAATCAACAAATTCTTGCGCGTCCCACTGTGCCTTAGGCTTAAGCACTTCTTCTCCTCCATCCATTGGAGTCATCTTCGGTGGAGCATATCCATTTTCAACCGCCATCCATGCCCTATCATGGATTTGGCATAAGTATGCTTCCATGAGGAGTAATTATCGCCGGTGAGCAACGGTGGCCTCACGCTCGACGCTCCCTCTTTGCTCATCCCGAAACCACTCATAGTGTTTGGATAAATGCAAATGAGATGAATGCAAAATGTATGAATAAATCAAAAATCACACACAATGCAAAACACACCAAAAATGAGCTAGGATCACCTAAGTATATCTAGGAACCCGCTCTGATACCAATTGAAACAAATAAACGGTGCGTTCTAAATATTAATTTATAGGGGGGGGGGGGTGAATAGATTTTAATCGTTATTACCCAATTTTCGCATGTATGTCAATTTTACGAAAATGCCCCTAACTAGTCACAATAATATAACAAGTGTAATAAGGTGCGGAATGTAAATAACACTTGATTTTTATGTGCAAACCCTCACGGGAAAAACCACGAGCTGTTATGTGCGCCACACATGAACCTCGAATCCACTAATTGAAATGATTACAACCTAATCCCGATTTAATGATCTAATCCCGATCAATAATCATCACAACTACCTAATCCCGGTATAAGTGGACTTAGTTCAATTGCTTGCAAATTAAGTAACATAATCCCGGTCACAACACAAGACTTAATTCTCTAAGAAGAGATAATACAACCTAAGTGAATATATGAAATATTCAAAAATGCAATTAGAGCTAGGTAACCCTATATGCTTATCTAGGATGATGATTTTTCAATTAATTCAATCCTAGATATCAAGAGCTAAATGACATGTCATAAAGCTTAGCTAATCAAAGATTAAACAACCTAGATATAACTATCAAAATACAACACTCAATCATGTCAACACAACAATCTCTATTTTGTATCTAGAATATATTCTAAGAACATACAAATAATATAAGAGATGTCAATGATAAATAAAACACTAATAATATATGATAATAGTGAAGAACTTATCAAAGAATGTGTGTTGACCAAAACCCATGCAAGCAAGCATCCTAACTATGCTAGAAAATGCTAGATGATATTTTGATGCATATGAGAATGGTTTTTGAGTGTTAAAAATGTGTTCTTGATTTGATTTTCTCTCAAATATCTCTCTTTGAAGTTTAGGCTTCTTAGAGTTAAAGAACATTGATTCAGAAAATGAGAAAGTGTGATATTTATAGACATCAAGAACAGTGCATGTGAAAAGACAAGTTTGCCCTTGAAACGCACCGATCAGCGGTTTCAATCGGTGGCCAGGCCGCCGATCACAACCGTCGAATTGAGCCCAAGAAGAACAGAGCATCATCGGCGGTTTCATTCTACGGTTTCGAAACTGCCTGAAACAAATTAACGGTGTGATCTAATATTAATCTAGGGGGGGTGAATAGATTTTAATCGTTATTACCCAATTTTCGCATGTATGTCAATTTTATGAAAATGCTCCTAACTAGTCACAATTATATAACAAGTGTAATAATGTGCGGAATGTAAATAACACTTGATATTTACGTGGAAACCCTCACGGGAAAAACCACGGGCTGTTGTGTGCGCCACACACGAACCTCGAATCCACTAATTGAAATGATTACAACCTAATCCCGGTTTAATGATCTAATCCCGATCAATAATCATCACAACTACCTAATCCCGGTATAAGTGGACCTAGTTCAATTGCTTGTGATTTAAGCTACCTAATCCCGATAGCAACACAAGACTTAATTCTCTAAGAAGAGATAATACAACCTAAGTGAATATATGAAATATCCAAAAATGCAATTGCTTATCTAGGATGATGATTTTGCAATTAATTCAATCCTAGATATTAAAAGCTAGATGACATGTCAAATAGCTTAGCTAAACATAGATTATAAATACCTAGATAGCTATCAAAATACAACACTCAATCATGTCAACACAACAATCTCTATTTTGTATCTAGGATATATTCTAAGAACATACAAATAATATAAGAGATGTCAATGATAAATAAAACACTAATTATATATGATAATAGTGAAGAACTTACCAAAGAATGTGTGTTGACCAAAACCCATGCAAGCAAGCATCCTAACTATGCTAGAAAATGCTAGATGATAATTTGATGCATATGAGAATGGTTTTTGGGTGTTAAAAATGTGTTCTTGATTTGATTTTCTCTTAAATGTCTCTCTTTGAAGTTTAGGGTTCTTAGAGTTAAAGAACATTAATTCAGAAAATGAGAAAGTGTGATATTTATAGACATCAAGAACAGGGCATGTGAAAAGACAAGTTTGCTCCTGAAACGCACCGATCGGTGGTTTCAATCGGCGGCCAGACTGTTGATCACAACCGCCGAATTGAGCCCGAGAAGAACAGGGCATCATTGGCGGTTTCATTCGGCGGTTTTGAAACTGCCGAACCAACTGCAGAATGAAACCCGAGAGATTAAATCAATCAGGTATGATCGGCGGTTTCGAACGGCGGTCGTGGTCGTCGATCTTAACCGCAAAATTGCTCCAGACACTTCTGGACCCAAACGGCGGTTTCATTCGGCTGCCAGGCCGCCGTTCATAACCGTCGATCACCAACAGAGCTGAAAACTAAGGAGAAGCCAAGGGCATTCTCCGTAGGCGGTGTTCGCGCAAAACCAAGTACATTCTAGTGCATGCACAGACATTTCCAAATAATATCGGGAAACGAATTACTAGGCACATATACACACAACAAGATATATCAATCAAAGTGCTAGTGTGTAAAGTGACATGTGAAGAGTATGCACACAAATGCAAGTATGCTAAGTGTGTGTGTGCAATCTAAATCTCTTCAAAGAAAACTAAGCACTAGAGATTATACTTTTGGCGTGCTTGTCAACCTTGAGGACTTGAGAAGGGCCTTCGAGCTTGAAGTTCAATCACCTAAACTACCCTTACACAATAAACCCCAACATATGGTTTATCCACGAAATAAGCCAATCAAAGAATGAGAATCCTTACAACATATATAAATATATATATATATAGAGAAAGTGGATTCCCATCATGTGCGCTGGTCGAGTAGCGCACGACTGGCGGCAAACCTCTACCAGAGTTGCGTTGGTTGTGTGTGTGCATGACGACCAGCTCATGACCAGCAGCAAACCTGTGCTCGAGTTGCGTTGGATGCTGCGCTGGTCTAGCGTCGATCGACCAGCGCAATGCGTGGGTGTTGCGCGGGTTAGGGGACCAGCGCACAGCACACATTGCACATATCAAACACAAAAAATGGTGCAAGTGTGAATAGTGAAATAAATAAATATAAAAAGCAATGATCACACATGCATGCTAGAGAAGTGTGTGTATGTAACTAAATCTCTTCAATTAAGAGTCAAGACAAGTAAGCTACATTCCTCCAAGCACTTGAAGTCCATAATGAGGTCCATTAGCATTTGAGGAGAATTCTTCAATCTTAAGCTATCATTACATATTTGAACCCCATTGTGATTTTGTCAACGAAATAAACCAATCAAAAAGTGATGCATTTACAAAGACTAAATAGATGGAGTGAGAGAGACAAGTGAGAAAGAGAGAAAGCTGCGTTTTTTCCAACAAGAAGAAAGAAGAAAGAAGAAAGAGAAAATGTTGATAAAGTCAAACTCAAGTGTATTTTTGTCTAGCTCTATACTTCGGTGCTAAAAAACATAGAATTATTAACTTGGTGATATTCCCACAAAACCAAACCCATTTGGTGCTGTTCCCCTCTATCTCTCTTGACTCGTAAAAACAAGTTGACTTGTGAAAACAAGTTGACTCGATCTGACTCAAACCTATTTTTTCGGCTCGATTTAATATGTTTTTTAGTCTAATGAACATTTTACTTATATTTTTAATCGTATGGGCCTTTTGGACCATAGATCGGCCTATTCGATAAGATATTTACATATTATAAGTTTATAACTTGTCTATATATAATTTAACAACTCCAAGTATTAAAAAAAAAACATTTTAAATTTAATAATATGAACGGAAGTTCAAATAGCACATAATATATTTCATTATAATTCAAAGGGGGAATTGTCTTTTAGTCCCCGTAGTTTGCCTTAATCTGCGTTTAGTCCACGGTTTTTTGGAATTGTAATATTTAGTCCTTCTGTGACAGAATCCGTCAAAAACCAGATTTTATCATGTCAAACATATTAAAAGACCTTAATGCCCCTGAAAGTTGCTGATCCCATTGAAAATACAGTTTTACCCTTAATTAAAAATTAAAAAACTAAAAATTAAAAACAGATTATATACATACAATTTTTTTACTGTCAGTTCGTCCTGATAGAAAATATATCAGGACGAAGAATGTGGACCATTAGATTTACATACTTTGACTCAAAATGTATGCACTTGTCAAAACTTCTCCATAATCTATAGTCCACATTCTTCGTCATGATATATGTTATATCAGGAAGAACTGACAGTAGAAAGACTATATATATATATATATATATATATATATATATATATATATATATATATAACAAAATAATAATAAAAATAAACAAAACAAAACAAAACAAAAATATCACCATTAGATTAATAAAAAAAATAAAAAAAAACGATCAGATTTCATCATCACTCATTATCATCCACATCTCCCAAACCCTAGCCACCAACAAACACACCGCCATCCCCATCATCAACCACCATTAACTTCCACAGTCAATCAACCCCAGACGTTCGCCGCCGCCTTAGCCACCATGCCATCACCAGAAGGCAACGCAAGACGACGATGCAACTAGATCGTGACCATAACTCGCGGCCCAAAACCGTTGTTTTGGACGATCGGCCTTCGTCCTGGTCGACGATTGACGGTCTGAGACGACCAAAATCGGAATTAGATCAATGTTTGAAATGGCGAGATAGATGAGATCTTGCGTGATCGGAGTTTCTTGCCTTCAACAGTGGGTCTCTACTGCTGAAACTCGATGATGAGAAGTTGAATATGTTGTTGGGTTGAACTGGTATGGTTGTTGTGATTCAATTTTGTATGAACAAAGGAATGGACTGAGATTTGGTATGGTATGGTTATATTAACTAAGATCGCACAGATGAATGTGAAACTAATTATGGCGTGTTCTAATATTATCTAGAGGGGGGGTGAATAGATTTTAAACTATTATTACCAATTTTCGCGATTAGTCAATATTATGAAAATATCACAATCTAGTCAAAGCAATAAATCAAGTGTAAAGTACGGAATTTAAATAACACTTGATTTTTACGTGGAAATCTTCAACAAGGAAAAACCATGGGCTGTTACGTGCGCCACATACGAACCTCGAATCCACTAATTGCAATGGTTTTACAACCTAGGTTGACCTCAACCTCTTATGGTCTATAACCCAGCACTATTACCCGCATGTCTTTAAAAGTGAACCTTGTCCAATTTGCTTGTGGCATAAGCAATCTTAGCCACAAGACTTACTTCTCCATGAAGAGATTAAATAGCCTATATGAGTATATATGATATCCAAAATGCAAATAGAGCTAAGGAACACTAAATGCTTATCTAGAATTATAAGACGACAATTAAATCAATCCTAGATATTGAAACTAATAATGTACGGTGTGTATAAAACTATCTAGAGAGAGGGGGGGGGGGGGGTGAATATATTTTAATCGTTATTACCCAATTTTCGTGTTTAGTCAATATTACGAAAATACCCCAAACTAGTTAAAGCAATAAATCAAGTGTAAAGTGCAGAAATTAAATAACACTTGATTTTTACGTGGAAACCCAAACTGGGAAAAACCATGGGCTATTATGTGCACCACACACAAACCTCGAATCCACTAATTGCAATGGTGTTTACAACCTAATCCTGGTATATAACCCACCACCACTACCCGCAAGCCTATAAAAGTGAACCTAGACCAATTGCTTGCGGCCTAAGCAATCTTAGCCATAAGACTTAGTTCTCACTAAAGAGATTAAACAACCTAAGTGAATATGCAAAGATATCCAAATATGTACTTAGTGCTAGGTCACACTAAATACTTATCTAGGATAATAAGATTACAATTAAATCAATCCTAGATATCAATTGATAAATGACATGTCATAAAGCATAGCTAACATAGATTAAGAAATCCTAAGTTTAGCTATCACAAAACAACACTCAATCAAAACAACATAACGATCTCTATCTTTTATATAAGATTATAATCTAAGAACATACAAGTAATAAAATAGATGCCTTAATTAGTAAAACACTAAGATTAGATGAAATTAGTGAAGAACATACCAAAGCAAGTGTGTTGAGCAAGACCCATGTAAGCAAGCATCCTAGATATGCTAGAAGATGCTAGATGAAGTTTAATGCATATGAAAATGGTTTTGAGTGTTTAAATAAGCAATCTTGATTGCCTTTTCTCTCACAAATCTCTCTATAGAATTTAGGGTTCTTATACTGAAAGAGTTAGGTTCAGAGAGATAAGAAAGTGATGTATTTATAGACATCAAAAACAGGGTATGTGAAAAGACAAGTTTGCCCCTGAACCACCGATACAACTATTGAATTGATCCTGAGAGAACAGGGGAACATCGGCGGTTTCAATCGACAATTTCATAACCGCCAATCACAACCGTAGAAATAGACCCGAGAGATTAAATCGACCAGGTCTAATCAGTGGTTTCGAACGGTGGTCGTGGCCGCCAATCATAACCACAGAAATGCTCCAGAACCTTCTGGACATAAACGGTGGTTTCATTCGACGGTCATGGTCGCCGATCAAACCGCTGTTTCATCACTTTTGGTGAGACCAAAGGAGAAGCCAAGGGCATTCTCCAAAGGTGATCATCATGCTAATCAAGCACACCATTGTGCATGCGCTGACGTTTCCAAACAACATTCGGGAAACGAATTACTAGACACACTAACACATAACCAAATATAACAACAAAGTGCAAGTGTGAAATGTGACATGTGAAGAGGATGCACACAAAAGTAAAGCACACATATGCAAACATTATAAGTGTGTGTGTGCAACTAAATCTCTTCAATGAAAACTAAGTACTAGAGATTATACCTTTGGAGTGCTTATCACCTTGAGGTCTTGAGAGGACATTGAGCTTGATCATCAATTATCTAAGCTACCCTTACAATATAAACCCCAATTGTGGTTTGTCATTGAAATAAGCCAATCAAACTTTGAGGAACTTACAATCTCCCCCTTTGGCTATTTCATGACAAAACCACCACTCACATTGATCCTCACAACAAAATAGAAACTAAAGGGACAGTAATGGTTTCTACATTACAAAGAGATATTAAAAAGATAAACCTCATGTCTTCAATCTCTTGTAGAACACCAAACCTTCAAAACAGAGTTTCTATACTTTCCATTACAAGCACAATGTGAGATGATCAAGAGAAATTAAAACAAGCATTTGCATTTAAAGAATTTAAGCACAACATCATGCAATGTATGTGAAATGTAATGCTCCCCCTCAACGAGTTACTCTCCCTCAATTAGTAAACTCCCCAATAAGCGAATTTGCTACTACAATTCCCTTTACATACTACTCCCTCTTTTTGTCATGATATAGGCAAAGGAGTATCCCCAACCAGGTCAATTTAGCAAAGAGAGATAGTAGCATACTAGACATTTGCATAATCATATAAGCCACTTTATGCTACTCAATTAATTGGAGAGAAACAAGGAGATTTATTTTATGAAAAATGTGTGATTAAGATGCTTTGCATGAAAGACATCTTGCATTCAAATCCAAAAATCAATGGTATTTGGCAAAGCAAATGATAAAGGTTTCCTATAGAATTCAAACCAATTTCACCATTTGTCATAAGTAAAGCAAGGATATAGATTTATCAATTTTTAATTTTAATGGAAGAGAGATGGAACTCCTTAGGATCCGATTGGTACCTCGCACACACATCCACACTAAAAGATATATCGGGCCTACTTGCGGTCAAATAAAGCAAGCTACCAATCATGCCCAGATATAGAGTTTGTTACACACTTTTACCACTAGCGTCCTTGCTAAGCTTCAAAGTGGTACTTATGGGTGTATCACAATGTTTGACATTTTTTAGACCAAACTTCTTCACTAGATTTTTAGCATATTTAGCTTGGGTTATAAAAATCCCATCATTCAATTACCTAATTTGTAAACCTAGGAAGTAACATAGCTCACCAACAAGACTCATCTCAAACTCATGAGACATAACATCAACAAATTGTTGGACCTTGGTGTTGTTGGTGGAGCCAAACACTATATCATCACTATATATTTGAGCTATAAAGAGCTTATTATTGTTTTTCTTGATGAATAGAGTCTTATCAACACTACCCCTAGAGTAGTTATTGTCAACAAGAAATTGAGTGAGGCGCTCATACCAAGCCCTCGGTGCTTGTTTCAACCCATATAGAGCCTTCTTGAGGCGATAGACATGGTTAGGGTGGTGAGCATCCATAAACCCATTGGGTTGTTCAACAAACACTTCCTCTTGCAAGAAGCCATTGATAAAGGCACCCTTTACATCCATTTGGTGTAATTTGAACTTGTGCACACAAGAAATGGACAAGAGAAGCCTAATGGACTCTAAACGGGCAACGGGAGCAAATGTCTCTTCAAAGTCAATACCCTAAATTTAAGAGTACCCTTGTGCAACAAGTCTAGCCTTGTTACGCATTATGTTGCCATCCTCATTGGATTTGTTCCTATATATCCATTTGGTGCCTATGACATTAGTGGTCTTAGGCCTAGGAACTAGAGTCCAAACCTAATTCCTTTCTAATTAGTTTAGCTCTTCTTGCATGGCAAGAACCCAAAATTCATCGTTTAAGGCTTCATCAACCTTTTTGGGTTCTATTTGAGAGGTGTAGCATGTGTAGCTAATTAGATTAGCTATTTGACGCCTAGTCCTAACACCCTCGTTCACTTCTCCAATGATGTCATCTTTATCATGGAGTTTCCTAACCCATGGAGCGGGTTCATTAGAGTTCAAGAGAGGAACTCTATTAAGAGGTTGTGTGTCCTTATCATCTAGGTTAGACGTCCCAACAATATGAGTTTCCATAATCTTCTTCAAGGGAGAGTCATCATCTATAGCAACCTTCTCCTCATGGTCATTGGACTTAAGCCTAGTATCATCAATGGTAACATTAGATGATTCCATGACGGTTCGAGTCTTCAAGTTGAAAACTTTATGGGCTCTACTATTCAAGGCATAGCCAATAAAGATACCCTTATCACTCTTAGCATCAAACTTACCAAGTTGATCACGGTCATTTAAAATGTAGCACTTGCTTCCAAAAGAGTGGAAGTAGCTAACATTTGACTTCCTACCTCTCCATAACTCATAGGAGGTTTGCCTAGTGCCGGGTCTTAGGAAGAATCTATTTCCTATATAGCAAGCCGTATTGACGGCTTCGGCCCAAAGGTTCCTATGGACTTTGTTGCTAAGCAACATCACTCGGGCCATCTCTTGAAGGACCCTATTTTTCCTCTCAACAACTCCATTTTGTTAAGGTGTCCTAGGAGCCGAAAACTCATGGGAGATGCCTAACCTATTGCAATAGCTTTCAAAGTAGGCATTCTCAAACTCTCTCCCATGGTCACTTCTAATCCATTTAATGCTTTTAATGTTAAAGTCTTTTTCAATTTCAAGTTTATTACAAAGCATTTTAAACTTATCAAAAGTTTTAGATTTTTCTCTAAGAAAATATGTCCATGTGAACTTAGAGAAATCATCAACACAAACAAAAATGTATCTCTTTCCACCTAAACTCTCAGTTTGCATGAGACCCATAAGATCCATGTTGAGAAGCTCTAGGGGCTCCTTGGTGGAGAGATACATGCTCTTTTTGTGCATGCTTTTGGTTTGTTTTTCTTGTTGGAAAGGTCAACAAACACCATTGACTTTCTTCCTAAGCTTGGGAAGGCCACTAACAATATTGAACTTATCTAGGATACGTAAATCTCGATAGTTCATATAGCTAAGTCTTTCATGCCACAACTCTATTTGCTCTTCCTTGTACATATTACAAGAGACAACTTTAGCCTCAAGACAATAGCAATTGTCGCTAGATCTCATACCTTTCAATAAGGTTTTTCCATCAGGTTTTATGATTGAGCAATCATCTTTACTAAACAAGACGGAAAATCCTTCATCACTAAGATGAGAAATACTTATCAAATTGGCTTTCAAGCCATCAACAAGCAAAGCATTAGATAAGAAGGGTAATCTGGGAATGTAGATGGTTCCTTTCCTTTTAACTCTCTTTTTAGATCCATCACCAAAGGTGACACATCCTCCTTCCTCCATGACAAGAGTCTCAAAGAAACTCTTGTTTTCCGTCATGTGCCTAGAGCACCCACTATCTAAGTACCAAAAGTTAGATGAATTTGCCTTCAAGGCACAACATTGCAAAAGAATTCATCTTTTCTAATCCACCTAGGTGAAACACTTTCCTTCCTAGTGGTCAATGGCACATGGGCTCTAGATGTCCTAGAATCATGCAAATTTGTTATATCATTCCTAGGAACATGCATCTTGGCTCTACTCTTTTTCTTTTCAATCATGCTTTTAACTCTACACATTTTTATAAAGCGAAAGCAATTTGGTCTAATATGACCATCAATACCACAATAATGACATGTAGGGATGAAGTTAGGAATCATACTGACACGCTCTCGGATGTTCTAAAATATAATATATGTGTGAGCGTGCTTGCTTATCTGCAAGTGCACGGATCGTTACGATCGCGTAACGACAAATACGGTTCGTTTCCACAGGGAGGTATAGTACCTTAAGTCGGTCCTAGATCTTAGATAATATATACAATATATGTACACTAGATACATGCAAGAAAAGTAAATGAAAATGGTCACAAGCAAATTAACTAACTAATCTAATATTACACTAAGAAAGCCTTAATCTAATTACCACCAAGTTAACTAAATCCAACTACAACTAATGGTTGTCACTCCCTTAGGCAATTAACTAAATTATCACTAAGCTAACCAACTAAAATATCTAAGTTAACATTAACTAGCTAAACTAATTACCAACTCATGCAATGGTTATGTAAGAGTGGTAATGAGATATATTAGGGAAATGATGAATCATGCAAAATATCCAATTACTAGTTGATAACAATTAAGCACTTCAATTATAGGTTAACTAAATTAAGCAAGGTTTGCATTAATCAAGTAAATCCTATTTTGCAAGTTAACAATTGGATTAATCAATTAACATGCAAGCATACATCTATTAAAGCTCAATTCAAATAATAGATACAACTAGTTCATAGATAATAACACATGAATACACCAAATCCTTAACATAGCTATTTAATTACACATTAATAACAAACTAAGGAAATAAGAGAGATAATAGAGACAACCCAATGATCTTGGAGAAGTCTTCAAGCTAGCTCAACTCCTCTTGCTTTCCTAAGCTTGGAATCAATGTGTGGAAGCTTTGGATCAAGATTGGTGGTTGGAAAACCACCTTAACTCTAGTTACAAGCTAAGTGAAGTATGGTGTTCTTGATGAGCTTCTAAGTTAGTCTAGGCTATTTAGGATATTTTTTCGATGTTAGGGATTGTGTTTTTGTTGGCAAAAGAGGAGTATTTATAAAAGAAAAGGTTGGGCAAAGTTTGGACGTGGAAAAGACCACAAAATCCCTTTGAAACGCCATGCTCGCGGGTTCTTTCTCTCCGTCTGAACTTGCGAAGAATAATGCACGTTTGGCCGTGAGTTGGGTCTTTCTGCTTAGCGGGTTCTTTCCCTCGGCATGTACTCGCGGAGATTGCACGGTTTTGGACATATATGAGCGTGAAAGAAGCTGTTGGAATGTGACCTTGAAGCTTGGATTTCCATGGAAGCTTGGCTTTTTGGAAGAGAGAGGAAACATGTGCATGGAAGGCCCAAAAATGGGCCTATTGTGACCGGAAGGAGTATTGGCGGCGATATGGGCGGGATTTGGCTGGAAAAACCGCTGAAAATAAGCTGGGAAGTGTCGGGTCAGCGTCGGGTCAACGTCGGGTCTGGAACCATGTCACGCGGGTCGGTGACAAAGTCGTTTTATGTGTATTTAAAAACACTTGTCAAACAATATTTATAAAAACCTCACGAAGCCTTAAATGGTTCGGAAACACAAGTATGACGGTAAGTGGGGTATCGTCCACAAGGATCGGGATTAACTAAAACTAGTTGGAACTTAAGTAATATTAATGCGATAAAAGTAAAGTATGATGGAAGTTGTGAAATGTGAATGAACATGCAAAATAAAACTAACTAGAAATGTAACTAAAAATGGAATGCAAATGGAATGTAAGAAATATATGGTGGAAACTAAAGGATTGATGGACATGTAAGCAACAAATGGGCTAATGCAATAGACTTGCAAATATGCACGATTTAACGAATGTAGCCGACCTAGGGTATATAGTATCGGCTATCTATCATTAGCAAGAGGCAATCCTAGGGTGTACAGAGAAAGCCTCTTACCAATGATTGACCCCTTCCGAGCACCTAACCTAGGGTGTATAGTGTTAGATGCTCGTTAGGGACCCTAACCATGAATGCATGCAAATCTATCTAAGGCTCAACCGACGCTATAATAGCCAACCTAGGGTGTATAGAGGAGGCTTCTAATCCTCTCACAAGGGCCGTCCTAGGATGTATAGTCACGGACCCCCGTTCGAGGTTAGATGAAGAACATGGCTATAGAGTCGGGATTCTGAAAATCCCATCTATCCAATAAGCAATAGACAACCACATAGAGTGTATACATAGATGTCCACACAAATAGAATCCAAAGACAAACTTGTAAAGAGAGTGTATCCAACAAGTAAATCAAAGGAAAAACTATTAATACTTTGGAATAGAACAATAATAGATGGAAATATATATATAATAAAGTCTATAAACAAAAGCCCAATCATTCTCAAACTAATCCATCAACCCCTTAGAGGGGATTTAGCTACTCATTACAATAGTTAAAATAAGAGAAAATGAGGAGAAATAACCCTTAGAGATCATCTCCTTCCTTGGATTCCCTTGAAGTAGAGTAGAGATTGAATGAAAAGATGAGATATTGTAAGGATTCCCATTCTTTGATTGGCTTATTTCGTGGACAAACCACGTGTTGGGGTTTGTGTGTAAGGGTAGTTTAGATGATTGAGGATCATACTCAAAGGCCCTTTCAAGACCTCAAGGGACAAGCACGCCAAATGTATAATCTCTAGTACTTAGTTTTTCTTTGAAGAGATTTAGATTGCACACACACACTTAGCATACTTGCATTTGTGTGCATACTCTTCACATGTCACTTTGCACACTAGCATTTTGATTGATATATCTTGTTGTGTGTTTTTGTGTCTTGTAATTCTTTTTCCGAATATGTTGGGAAATGTCTCCGCTTGCACAAATGTGTGCTTGGTTTAGCGCAAAGACCGACCGCGCTTGCACAAAGGAGAAGCCAAGGGCATTCTCCTTTAGATTCACCATTACTGATGAATCGGCGGTTTTATCGGCGGCCTGGCCGCCGAATTGAAATCGCCGTTTCAGTCCAGAAAGGTTTGGAGTGATTCTACGGTTACGATCGGTGGCCACCGACCATCGATCGAAACCGCCGATCGAAACCGTCGATCATACCTGATTGATTTATTTCTCTGGTTTGATTCTGCGGTTACGAAACCGCCGAATGAAACCGCCGTTGTTCCCATGTTCTTCTCGGGTTCAATTCGGTGGTTAGAATCGGTGGCATGGCCGCCGATTGAAACCGTCGATCGGTGCGTTTCAGGGGCAAAATTATCTTTTCACATGCCCTGTTCTTGATGTCTATAAATATCACACTTTCTCATTTTCTGAATTAATGTTCTTTAACTCTAAGAACCCTAAACTTCAAAGAGAGACATTTGAGAGAAAATCAAATCAAGAACACATTCTTAACACTCAAAAACCATTCTCATCTACATAAATTTATCATCTAAGCATTTTCTAGCATAGTTAGGATGCTTGCTTGCATGGGTTTTGGTCAACACACTTTCTTTGGTAAGTTCTTCACTATTATCATATATAATTAGTGTTTTATTTATCATTGACATCTTTTATATTATTTGTATGTTCTTAGAATATATTCTAGATAAAAAATAGAGATTGTTGTGTTGACATGATTGAGTGTTGTATTTTGATAGCTATCTAGGTTTTCATAATCTATGTTTAGCTAAGCTATTTGACATGTCATCTAGCTTTTAATATCTAGGATTGAATTTATTGCAATATCACTATCCTAGATAAGCATATAGAGTAACCTAGCTCTAAATTGCATTTTGGATATTTTATATATTCACTTAGGTTGTATTATCTCTTCTTAGAGAATTAAGTCTTGTGTTGCTATCGGGATTTGGTAGCTTAAATCACAAGCAATTGGACTAGGTCCACTTATACCGGGATTAGGTAGTTGTGATGATTATTGATCGGGATTAGATTATTAAACCGAGATTAGGTTGTAATCATTTCAATTAGTGGATTCGAGGTTCATGTGTGGCACACATAATAGCCCGTGGTTTTTCCCGTGAGGGTTTCCACGTAAATATCAAGTGTTATTTACATTCCGCACCTTATTACATTTGTTATATTATTGTGACTAGTTAGGGGCATTTTCGTAAAATTGACATACATGCGAAAATTGGGTAATAACGATTAAAATCTATTCACCCCCCTCTAGATTATTATTTGAACACACCGTGAGAACTTTCAATTGGTATCAGAGCGGGTTCCTAGACATACTTAGGTGATCCTTGTTCATTTTGGTGTGTTTTGCATCTTGTGTGATTTTTTGATTTATTCATACATTTTGCATTCATCTCATTTGCATTCATCCAAACACTATGAGTGGTTTCGGGATGAGCAAAGAGGGAGCGTCGAGCGTGAGGCCACCGTTGCTCACCGGTGATAATTACTTCTCATGGAAGGGGAAGATGGAAGCATACATATGCCAAATCCATGATAGGGTGTGGATGGCGGTTGAAGATGGATATGCTCCACCTATGATGACTCCGTTGAATGGAGGAGAAGAAGTGCTTAAGCCTAAGGCACAGTGGGACGCGCAAGAATTTGTTGATTCCATGTGGAACAACAAAGCCATACATGCCATCCGTTGCGTAGTCGATGAGAATCAATATAAATTGATTCAAATTACTAGGATAGCCAAAGAGGCATGGGACATCCTAGAAGTTGCTCATGAAGGAATCGAGGTAGTAAGGGACTCCAAGCTCCATGTTCTCCAAACTCGGTTTGAGACCATTAGGATGGAAGAGCACGAGCACTTCAATGACTTCCAAGTGAGACTAATGGACATTGTGAACCAAAGTCACCAACTTGGTGATCCTTACTCGGATAGAAGAATCAAGCAAAAGATCATGCGATCACTTCCCGAGAGGTTCGAGCCCAAAGTGACGGCTTTAGAAGAAAATGAAACCTACAAAGAAATGAAGCTGAGCGAAGTCATTGGAAGACTTCTAGCCTATGAATCAAGAAAGGCTACCACATCACCTCCTAAGAAGAAACAGGATATTGCCTTGAAGACATCCAAGATGGAAGAGGAGGAGGATGACTCAAATGAAGACATGGCACTCATTGCCAAGGGATTCAAGAAGTTCTTGAATCTACAAAAGAGTGGTTATGGCTCAAAGGGGAATGACTTCAAGAAGAAGAAGAAGACCACAATCAAGAATGTCAAGCCATATCATGAGATGTCTTCAAGAGAGAAGACTCAATGCTACGAATGTGGAGGATTCGGGCATATCTCCAAGGAATGTGCTAACTTGGAAGATGAAAGAGAGGAGGCTGCCACTTCAAGTGATAGTGATGAAGAGGTTGTGGCAAATTTTTTGGCATAAGGTTGCTCTCACAAGCGGGACAACAAAGTGAAAGTTGTTGAAGGAAGTCTCTCAAGCTTGAATGATTGTGAGAACAACTATTTTGCCTTTCCGATCTCCTATAATGAAGAAGAGAATGAGAGTCAAGAAGAAAGTGACTTTAATGAAGATGACTCTTCATCTAACTCCACACATGGATATGTGGAGAAAAAGGTTCTAGATGAATTCCTCGTTGAGTTTAAAAACTTAAAAATGAAGACCAAGGAAAAGATGCGAAGATTGAGAGAATAGAATCTAGACCTTTTGGCTCATGTTGACCACTTAAGTGAACAAGTGGAAAGATCCAAGAATATTGAATATAAGCTAAGAAAGGAGTTAGACTTATCTAAGAGGAATGAAGAAGAATTAAAAAGAGAGCTTGAAGAGGCTAATGGGTCAAGGACTAGGATAGTTTCTAGCACCGAAAAACTTAACCACATGTTAAGTGTTGGAAAGAGTCCTTGTGACAAGAGAGGTCTTGGGTTTGAAGATGGTAAGGAGTCTTCCACTCCTAACAAGACCGTGTTTGTCAAGAGCTTGAGCTAAAAAGAAGCTTCACCAGTGCAAACTCCTAGGAAGAAGATTGATCTAAGACAATGATCTCATAGTGCACAAGTGAAGGTAGCTCCAAGAAGACAACCTCAAGCTCAACCTTCAAGAGTTCCTCATGCTAACTTCCCTCAAACTCAACTCCATCAAGGGAAGAGACCAATCATGCAAACTCAACCAAGGAAGCAACCAAGTCTTGGTCAACAACAAAGAAGAAGAGATCCTATCTAACAACTAAGACAACCACAAAGACATGGGAAGGCTCCTATGCATGCACAAGGACATGGTATGATTCCTAACTTTGTCCCTACATGTCATTTTTGTGGTGTTGATGGTCATATTAGACCAAAGTGTTTTCGTTACATTAAAATGTGTAGAGTTAAAAGCATGATTGAGAAGAAGAAAGCTAGAGCTAGAATGCATGCTCATAGGAAGGAAGAAATTCATTTACATGATCCTATGACATCTAGATCTCTAGAACTTTTGACCACTAGGAAGAAAATTGTTTCACCTAAGTGGATAAGAAAAGATGAACCCGCTTGCTACGAGACAAATTTTTCTCTAATAGGTTCAACTAAGTCCAATGGACTTAGTAGGTCCATAGGACCTAATGACCTTCAATGATAAAGGATAGTGATGACCCCATATGGGAAACTCAAGCAAAGAGAGCTATTTTGCATTCTTGTCACTTGCAAAAATTTGAAATATGTTATGCTTATTTTTTAATTGCTTGAGTAAGCTTGGTTGTACATATGTATATACGTTTTCAATCCAATAAGTGTGAACCTTGCTTGTTTACAATCCATGTCATATTTATGTTCAAACATGCATTTTTGGACTAGGAGATCTACATAGGAAGTATGATTTGAATGACCTATAGTTATCTCCATGACATGATGATTCTTATATAACATGCTAATGTCAAATGAAAAAGCATGAAATTCATATAACATGCTCAAATGAAAAAACATGAATTGATGATTGCATATTCTAAAATGCAAAACTTGTGTGAAAAAGCTTATGAGACTCAATGAATAAAGGATCTTGTATCCATTCAAAGGATTTTAAAATCCAAATGTCTCTCCTTCTTTATTTGTTGAACATGTCTACTATCATACGGGTTTCATTTCCGGAAAAATCAAATAGAGTGCAAAGTTGCTCATGACATGTTTGGTTTTTAAAGATGGATATAGTTGCTCATTATTAAAATCAATGAAAACTCTATATCCTTGCTTCTCTCATGACATTGGTGAAATTGGTTTGAATTCTTATTAGAAACCTTTGTCATTTGTTTTGCCAAATACCATTGTATTTTGGACTTGAATGCTACATGTCTTGTATGCAAAGCATGTTTTGTTTCACACATTTATTTTAAATAAATCTCCTTGTTTCTCTTCAATTAATTGAGATGCATAAAGTGACTTATATGATTATGCAAATATCTTGTATGCTACTATCTCTCTTTGCTAGAAGTGACCCATTTGGGGACTACTCATTTGTCTATATCATGACAAAAAGGGGGAGTAGAATGTGGTAAGGGGAGTTGCTAATTGTAGTAGCAATTGTGCATGTTGGGGAGAATATACATTAAGGGGGAGTAACCCGTTGAGGGGGAGCATTGCATACACATACATTGCATGATGTTGTGCTTAAAATTCTTATATGCAAATGCTTGTTTTATTCTCACTTGATCATCTCACATACTCTTGCTTTGGAAAGTATAATCTTTTGTTTTGAAGGGTTGATAGTTCTACAAGAGATTGAAGACTTGAATTTTTATTTTATTTTATATTATTATCTCTTTGTAATGTAGAATATCTTTGTTATCCCATAGATTCAATTATGTTTGTGAGGATCAATGTGAGTGGTGGTTTTATCACAAAATAGCCAAAGGGGGAGATTGTAAGGATTCCCATTCTTTGATTGGCTTATTTCGTGGACAAACCACGTGTTGGGGTTTGTGTGTAAGGGTAGTTTAGATGATTGAGGATCATACTCAAAGGCCCTTTCAAGACCTCAAGGGATAAGCACGCCAAAGGTATAATCTCTAGTGCTTAGTTTTTCTTTGAAGAGATTTAGATTGTACACACACACTTAGCATACTTGCATTTGTGTGCATACTCTTCACATGTCACTTTGCACACTAGCATTTTGATTGATATATCTTGTTGTGTGTTTTTGTGTCTTGTAATTCGTTTTCCGAATTTGTTGGGAAACGTCCGCGCTTGCACAAATGTGTGCTTGGTTTAGCGCGAAGACCGCCCACGGAGAATGCCCTTGGCTTCTCCTTTAGATTCACCATTACTGATGAATCGGCGGTTTTATTGGCGGCCTGGCCGCCGAATTGAAACCTCCATTTCAGTCCAGAAAGGTCTGGAGTGATTCAGCGATTATGATCAGCGGCCACAGACCGCCGTTCGAAACCGCCGATCATACCTGATTGATTTATTTATTGGGTTTGATTCTGCGGTTGAATCGGCGGTTACGAAACCACCGAATGAAACCGCTGTTGTTCCCCTGTTCTTCTCGGGTTCAATTCGGCTGTTAGAATCGGTGGCCTGGCCGCCGATTGAAACCGCCGATCTGTGCGTTTTAGGGGCAAAATTGTCTTTTCACATGCCCTGTTCTTGATGTCTATAAATATCACACTTTCTCATTTTCTGAATTAATGTTCTTTAACTCTAAGAACCTAAACTTCAAAGAGAGACATTTGAGAGAAAATCAAATCAAATCAAGAACACATTCTTAACACTCAAAAACCATTCTCATATGCATCAAATTATCATCTAAGCATTTTCTAGCATAGTTAGGATGCTTGCTTGCATAGGTTTTGGTCAACACACTTTCTTTGGTAAGTTCTTCACTATTATCATATATAATTAGTGTTTTATTTATCATTGACATCTCTTATATTATTTGTATGTTCTTAGAATATATTCTAGATACAAAATAGAGATTGTTGTGTTGACATGATTGAGTGTTGTATTTTGATAGCTATCTAGGCTTTCATAATCTATGTTTAGCTACGCTATTTGACATGTCATCTAGCTTTTAATATCTAGGATTGAATTTATTGCAATATCACTATCCTAGATAAGCATATAGAGTAACCTAGCTCTAAATTGCATTTTGGATATTTTATATATTCACTTAGGTTGTATTATCTCTTCTTAGAGAATTAAGTCTTGTGTTGCTATCGGGATTAGGTAGCTTAAATCACAAACAATTGGACTAGGTCCACTTATACCGGGATTAGGTAGTTGTGATGATTATTGATCGGGATTAGATCATTAAACCGGGATTAGGTTGTAATCATTTCAATTAGTGGATTCGAGGTTCGTGTGTGGCACACATAACAGCCCGTGGTTTTTCCTGTGAGGGTTTCCACGTAAATATCAAGTGTTATTTACATTCCGCACCTTTTTACACTTGTTATATTATTGTGACTAGTTAGGGGCATTTTCGTAAAATTGACATACATGCGAAAATTGGGTAATAATGATTAAAATCTATTCATCCCCCCTCTAGATTATTATTTGAACACACCGTGAGAACTTTCAATTGGTATCAGAGCGGGTTCCTAGACATACATAGGTGATCCTTGCTCATTTTGGTGTGTTTTGCATCTTGTGTGATTTTTTGATTTATTCATACATTTTACAAAACTTCAGAGTTTCTAAGTGTGAAAAACGTGGAGAGGAGTCTCTGAAAACAGAAGAGGTATATTTATACTCTTCTCGAAAATAGGTCAGAAAATGCTGATATGGCACGACCTGATGCGCAGTGCGCTGGTACTGTGCGGGTGCACATACCAGCGCAGTACCCACGCACTGGGGTATTCTTGGGAGACTTCTGCCTTAATGTGCAGGTCCAGTGCGGTTTGAGAGTGCGGTTGGGACCCGCACTTTATCATTTCTTTATAATTCCAGCTACTGGGTCTTTGTCTGGAGTGCGGATGAAGTGCGAGTCGAGTGTGGTTGGGACCCGTGCCTTATGCCATTCTGCTGGATGTGTGCTGGTGCACTGGTAGTGCGTGGGTGTGCTGACTAGCTCAGTACCCGCGCACTGACGCTTCTTTTCCTTGCTCTTCGGCTTGTTTCGCGACTCAATGTCGTACATTTCATCTCTATCCCCTGAATTATACCTATCGCCTGCAATTACTACAAAAGAGCCAATTAGATACGAAATATAAGGAAAAACACACGGGGAAGAGGCAAATGATATGGATTTGAGGGCAAAATGTACAACATAAATAGTCTGATCAGTTAGACTGGTTGCGGGTCGGGTTGGCTGAAGGAAGAAGATGACCTGACGTCATCGTGATGTCATGCTGACGCGCCAAAGCCCAAAACGCTGCCATTTCACTTAATACATGGTGGGCTACTGTGCGTTTGGCCGGAAAATTACCATCAGCTCCCCTGATCTCTCCCTTAATCACAAAATCTTTAATATATGTTATATATTTTCACTTTGACCCTTGATTTCGGCAGAATTACTACAATGCCCCTGAATTCCTCTATAACACTTACTTAAACCATTAAATACTAGGTTTTACCCGAGAAACAATCACAAAGTAATAGGAATTGGGGGTATAAAATAGGTACTTTTATACCCCGATCACATACCATGTCCTTGTGCATGCATAAAAGCCTTCCCATGTCGTTGTGGTTACATTGGTTCATTTCTTCTTCATTGTTGAACCGGTCTAGCTTGCTTCCTTGGTTGAGCTTGCATGATAGGTCTCTTTCCTTTGTGAGCCACTTGTTGAGGAAAGTTAGCTTGAGGAGCTCTTGTAGGTTGGGCTTGAGGTTGTCTTCTTGGAGCCACCTTCACTTGTGCACTATATGAGCATTGTCCTAGATCAATCTTCTTCCTAGGAGTTTGCACTGGTGAAGCTTCTATGTTGCCTAAGCTCTTTACAAACACAATCTTGTTGGGAGTGGAGGTCTCCTTGCCATCTTCGAACCTAAGACCTCTCTTGTCACAAGGACTCTTTCCAACCTCAAGTATATGGTCAAGCTTCTTGGTACTAAAAGCTATCATAGTCAAAGACCCTTTAGCTTTTTCAAGCTCACTCTTCAAACCTTCTTCACTCCTCTTAGATAAGACTAACTCCTCTCTTAGCTTATCTTCATTCTTTATGGATCTCACTACTTCTTCACTTAGTTGGTCAACTTGTGTTGAGAGCTCTAGGTTTTCCTCCTTCAATCTCCTAATCTCTCTCTTGTTCTTTAACCTTGAACTCTCAAATTTTACCATGTAGTCTTGAAGATCCATCCTATCCACATTTCCATTTGTGGATTGAGATGAGGAGCCATCATCACTTGGGTCATTTTCCTCTTGACTCACTTCATCTTTTTCACTAGCACTTTTGCTCTTGTGAGAGGAGGTAAAGGCTATGAAGTTAGCCATGAGTTCTTCATCATCCGAAGACTCATCTCCCTCATTGGAGTCATCATCTCCACTCCATGTGGCAGCCATTACTTTCCCCTTCTTCTTGTTCTTGTGATTTGCACAATCGGGGTCGAAGTGTCCTATACCATCACGCTCATAACATTGGACCCCTTTCCTTTTGGTCTTCTCTTGCCTAGGCTCAAATTTCTTGAAGGGAGTCTTTTTCTTCAAGTCTTGGCCTTTGGATCCAAAACCCTTCTTCTCGGACTTGTAGAATTTCTTGAACCTTCTCATTAATAAGGCCATTTCTTCGTCCGAGTCATCATTCTCCTCCTTCTCATCTTTGGAGGCTTTCAAAGCAATTCCCTTTTGTTTTTTAGGAGGTGTGGAGGTAGAACCCTTCCTAGACTCATAAACTAGAAGTCTCCCAATCACCTCACTCGGCTTCATATCCTTGTAGGTGCTATTTTCCTCTAAAGCTGTCACCTTTGACTCAAATCTTTCAAGGAGCGATCTTATAATTTTTTGCTTGATTCTCCTATCTGAATAAAGGTCACCAAGTTGATGACTTTGGGTGACTATGTCCATCAACTTGATCTTGAAATCATTGAAGCACTTATTCTCCTCCATCCTAAGCATCTCGAATTGAGTTTGGAGGACTTGAAGCTTAGAGTCCTTAACCACTTCGATTCCCTCATGTGCAACCTCTAGGATGTCCCAAGCCTCCTTAGCTATCCTAGTGTTTTGAATCAATTTATATTGATTCTCATCTATTGCACATAGGATGGCATGCATCACCTTCCTATTCCATTTCGATGCCTCAAACTCTTGTGCGTTCCATTGCACCTTTGGCTTGAGTACATCCACTCCTCCACCCGTAAGAGTTATCATCGGTGATGTGTAGCCGTCTTCAACCGCCATCCATGCCCTATCATGGATTTGGTAAATGTACGACTCCATCTTGCCTTAACAAGATGCATAATTCAACTCAGTAATAAGGGGATGCCTTGTGCTAGAAGCACCTTCGTTGCCACCACCATTTCCACTGTTTCCACTTATAGTATTTATGAATGAATAAAATGAATGCAAATGTATGAATAATTAAAAATCACACAAAATGCAAAACACACCAAAATGAGCAAAGGATCACCTAAGTATATCTAGGAACCCGCTCTGATACCAATTGAAACTAATAATGCACGGTGTGTATAAAACTATCTAGGGGGGGTGAATAGATTTTAATCATTATTACCCAATTTTCGTGTTTAGTCAATATTACGAAAATACCCCAAACTAGTTAAAGTAATAAATCAAGTGTAAAGTGCGGAAATTAAATAACACTTGATTTTTACGAGGAAACCCAAACTAGGAAAAACCACGGGCTGTTATGTGCGCCACACACGAACCTCGAATCCACTAATTGCAATGGTGTTTACAACCTAATCCCGGTATATAACCCACCACCACTACCCGCAGGCCTATAAAAGTGAACCTAGTCTAATTGCTTGCAGCCTAAGCAATCTTAGTCACAAGACTTAGTTCTTACTAAAGAGATTAAACAACCTAAGTGAATATGCAAAGATATCAAAATATGTACTTAGTGCTAGGTCACACTAAAACTTATCTAGGATAATAAGATGACAATTAAATCAATCATAGATATCAATTGCTAAATGATATGTCATAAAACATAGCTAACATAGATTAAGAAATCCTAAGTTTAACTATCACAAAACAACACTCAATCAAAACAACACAAAAATCTCTATCTTGTATATAAGATTATAATCTAAGAACATACAAGTAATAAAAGAGATGTCTTGATAAGTAAAACACTAAGATTAGATGAAATTAGTGAAGAACATACAAAAGCAAGTGTGTTGAGCAAGACCTATGCAAACAAGCATCCTAGATATGCTAGAAGATGCTAGATGAAGTTTAATGCATATGAAAATGGTTTTGAGTGTTTAAATGAGCAATCTTGATTGCCTTTTCTCTCACAAATCTCTCTCTATATAATTTAGGGTTCTTGTATTGAAAGAGTTAGGTTCAAAGAGATGAGAAAGTGATGTATTTATAGATATCAAAAATAGGGCATGTGAAAAGACAAGTTTGCCCCTGAACCACACGATCGGCGGTTTCATTCGGCGGTTTTGAAACCGCCGATACAATCGCCGACTTGATCCAGAGAGAACAGGGGAACATCGGCGGTTTCAATCAGTGATTTCATAACCGCCGATCACAACCGCATAAATAGACCCGAGAGATTAAATCGACCAGGTCTAATCGGCGGTTTCAAACGGTGGTTGTGGCCACCGATCATAATCATAGAAATGCTCCAGAACCTTCTGGACATAAACAGTGGTTTCATTCGGCGGTCATGGCCGCCGATCAAACCGCCGTTTCACCACTTTTGGTGAGACCAAAGGAGAAGCCAAGGGCATTATCCGAAGGTGATCATCACGATAATCAAGCACACCATTGTGCATGCGCGGACGTTTTCGAACAACATTCGGGAAATGAATTACTAGACTTACTAACACACAACCAAATATAACAATAAAGTGCAAGTGTGAAATGTGACATGTGAAGAGGAAGCACACAAAAGTAAAGCATACATATGCAAACATTACAAGTGTATGTGTGCAACTAAATCTCTTCAATGAAAACTAAGCACTAGAGATTATACATTTGGAGTGCTTATCACCTTGTGGTCTTGAGAGGGCATTCATCTTGATCATCAGTTACCTAAGCTACCCTTACAATACAAACCCCAATTATGGTTTGTCACCAAAATAAGCCAATCAAACTTTGAGGAACTTACAGATATCAAATGTCATATGACATGGCATGAAGCTTAGCTAACTTAGATTAAACAATCCTAGGTATAACTATCACAATACATCACTCAATCAAGACAACACAAACAATCTCTATCTTGTATCTAGAATATGTTCTAAGAGCATACAAGTAATAAAAGAGAAGGCTTGATAAGAAAAACACTAAGATTAGATGAAATTAGTGAAAACCTTACCAAGTAAGATGTGTTGTTGAAAACCCATGTATGAATACATCCTATATGGTCATAGATGATGCAAAATGAATCTTTGATGCACAAGTGAAATACTTTGAGTGATAACAGAGAGTTCTTTATGAATTTTCTCACTTGAAAAATATCCTAAGTGAAAAATCTATTTTTGGACTCTTAAGAACGACCTAATAACAACGACCTAATAACAAAGAGACATATATATGGTGTCCAATTGAAGCTATATCGTTTTGGAAAATTTTCAAAAAATTTCCACGTAAACTGCTGTACGTACGGCAGATTTCGGGCAAGTGAACAGCAGTTTTAAAAACCAATCAGATGCCCGTTGTATGTAGGGCGATTGAACAGTGGTTTGGGCGCGACAGTGTATCAACTTCAGCTTCAAGTGCCTCAAAACATGACCAAACGACATCGAAATCTTTCGTATAATATATCGTTGGAAATATATGGATGTCTACTTTCTACTCCTTTTTATGGAATGACATTTCGATATCTGTAGAAAATGTTATGGTCAATAGAGTGACCAAAGGTCAGAAACAGACAACAACAGAGTTGCCCTGTTTTGGTGGTTACTTTGGAGATTTCAAAACCAATCCAAACGGTCATGAAATATTACAAATAATAGACCATTGGAAAGGTATGGGTGTCTAGTTTGTCCAGAATTTTACAAAACTCAATTTCAATCTTTTTATAAAAAAGTTATGGTCATAAGACCATACAAAGGTCAGTTTTGAAAAACATTTAAAACATTGAAATCCAATCTTTTGAAACTAGACACTTTAGTCCAAACAACCAAACCAAAACTAACACTTATCTAAGAGAAGAATAAGACTTTCTCAAATGGTCAACCATCGTGCTAAGACATGCATACCATCATGCAAGATAGACGTTTTCGATCACTCAAACGGAAACAAATTACTAGACACTATCACACAACAAAATCCAACAAAAAGATGCAAGTGTGAAGTGTGAGAAATGCACACACAAGAATTGAAGCACAAATGCAATATGAATAAAACATGCATGAAGAAGTGTGTGTGTGCAACTAATCTCTTCAAAATGCAAGTCAAATGATTTACCTTTCGCTCTTGCTCTTGAAGTCACTGGGGATACTTGGAAGCTTGCCAACGAGGACCTAAGTGATGAGGTCGTTTGTATACTCAACAAAATACAATATTTATGTATAAATGTGATCTTTAGAAAACCATGTTTTTACCACTAGAAAATCCTTTTAGGATATAAAGAAAAATCCTTTTAGGATATAAAGATTAGTATAACAGTAAGTAAGGATTCGTTCCACAGGGAATCAGAGTAATGAGTTGAATAAATTAACTAGTCCTAAATGCAATTAAGCAAATCATAGTAGGTGGATAGTGTGTGGTTTAATGTACCACCAAACATGCAGAAAGTAAAAGTGACAAAAGTGATAGGCAAAATAGAAACTCAACAATCTATGATAAGAATAGTGGATGTAAACAATTAATATAGATGTTAGGGAATAGATGGATTAGCAAGTGGGTATGGGTAGTGCTTTTTAAGCCACTTTAATGGGCCAATCTCTACATGTTAACCATTTGAGGTTTAGATTAGTGTGGTTGATATACCTTCCACTGATCTATCCTATTTATTGGGTTCTTAATCACACAAGTGTGTCAATCCAAGGATGATTACATAACATGTTATTCTAAATAAGATTGTAATTAACAAGTGGATATACAAGTCAATCACACAGTGAATAAAATCTAAAGAATTAATAAATAGAACACATATAGAGATTCATTACAAAGCTTAGGCAAATACCCACAACCAAATGTTCCTCAAAGAGTGGTAGAAGAGGATGTGTCTAGATAGGTGGATGGCTAATGGTGAGTGACAAAGGTATTGAGATGTAGAGAATGGTAAGGGAGGAAAGATTTAAGGAAGTAATCAAAATTTGGTGTGAGTTTTTGGATGGAAAAGATTAGTTCAAGTATATAAATGGAGGAGTTTAGGAGATGATTGATGGTGATCCTAGGTTGAAGAAGAGATAGGTAGGAGAGAATAGGATTGATTTTCAAATTGAAAATATAGATGAATTTATACTGTTTTTGAATTAGGTCACGAATGGCTAATTACCAAAAGATCCCCCTGAGTTTACGAATTACCATTTTGTCCCCTTTTGAGGGGCTTTTGGTAATTTTTAGACCAATGAGAGATTGACACAGTGGAGGTCGCTGTTGAGGTTTCATGGCGACACAAGGGCGATACTGGGGCAAAGCAATCAGGTACCAAAATTGGTTCCCTGTCGCTGTGGCGACATTGAAGGATTAAATGGCGACAAAAGGTTGGACGTTGTGGTCGCCATTTGGGATTTGGGGGCGACAATGGAGCGACGGAGTTGTGATTGAGGTTGGAGATTCCGATCGTTGGAGGACCGAGAAGTGGAACGACCAGGCTACCATTGATCTTACCGTCATTT
This sequence comes from Acer yangbiense, assembly GCA_008009225.1. Taxonomy (NCBI): domain Eukaryota; kingdom Viridiplantae; phylum Streptophyta; class Magnoliopsida; order Sapindales; family Sapindaceae; genus Acer; species Acer yangbiense. The sequence continues at coordinate 7,695,375 of CM017769.1, forward strand.
TGGCACCGGAATCGGCCGGCGGTAGGTCGAAAAAGGGCGTCAGCGGGCAGTGGCGCTTAGGGTTTGAAAGTTGCCATGGCTACTGCACGCGTGAACTGAAGGAAGAAGATGAAGGGGGCGCATTTAGCAAAGGCAGGGGTGCGATCAGACTTGGGTCTGTTTCCCTCTACTGGAGTGTGCTTAAAAGCAAGTGGGGTGCGTTTAGAGGCCAAGCCTACCTCAAAACGCACCGCTTCACTTAAGTTTGCTGGTGTGGGCTGCTGGGGTGTGCACAGAAGTGGGCTGGGGTTTATTCAGCGGCCCACTCCCCCTCTCAAACGCACCGTTTCACTATCTGACGTGGCGCTGGCTGGTTGCCTTGCGTGGCGAATTACAAAACGCTCCCTGAAGTCTTCCAAAATCGTGATAACTCCAAACCTGCTTCATAGTTTACGGTTTTACCCCTAATTCCCCAAACTTACTCCAATACCCATGAACTTGTAAATTCCTAAAAATACTTAATTAACAACATTAAAACACGGGGAAATGCCTGAGAATTAAGCACAAAGAATAGGAAATAAGGGTACAAAATCGTGCCATATTTGGTTCGATCACTAAGCTACCCATTACAAAATCATCCCCATGTGTGGTTTGTCACCGAAATAAGCCAATTAAACTTGAGGATTTTACAGAATGGATGGAGGATGGAGGATGGAGATGGTGGATGGTATGGTTGCCAAATTGATATCTTTTTTCCAGTTTTGGGGTGTTGAATGTTGTTGATTTTTTAATTATTTTTTTTTATAACTTTTTTGGGGTGGAATGTTGTTGATGGTTGACGAATATGATGGTTGTGGTAGAGATTAGAGAAGATGATGATTTTTTTTTTCTTTTTTAATTTTTGTTTTGTTTATAATTTTTTTTCTAATTTGTAGGGATTTAAGATAAGATAAGATCTCTTTTAGTTTATTTATTAAATATAAATTTTGAATTTTTTTTTTTAAATTTATGTTATTTTAAAAATAAATATTTAGTAAAATTAAATTTTTAAATATTTAGTAAAATGACGTGGCATGATCTTCTCCACTCATTTATTTATTATATTATTAATTATATATATCAAAGTACCTTTATACCCTTCCTATCCCCACTGATGAATTTATCTATTTACCCTCGTTGACTTAACAGAATTCAGTGAAACTCTAATAGAATTGGATGGTAGGGACTACAATCCATATTGTCAGAATAATGATGGACTAACAATTACAATTCCAAAAAACTGTGGACTAAACGTAGATTAATGCAAACTACAGGGACTAAAATAGGATTTTCTCTAAGTCAGAATATAGATTATAATACACATAATAATAACAATCATAATGAATGTTCTAAGATCCATAATATATTTCATCATAATTCAAAACATGGATTATAATACATAGTCCAAATAGAAGGGTTTTTTTTTTTTTTTTTTTTTTTTGTTCTTTTATTTCCAAAACAAAAGTCATTCTTCCACTTCAGCAACAACATAAAGCTGGAAAAAAAAAAAAAAAAAAACCAAGTGAATGTTAGAGACTTAAAAATGATATAACAAGGAAAACACATATTAACGGGGCGTGAATGCTTACCTTTAAGCCTCACTCTCAGTGGCGGATCCAAAAAAATTAACGAGATGAGGTACTTGAACAAAATAATAATTATATAAAAAAATTTACTAAAAAATTAAGATCATAATAAAATGATTTTTTTTTTTGAAACAAAAATGAGTTTATATATATAAAGAAAAATTGATAGTATAATGAAGTTTAGATAAAATAAAACAAATAGAACACTTAAGGCCAATTTGGTATTGCTATGACTTTTATTATAATCGTTGCTAGTTGTGATTGAGTAATAATCAACTGTGAAGTTAATATACACATGTTTGGTTAATTATACTTTTAAAACTACTGTATAGAGCAAAAACAATATACATATGTTTGGTAATTTTGTAGTAAACGCGCTGAGATTAATTACAATGACTAAAATATACATGATTTTAGAACCCTACTTCATTTGTTTCATTAATTATATATATTAAATCAATTAATATATATTCCCTATGTTCCCTACAAGTTTAGGCCTTTGAGAGCTTATGAGTGGAATTCTTGTATTGATTCATATGTGCATAAGGTCATCATTGAGAGAAATGGGAGTACTTGGATTAACATGCTAGGAATAGCTAATGAAACCATGGTTAGAGAATTCTATCATGTGTTTAAGGAAAGTACTAATGTTGAAGATGCCGTTATGAATATGAGAGGTGTTGTCTTTAGAGTCAACTCTTGGAAATTAAATGAGTTTCTAGGGTTGCCCGATGATATTGAGTCGGATTTCCTTGATGTTGATGTCTTGGAAAACCTTGATTTGATGAATAAAACTCTTTGTGACAATGCTAATTTTGAGTGGGGAAAGCGTGCTTTTATTAGGCAAGGGGAGTTGACTAAGGTGAGTGCCTTTTGGCATCTCTTTATTTGTGCCAATCTTGTTGGGTCTTCTAATGCTACCAAACTTAATAGAGAGAAGATTAAGATTGTGTATGCCTTAGTGACTAACAAACCTATAAATCTTGGTGAAGTGCTTATAGAACATATTGAGATTGTGGTTTGTACAACTCGTTTGGATAAAAAGTTGGCATTTCCTAGATTTATTTCTCATTTGTGTTTAGCTAAAGGATTGAAAAGTCAAGATAATGATGTTCTACTTCTTCCCTTAGAGAACTTTAGTGAAAAACGTATGGCAACCATGTCATATAAGGAAAATGGAAAGTCTTGTGATACATTTAGGCTCTTTGGTGAATCTCATGATTCAAGCCATGTATCAAGCACACCTAGTCTACCTAGTTGGGCTATACAATTGAAGAATGAGGTTGAAGAGTCACGAAGGATGATTGAGGCGTCACAAAGGAAGATTGAAGATCTAAATGCTAAGGTAGTGCTTCAAGATGAGAAGATCAAAGAGTTGAAAAGAAAAGCAACCACTACAAAGCATTATGTGAGATCATCACATCGCACAACTTTCCTTGGTGGCACAAGTGGCTAGAGAGTATCTTGAGGTATATTTTCTTACTCTTTCCTTTTGGCTTCATATCATGTCAAAAGGGGGAGAAATATGAGAGATATATATCTAGCTTGCTTAGTCTCATTTTTAGTTTTTATTTTTGGTGTATCTTGGTATCAAGTTTGAACTTTATGGCATGTAATATTTTTTGGTATTTGTTGATCTTGGTTAGAATATTTTGTTGGATAGCATGTATTAAAGGGGAGCATACATGATCCATTTGAACTTAAATGTTTTATTTTCTTGTCTAAGAATGAATATTGCCATATGTGTTGTCTCTTGGATATTCTTGTGCTTTCAAGTTTATTTTAGGTGATATCAAGAGAAAACTAGGATGAAGTTCAAGACTTCTTGTTGAAAATTGTGTCTAGAAATGTGTAACTCATTGTGACCATATTTTCTTTGTAATTGTTTTAGTATATGTATAGGTGTTTTGACATGGAATTTGCCAAGGGGGAGATTGTTAGGTTTTTGGTTTGTCTTGGCATATATTCCATATCAAAACGATGTTTATCTTGTATTGATTAGTGGTCGTTATCATGATGATTCAAAACTTCAAAGAAAGACTCGACTACGGTTCATGTAAGGTGGTGGCTTGTTAAGGGGAATTAGCTTCATTACACGATAAAGGTAAATTAGACCTCATTTCTCTTACAAGGCATAGGCACACACACACAATTCATTAATGAGTGTCCCTGCATTGTTGTGCACCATTTATATAACACATTCACATGTTTTAGTATGCACATGCATTGAACTCATATTGTCATACATTGTAGAATTGCATATTTTAAGACTATGTCTAGGAAATGACATACTTGTGTGAAATTGTATTTATTTGTTTGTGTTTTATTGTATTTGGACTTGAACATGATCTCATTTGATTCCTTATTGAGTATCGGTCATTTTGGTTACTCATTCATTAGGTTTCGAGTCCAAACGATGTAGCTACGCTACTTTTCGTTCTCATTCGTTGAGTTGTCTTCGTCGTTGTTTTCCGAGATGAATTCTCAACCTTTTGTCAAAGTTTCATAGTCATCGTTGTGTGTGAGGGAGTCACGATTTGTAATCCAAAGACAGATTTGAAATCAGAGTTCGGAGGCCTGAATGCGGTCGAAGAACGCAAGCGGAGCGTGAGAGGAGCAAGCTTGGCCCAAGGCCAAGCCTTGTAGGCACGTGAGGGAGGCCGTGAGGCTCACGGCCTGGGCAACCCTCTACCCCCGTATGCCTCACGCGCCCCTCACGGCAAGGGTGACATGGCACTCTCCCATTGGCCCGTTTTTTCCCTCTCTTTTATCTCTTTTAAGTTCTCCTTTACTCTCCCATTCATTAAAAGAAGAAAAATTAGAATTTCTCATGACTCTCAATTTTTTCTCACTTTCCAAACACCATAACTTTCTTATACGAAGTCGGAATTGAGTGATTCAAGTTGGAGATTGTTTATAATCGGGTCCTCTATCTTTTCCAAGTGGCAGTTGTTTGATCAAGATTTCTAGTAGGTCTACCCAGAAAAACGAACCAGCTCATGATTTGAAGATATTTGTCATATCTTTGAGTTTTCTTCTTTTATAACCTTTAATTTGCTTGGGGTTTCTTCTTCTATGTGTATGTGTATGTATGGTGAATGATATTGAGAAAGATAGTTTCATAATCAAACCTAATCAAAAGTCTAATTGGAGACATATGTGAACTAGTTTCTTGGATTCTAGGTTTTCCACATGATTGAGAGTTGTATTGTGATTAGTTTCATATCTAGGATTATTTGTGACTTGATTGAATAATTTTATGATTAATAATCCTTGAAATGCGTTTTGATCCTTTGATTGATAAAATCTACAATTAATTAATTTGTATGTGTTTTAGAGCTATCTAAGATTTAATTGATTTGTCATTATATCCTTGCTCTAATTATTGGCTAGAATATTCATTGAATACATTTTTGTGATTCTAGCATTTTTGTGTATGTTTGTAACATCTTGAATTTGTCCTTTATGTATATGATTTATTCAAGTTGTATTTGTGTGAATGAAACTAGGAGCTATTTGTGTTAGGTGTTTTCACATGCTTTAGGTTTTATTCAAGTTTTGCATCTAGACTAGTGTAACTTGTGTTCTCACATGTTTTGGTCTAGTTGTTCCATTGAATGTATTGATCACATGTTCTATGTTGTATTGCTTGTTTGCATCATTTGCATTCATATGATCACACTAGGAAGTCCTTGTAAAAGGCATGAAGTCTTGACTAGGACAAGGTGTCCGGATAGTCAAGCAAGGAAGATTTGGTTAGGACAAGAGGTCCGGATAACCAAGCAAGATGTCATGGTTAGGATCGGGAAGGTCCGGATAGCTATGCATGGGAGGCTCTCTAAAGGCATGAGTGCTTTGGATAAGGAGTTGGCTACATTATTGGTAGGCCCAGGTGTTTGGTTAGACATAGACTCCAATAGAGAGTGTTGCATGGGATGTGCATTGACTTTTGAGGAATTTTTAATCTTCCAACGATGTTGGTTTGGTATGGACTCCAATATATGGTGGCTTCGCATCATTGAGGGATTTTGTATCTTCCAATAGGGATTGGGTAGACATAGACTCCAATAAGAAGTAGATCAACGTTTGTCACTTTTGAGGAATTTCCGAATTTCTAATCTATCATCCAATATATATAGTACCCAATGGTTGTAGTTCAACCCGTGGATGTTTCCTCCTTTGAGGTTTTACCATGTTAAAAAATCTTATGTGTTAATTCTTTCTATCTCTCTCTTTCTTATTTGTATATGTGTTTGTTTTAATCTTGTAGTACATTCTTCACTTGTGATGTATTTGGAATCAAGATTTGTTAAGTGTGAATTGTAAAGCAAAACATATTGATCATTCTTGTATATATTATTCTTTTGTATATTGATTCTTTTGTGTATTGTTATATTTGTTTATACTTGAAAATATATACTCGCGTGTGTCTAAACAACCTAAAGAGAGGGAGGGTGGTGAATGGGTTGTTAGATCGATTATTACCAATTTTTCGATTAGTCAAAATTAATCACTATTAACTCAATTCAACAAACAATTAAAATCAAGTAAAAGTGTGGAAATTAAAGAACACTTGATTTTTACGTGGAAACCCTCCAACATGTGAAAGAAAGAAATACTCGGTGTGTATGATAAATATATCTAGAGGGGGGGGGGGGGGGGGGGGGGGGGGGGGGGGGGGGTGAATAGATTTTAACTATTATTACCCAATTTTCGCATGCAAGTCAATTTTACGAAAAAGCCCCTACTAGTCAAAAATACAAACAAGTGTAATATGGTGCGGAAATTAAATAACACATGATGTACACGTGGAAACCCAACCACTGGGAAAAGCCACGGGCTGTATAGTGCGCCACACTCGAACTTCGAAATCCACTAATTGAAATGGAGTTTACAACCTATGTAGACCTCGTCTAACACTCCGGTCAATAACCCCCCACTTCTACCACGCGGGCCTTTAAAAGTGGCTCTAGTCCAATTGCTGGAGGCGTAAGCAATCTTAGCCCCAAGACTTAATTCTCAATGAAGAGATAATGCAACATATGTGAATATGTATGAATATTCAAATAACAAACAAGGCTAGGGAACCTTAGATGCTTATCTAGGATGATGATATAACAATTAAATCAATCCTAAATATCAAGAGCTAAATGACATGTCAAATAGTTTAGCTAATCAAGATTAAGCAAAAACCTAATTAGCTATCACAATACAACACTCAATCAATTCATCACAATCAATTCTCTATTCTTGTATTTAACATATGATCTAAAACATACAAGTAATTTAAAGAGATGGCTTGATAGTAAAAATACTAAAATAAGATGAAGTTAATCAAAATCTTACCAAGCAAGTTGTGATGATGCAAAACTCATGCATGGATGCATTCTATATAGTCATAGAAGATGCAATATGAAATTTGATGCAAAAAGGATTTGATTTGAGTGGTTAAAGGTGAGTTCTTGATTTGATTTTCTCTTAAATATATCTCTTTGAAGTTTAGGGTTCTAAGGAGTAAAAAGAACTTATTCAGATAATGAGAAAGTGAGATATTTATAGACATCAAGAACAGGGTATGTGAAAAGACAATATTGCCCTTGAAACGCACCTATCGACGGTTTCAATTGGCGGCCAGGCCGCTATTTACAACCGTCGAATTGAGCCCAAGAAGAATAGGGCATCAACGGCGGTTTTGAAACTGTCGATTCAACCGCAGAATTAAACCCGAGAGATTAAATCAATCAGGTATGAACGGTGGTTTCGAACGGCGGTCGTGGCTGTTGATCGTAACCGCAGAATCACTCCAGACACTACTGAACGCAAACGACGGTTTCATTTGGCAGCTAGGCTGTCGATCATAACCGCCGATCACCATAAGTGGTGAAATCAAGAAGAAGCCAATGGCATTCTCCATAGGCGGTCTTTACGCTAAACCAAGCACTCATGAGTGCAAGCGCGGATGTTTCCGAACAATGTCGGGAAATGAATTATAAGACACATAAATACACAACAAGATATTTCAATCAAAGTGCTAATGTGTAATGTGACATGTGAAGAGAATGCACACAATTGTAAGAATGCGAAGTGTGTGTGCTTCTAAATCTCTTCAACGAAAGTTAAGCACTGGAAGTATACATTTTGAGTGCTTGACAACCTTGAGGACTTGAAAGGGTCTTGAGCTTGATAATGAATCACTTAAGCTACCCTTACATACAATCCCCAACACATGGTTTATCCACGAAATAAGCCAATCAAGATATGGGAATTTTTACAACAGGGAAAAACCACGGGCTGTTGATCGGACCAAAATTGGTATGATTTTGGCCCTCACTTCCTTCTCCTTTTGCTTGATTCTCGGGCATTATCCCGTGATTTAATGGTGTAAATTAAGTGTTTTCAGGTATTTACAGAGTTCAGGGGCATTGAAGTAATATTGGTGAAATAGGGGTAAAAGTGTAATTATTGAAGAAAGATTGAAGATATCGTGATATTGGAAGAAATCAGGGGTCTAATTGCAATTCATCACTCAAAACAGCCCACGCACGCCACGTCACGTCAGCAATGCTGTGCGTTTTGGCTAAAAGAAGAAATTGGGCATCAGCCCAATAAGCAGGCCCAAGCGTGGCCCAAGGCACTTATGTGCAGCTCCAAACGCACCCAATTTCATTACCGAATGCACCCCCCATATGAGACAAAGAAGGCAAGCTGCATTCACCCCAATTCAGTTCTAATTGCACCTCTATCCAAGGCAAAGTGAAGCAGCTGAGCGGACCCCCTTACCTTGCTAAATACACCCCATATTCACTATTCATCTTCTTTTTCCATGCGTGACAGCCATGGCAACCAAGCTCCTAAACCCTAGCTCGCTTGAAATGCCACCAAACGGACCTACCGCCGGCCGAAACCGGCCCCACATCAACGGCCAAGTGACCGGCTCACTGGTCGTAAGCTTTTCGATGCCTCAATCGGTCGGAATAACGACCACCAATCACGCCTCCCCACGCTTGTCGCCATTTGGTTTTTCGTTGTCGCCATGGCGACAGGGAGTGTGTTTTGGCACCTGATGGTGTCGCCACTTTCGTCGCCAGATCCGTCGCCATTTGAGAAGTAGCGACCTCCTTGCTGTGCAAATCTGATTGGGTGTGCAAATTACAATATGTACCCCTCTGTTGGACTAAATGGTAATTTGCAATCTAGGAGGGGTGTTTTGGTAATTTGCCACCCGAGACCTAATTTGAAAATCCTATAAATTCATCACTAATTTCTCTTTTAAACGACTCTTGACATATCTTGTGAATCAAGAAACCTCCTTTCTCTACGATTCCTAATCCCACCATTCTCCTCTCCAATAAACACTTAGATTACCTCACCACAAACACTCCTCTCTTTCCATCTTCTCCACCCATTTCCTTTGTCACTCTCCATATGACTCCACCTATCTAGACATATCCTCAACACCCACTCTTTGCACAAGATTCAAGCAAGGAAGCTTAAGGAAGGATTAAGCTTACAAGAGAGACCCAAGGGTGATTTCTCTACATTTTACTTCCTTTTCTTGTTTGTAATTATGTGTAATTAAACCCCCATTTTAGGGGATGATTTGAGAAGACTTTTTGGACATGAGTATTTATTAAAGTTTTGAATATTATGTTTGCATGATTATAGTTTTATTTACTTTTTAATTAGATCTTGCACTTATGTGATTAAATGAGTATTGACACACTTGTTGATTATAATCTGTTGTAGGATTTATTTGTGATAAAATTGATTGAGTTATTGACACACTTGATTGATTATAGCACATAGTGAATAGGATAGGCTTTGTGAGGGGTGATCAACCTCTATTGCCTAGGCCATTCGATCGTCACTAACTGATCCCGCCGTGACGCCCTCTCCTTAATCGGTTAGGCATTGCGGTGGGAAGTTGCTTAGGGTTCGTAGTGACGGTCTAAGCAACACTTTCGAATGAGATCGGTCCTTGATTGTGTAGATAGCGCATTAAAGAAGTCTTATATGAATTGCTCATAGTCCATTAGCTACTCTATCATTTCCCTAGAATTTCTATTAATTGTTTAATCCATTTTATTATCTAGGTTGTTTGTATTGGATTCCTATCTCCATTCATATTCTCTTTAATTTCTTGTAATTTACTTTTCATGTATTGTTTGGTGGTTTCTCAAACCACACTTTATCAAACTTAACATGATTTATTTTCTTGCGCATTAGTTAGACTAATTTAGATTAGATAGCAAATCGATTAATCTAACCTAATATCTGTGGAACGAATCTTAAGCTTACCGCTTTACTAGTTTTCAAAACTTAAAGTATATTGCGTAAGAATTCATTTATAAACAACTTTTGATAATTCGCAATTTGGTAACGACACAAAAAGCGAGTCATCAGCTGTTATGTGCGCCACACACGAACCTCGAATCCACTAATTGCAATAGTGTTTACAACCTAGGTTGACCTCAACCTCTCACGGTCTATAACCCACCATTACTACCCGCATACCTTTAAAAGTGAACCTAGTCCAATTTGCTTGAGCACTACACACCGGTAGTCACAAGACTTAACTCTTAATGAAGAGATCAATAACCCATGTGAATATATGACAATATCCAAAATGCAAATAATGCTAGGCTACACTAAATGCTTAACTAGATGTTATAATGCAAATCAACACTCTAGTTATCAACAATGCCTACATGCACATACATGATGACTCAATTAGATGCAAAGAGACTCTAGCAACCTAATTGTCAACAAACAAAGCCAATTCAACACATGTTGTCAATAATCATGGCAAGAACTAAAAACATGCAATTAACTAATGCAATCAAGGAATTGTCAATCAAAAAAACCAATCAACACAAGTTGTCAATGAACATTGTAAGGACAATAAATGCAATTAACAAATGCAATCAATGAGTCCTACAATCAATGTCTAAATGAAAATCATGTAGACTTAGCTAGAGGGCAAAATGGTCCTAATTGCTAGTTATCAACAAACAACTCATCTCAACCAAAATCAAAGACTCAATCATGTTATAAACAACATTAAGTAACAAGTTATGCATTTAATCAACAACTAAATGCTAATTCTAGGCAAACATGTCATAAATATGAAACAAAGAGATGTAGAACATGTAGAGATTACCTAGTCAAAGAAATCAACAAAACCCATGCTTGGATGATGCTAGGAAGATGCTAGATGCTCATGGGAAGTGGTTTGGTTGAGTAAAGATGAGTTCTTAGTAGCTTTTCTCTCTAGGGTTTGAGCAAAGATGGGATCTTGGAAGTCCCTCTCTCTTGAAAAATATTTCTCTTTCTCTAAAGTGAATTTTTGCTCTCCAAAATGTGTGTGTGTGTGAAGGTAAAGAAGAAAATAAATATATATATATATATATATATATGTATCAGGTTTTGCCAAGAAAAAAAAGGAGGAGCACGTTTATATATATATATATATATAATATATTTGAGTTAACACACCAAAACGCACAGCATTTGGATCATAAAAGAGAAAACAATCCAATGATGAATAATCCAGTGAGGTGAGCTCACGTGAGAGAAAGTCAATAAGACCAACGAATTGACAAGTCAACATCACTCATGCATCATGCACACACAACACAAACAAGCTCACATGCAACAAAAAGCACTCAATAATATAACCTTGAAAAATAAAAAACAAAATGAATCAGGGAGTGCCGTGCGTGTGCCGTTGGTGCAACGCGGACAGAGAGCAAGCTTTGGCGTGGGCTGCACGGGGGTTCACACGCCAACCCCTCTTGGTGTGGCTTTCATGCCACACCAAGCCGACTTCCGTTCCGAGCGATTTTCAGTCCAGTTGACCTCAGAACTCGGAATTCAATTCCGTCTTCGGAATATAGATCCGAACTCAATCATAAATATGAAAAATTACATAACTTTCCAATTTAAGCTCGGAATTGAATTCCGATGTCCGATAAAAACTCGGAATGTCCCAAATGTCTCGGAAATCATCTGAAACACATAGATAAGTCTCCGAATCACTCGGAACTAATCTAGGGACAAATCCACACATAGTTGGACTCGTAAAAATATGAAAAATCTCAAAAATATATTTCTATAAAATACAATGAGATTTTACCGACCATACCAAAACACACACAAATACTAAAATGCATGGGTTGTGTGTGTGTGCACTCTAAATCTCTTCAATTGAGAGTTAAGTCAAGTAATCTACCTTCCTTGAAGCTCTTGATTCCACAATGAGGTCCCTTGGCACTTGATGAGGATTTCTTCAATCCTAAGCTACCCTTACAAATTGAACCCCATTGTGATTTTGTCAACGAAATACGCCAATCAAAAGTGAGGCACTTACAATACTTGTAACACATTGAACATATATCGGAATGCAAGTATTATTTGTTATTGAGATTTTAATGTTATTCTTCCTCATGCAACTCCTTGGTGTATGTAGACAATGCTTAAATGATTACATATTTATCTGGTCTATGTATGAATGTTTGATTTATATGTTGTATGTAAAGCTACCTTAAGGGACAAACATGAGTTTGTTTCAAGGGAATGAAAAAAGCATAAAAACCTATTCACACCCCCGTCTAGGTATGCTTTAAGCAATTTAACTACGTTTGTATATTTTCACACAGCAGTTATCACATCGGTCTTCACTATTCTTGAGAGCGCTTTGGGTGAAATCCACAGCGGTTTTCATGGTGGCTAATGGGAAATTGCATAAAAGTCCCTTGAATAATCTTTAATTGCTTTTTTCCTCTGAAATACTTCAAATACATCACTTGGATCCAACAACCCGAAAATGCTCAAACACACAAATTAAAACCCTAAATAACTCGAGAAAAAAACAATTGATTGGAGGAATGGGGACCAAAAACATATACAATAAATGACCAATCAAGAACCAAGTTAATCCCAAAGAATATCACCTTGTTGCGGTGAAGAGGATCATTCGGTTTGTGAATGGTACCTCAAATCATGGGATTTGGTACTCTTTTTACACTAATCCAAGTCTTGTTGGATTTAGTGATGCCTATTGGACGAGAAATTCTGATGATAGGAAGAGTACATCGAGTGGTTGCTTCTTCCTTGGGAACAATTTGGTGTCTTGGTTTTGTAAGAAGCAAAACTCAATTTTCCTATCTATGGCCAAGGCGAAATATATTGCTGCCAGTAGTGCTTGTACTCAATTATTGTGGATGAAACAAATGCAAGCCAATTATGGCTTAGAGCAAGGTACTCTCACATTGTTTTGTGATAACATGAGTGCCATTAACATTTCTAAGAATCACATCCAACATTCTAGGACAAAACACCTTGACATTAGACACCATTTCATAAGAGAGCTAGTTGAGAGCCAAATCATTGCATTAGAGCATGTGGGAACAAATGACAAACTAGCGGATTTGTCACTTGGGTTGAAATGGTATGTCTTGACCCCATATGGGGAGCTCAAGCAAAGAGAGCAAAGTTGCATAATCTTGCATTGTGCTACATTGATATATTTTATACCTCTTTTTTAATTGCTTGAGATGATTGGTTGTACAATGCTTATATGTCTTTTTTCTTAATAAGTGTGCTACATTGCTCTGCTTGCAATCCATGTCATAATTATGCTCAAACATACATTTTTGGACTAAGAGATTTACTTTGGGAGTACTTTTTGAATGACCTATAATTGATCTCCATGACATGATGATTCTTTCTAATGACATGCTTAAGATGAAAAGTGTGAAATGATTGATTGCTTTATCTTAAATGCAAATATGTGTGCAAAAGCAACATTGAGACTTAAATGAAAAGGATCTTGTATCAATTCTAAGGATTTTAAAATCCAAAGTCTCTCTTTCTTTATTAGTTGAATAAGGCTACTATCATACGTGTATCTTACTCGGAAAAATCAAATAGGGTGCAAAGTCGCTCATGTCTTGTTTTGCTTATAAAGTTGGATATAGTTGCTCTCTAAATTGAAATGCTTATAAAAACTATTTCCTTACTTTAATCAATGACAAAGGGTGAAATTGGTTTGAATTCTTTTAGAAACCTTTGTTGTTTGCTTTGCCAAATACCATTGTTTTTGGACTTGAATGTAACATGTCTTGCATGAAAAGCATCTTTGTCACACATTTCTTTCTTAAAATAAAAACTCATTGAATCTCTCTTACTTAATTGAGTTGCATAAAGTTGCTTATATGATTATGCATATGTGTTTGTGCTACAAGCTCTCCTTGCTAATGCTTACCTATTAGGGGAGACTCCCTTTGACTATCTCATGACAAAAAGGGGGAATAAGGTTGTGAGAAATAGTGCCTTTTTTGGCATCATATTAGGGGAAGTTGAATGGAGAGAGAGTAACCCATTTTGGGATGTTGCATTTAGAGGGAGTTGCATTGCATTGCATGATTACATTTTTTTGATTGTATTGATTTATTTTTGGTAAGGCAATTGCAAATGCTTTTGTTATAAGCACCTCTCACACACTTGTTCTTGGAAGGTATCTTTCTTGTTGATTGTGTGTAGGTTGGATTTTTCTACAAGCTTGGGATTGACTTAAAGATGCTCAAGACTTAGGCTAGAAGCTTTTTGTAATGTAGAAAAATTTGTTGACCAACATTTTTTTGTATTTGTGAGGTTGCTTTGTGAGTAGTGGTTTTGTCACGAAATAGCCAAATAGGGAGATTGTAAATGCCTCACTTTTGATTGGCTTATTTCGTTGACAAAATCACAATGGGGATTAAATATGTAAGGGTAGCTTAGGATTGTAGAATCCTACTCAAATGCTAATGGACCTTATTGTGGACTTCAAGTGCATCAAGGAATTTAGCTTACTGACGAGTACGTTTTTCCGTCATTAAAAAGATCGTACGTTAAAACAATTTATAAAACCTATGCAAGCGTTCACAAGTATAAAACAAGTAAACGGTAAGCATGGGTGTCGTCCACAAGGATCAGGGTAGCGGTGACTAGATTAGGATTAATAACACTAGTGTGCATAAAAGTAAAAGGAAATGATTGGTGGTGTGTAATGTGAATTAACTAAAGCAAACTAGGAATGCAATGATTAAAAATGAATGCGAATGAAGTGATATGACTAAGGTGTTCATGGACTCGTAAGCGAATACTGGGCAATGCAATAAACTCGTAAATAAAGTGTATTGTAATGAATGTAGCCAACCTAGGGTATATAGAGAAAGTCTCCTACTAGTGATTGATCCCTCTTAAGCAACCAACCTAGGATGTATAGTGTTAGTTGCTCGATTAGGACCCTAACAATGAATGCACATATATCTATCTAGGGCTCAACCTTTACTAATTTAGCTAACCTATGGTGTATAGAGAAGACTTCTAATCCCTTCACAAGAGTCGTCCTAGGGTGTATAGCGACAGACACCCATTCGAGGTTAGATGAAGAGCGCGGTTGTGGAGCTGGGATTTCAAAAATCCCTTCCATTCAAAAGAGCAATAGACAATGATATAGGGTGTACACCTAGTTGCCTACTCAAGTAATCCAAATCAACATGCTAAGAGGGTGTATCCAAGCAAATCAATATTGGAAAGCAATTAAAGCAAATAAAATAGAACATAGAGATAAATTGAATATAAAATAATAGAGTTTAATTACAAAAACCCAATATCCATCAACTAATCACATCAACCCCTTAGTGGGGGATTTAGCTACTCATGGTTCTAAATAACAAATACTAAGAGAAGAGATTGAGAGGAAACCCTTGAAGATCGTCTCCTCCTTGAAGCTTGAATCCAATTCTCCTTAGTTGCCCTTGGATGAGTAGAGATGGGTATGGATGAGAGGGAAAGTATTCCTAGGCTATAAAACAAGTAAAGAAAGAAATTATCTACGTGTGAGAGGTGTAGGGGATCGTTTTGGTTGAAACATATAAGGTTCTATTTATAGGGGATGCAAAAATAGGTCACTTAAGCTTGAAAACTGAGTCTGACGCGCGCGTAGTGCGGGTGGAGTGCGGTTCAGGGACCCGCACTCACCAGCACTCTAACGAGGGAATTCCCACGCTGGAAAGTGTAGAGTGCATGTGAGACTGCGGTTTGGACCCGTACTTTATCAATTCTTCACAATTTCAGCTCCCGGGTTTCCAGTAAAGTACGGGTGGAGTGCGGTTCAGGGACCCGCACTCACCCGCACTCCAACATGGGAATTCCTACGCCGAAAAGTAGAATGTGGGTAAGAGTGCGGTTGGTACCCGCACTGTACCCGCACTTTATGGCGTTCTGTTGTCTTCTTCGATCCTTCGGTGTGCGGGATGTGCTTGGGTCCTGCGTGGAAATTCCTATGCTGGAAGTAGGCTGGACGTGCGTGGGTATGTTGACCAGCACAGTACCCGCGCACTAAAGCTTATTTTCTTGCTTTTTAGCTTGTTTTGTCCCTAATTGACCAATATTACTCCAATACCCCTAAACTCCATAATTACTTGAAAACACTTAATTCACACAATTAAATCACGAGATCTTGCTCGAGAATCAAGCAAGAAGAGAAGGAAACGAGGGCAAAAATCGTACCAATTTTGGTTTGATCACTTACTTGTCTTGACTCTAAATTGAAGAGATTTAGATTGCACACACACACATCTCATACATTTACTTGTCTTGAATATCCTTGTGTGTTTCTTGTTTGATTCCTATGCATGTCATTCACTCACCTCATACTTGCACAACATGCATATAGATTAGGTGTTCCTTGTTATTTTGAAAAAGAGAAGTTTTTCTCATACCGCGGTTGGTACCGCCTTTGGTACAGCAGCTGGTGCACTTGCCTGGACCGCAGTGCATGTTTAGTGTCACCGCTGATATGTTTCACTGTGCATACCGCGATGGGTGCACATTGCCTCTTGAGCGGTCCCCCACCATGAAAGATCTCAGAGCCCACACACTTGGCGTACCACGGCACAAACACCCTGTCCGTACCGCGGCACAAGCTGCGGTAGTGACGGTCTTTGGTTTTCCAATTGCAAAAACAACGTCATTTCACTTTGGGGATTCTATAAATATGTTGCTTTCTCTTCTTAGATGAAACAAATTAACGGTGTGTTCTAAAATATTAATCTAGAGGGGGGTGAATATATTTTAACCCTTATTACCAATTTTCGCGTTTAGTCAATTTACGAAAATACCCCTATCTAGTCAATACAATATATCAAGTGTAATATGTGCGGAATTATAAATGACACTTGATATTTACATGGAAACCCTCAACAGGGAAAAACCACGGCCTGGTAAGTGCGCCACACTCGAACCTCGAATCTACTAATTGTGATAACGTTTACATCCTAGGTTGACCTCAACCATGCTTGGACTATAACCCGCTACCACTACCCGCAAGCCTGTAAAAGTGGACCTAGTCCAATTGCTCATGTGACCACCTAATCCTGGTGTACAACCTAATCCCGGTCATCACACAAGACTTACTTCTCCGAAGAGATCAAACCCTAAGTGAATATGCAATGATATTCAAACATGCAAATAATGCTAGGGTACACTAAAATGCTTATCTAGGATTATATGATGTCAATAAAATCAATCCTAGATATAAAAATAACTATATGACATGGCATACAACTTTAGCTATGTAGAGGATAACCAATCCTAGATACAATAGCTATCAAAAACAATCTCAATCATTTTAATGAGATTAATTAGCTAGATGTTAGATAGACATGAAAACCTAGCTATCAAAAAACAATCTCAATCATACAATGAGATTAATTAGCTAGATGGCATATAAGCATGAAAACCTAGCTATCATAAATAACCCAATCAACACATAATCTCAATCTTATATGTAGAAATTAATCTAAACACATACAAGTTATAGATGAGATAAAATTGATAAGTAAAAACACTAATTATGTAAGATAATAGTGTTCAACATATCATACCATATGTGTTGAAAAAGACCTATGCATTAGCACATGCTAGATGATGCTAGATGATGCTTAGATGATGATTTATGCATATGGAAAAGGTTTGGATGATCAAAGATGAGTTCTTGGGTGAATTTCTCCCTTTGAAAATCCTCTCAATCAAAAATATGGGTTTTTTGAGTCATTAGGACGACCTAAGGTCAAAGAGGCATATATATATGATGTCCAATTGAAGTTATGTCGTTTTGGAAATTTTCCAAAAAGTTTCTGCGCAAACCGCTCTACGTAGGGTGGATTTTGGGTAAGTGAACAGCGGATTGAAAAATTAATCAGGTGCCCACCGTACATAGGGCGAGTGAACAGCGGTTTGGCCGCGACAGTGCATCAGCTTCAACTTCAAGCGCCTCAAAACATGACTAAACGACATCGAAACCTTTCGTATGATATATCATTGGAAAGGTATGGATGTCTACTTATTTTCGAAACATAACCTAAAAATGCTTGGGATTTGTAGCTCTTTTCAAGACCAACATTTTTGGCTTTTGGATCACTTGATTTCGAGTTCATATGAGAGAGTTATGATCCAAATAAGAAACCTAAAATTGAGAGAAATTTTCTACTCATCTTCTTTTTCAAATTTTCTTCTTGAAATGAAATATGAGGGAAATGAAACTATTTAAAAGAATTCAAGAGAGGGATTTCAGGACCAATCAGGAGGTGCCACATCACACATCCCTGTGGGGCGCGTGTGGCACACGTGGGCAGAGGAGGTCTCTGGTCGTGTGCCACACGTGCTCCACACGTGGCCTCCTTTGCTTGGCCGTTGGCCAAGCTAGCTCCTCTCGCGTTCTTCAGCCGTATTCGGGCCTCTGAACTCTGATTTCAAATCCATCTTCGGATTACGAATCGTAACTCCCTCATACACAACGACGACTACAAAACTTTGACAAAAGGTTGAGAATTCATCTTGGAAAACTACAACGAAGACAACTCAACGAATGAGAACTCAAAGTAGCGTAGCTACATCGTTTGGACTCGAAACCTAATGAATGAGTAACCGAAATGACCGGGACTCAATAAGGAATCATATGTGATCATGTTCAAGTCCAAAATACAAGAAACACAAATAAATAAACACAATGTCACACAGGTATGCCATATCTAAGAAATAGTCATAAAACATTCAATTCTACAATGTTCGACAATATGAGATCAATGCATGTGCATACTTAAATGTGTGTGAATGTGTTATACCAAATGTTTGCACAATGATACAAGGACACACATGAATGAATTGTGTGTGTATGCGCTTACGCCTTACAAGAGGAAGAAGAATCTTGACATCTTAGCATCCAAGTACGCAATTTTCCTAAGCAACTAATCATTATAAATAAAGAGTGTTTTGCAATGGAATCAAGCCAACAAAGATCTAGGATCTTACAATATAGCATTACCCGGTGGTACCCCTACAATCGTGACCTTCCAGGTTATGGTTCTAAAGTGTTAATTTGAAATCAACCCCTTTGTAACTTTTCAGTTAACATAGTACTTGACCGTGTTTGTCCCCTCATGTACTGTCTCAAGAATCTTCCATGCTTCATGGACATTTTTAGTGATTTGGATGAGCTTGTATAGGTTGTCATCCACGGCATAAAAAATGGCGTGCATTGCCTTGTTGTTCCACTTAGAGGCTTCAAAATTTTGAGCACTCCATTCTGACTTCAGCTTAGAAACAGTGCTTCCATCTTCAAGAGTCTTTGTGGGTGGATAATACCCATCTTCAATTATCATCAAGACCTTTGTAAGTTCCTCAAAGTTTGATTGGCTTATTTTGGTGGCAAACCACAATTGGGGTTTGAAATGTAAGGGTAGCTTAGGTGATTAGTGATCAAGCTCAAAGGCCTTCTCAAGACCTCAAGATGATAAGCACTCCCAAGGTATTTCTCTAGTGCTTAGTTTTCTTTGAAGAGATTTAGTTGCACACACGCATTTGTCATGATTGCATCTGTGTGCATTGCTCTTGTATGCATTATCTTCACATGTCACATTTCACACTTGCACTTTGTTGTTATATTTTGTTGTGTGTTAATGTGTCTAGTAATTCATTTCCTGAATATTGTTCGGAAATGTCCATGCATGCACGATGATGTGCTTGGTCTAGCACGAGGATCGCCTTCGAAGAATGCTCTTAGCTTCTCCTTTGGTTTCACCAAAAGTGGTGAAACGACGGTTTGATCGGTGGCCATGACCGTCGAATGAAACCCTCGTTTGAGTCCAGAACGGTTATAATCGATGGCCATGATCGCCGTTCGAAACCGCCGATGAGACCTGATTGATTTAAATATCTCAGTCTCAAATAGGTGGTTGGATTCGGCGGCCATGAAACCGCTGTTGATCCTCTATTCTCTCGGGACTCAATTCGGCGGTTGGATCGGCGGTTTCAAAACTGCTGAATGAAATCGCCGATGGCACATTTTAGGGGCAAACTTGTCTTTTCACTTGCCATGTTCTTAATGTCTGTAAATACATCATTATCTCAATCTCTGAATTCAGCTCTTGCATTTTATGAACCCTAAAGAGAAATATAAAAGGCACAAAGGTTGCTTCTTTGATTCTCTAAACACTCAAAAACCATTCTCATATACATCAAAACTTCATCTCACATATTCTAGCATATCTAGGATGCTTGCTTGCATGGGTCTTACTCAACACACATCTCTTAGTAAGTTTTTCACTAATTTCATCTAATCTTAGTGTTTTACTTAATGAGATATCTCTTTAATTACTTGTATGTTCTTAGATTATATTCTATTATACAAGATAAAGATTGTTGTGTTGTTTTGATTGAGTGTTGTATTGTGATAGCTATACCTAGGATTGTTTAGTCTAAGTTAGCTAAGATTTATGCCATGTCATATAGCATCTAATATCTAGGACTGATTTAATTGTCATCTTATAATCCTAGATAAGCATTTAGTATTCCCTAGCTCTATTTGCATTTTGGATATCATTTATATTCACATAGGCTATTTAATCTCTTCATTGAGAAGTAAGTCTTGTGGCTAGGGTTGCTTAGGCCACAAGCAAATTGGACTAGGTTCATTTTTAAAGGCCTGCGGGGTAGTAGTGGTGGGTTACAGACCGTGAGAGGTTGAGGTCAACCTAGGTTGTAAACACCATTGTAATTAGTGGATTCGAGGTTCGTGTGTGGCCCATATAACAGCCCGTAGTTTTTTCTTGTTGAAGGTTTCCACGTAAAAATCGAGTGTCTTTTAAATTCTGCATTATTACACTTGATTTTTGAATTGTAACTAGATTGAGGATTAAATTTGAATATTGACTAATCAAGAAAATTTGGTAATATAACTTGATTAAAATCTATTAACCCCCCCCCCCCCCTCTAGATAGTTTTATACACACCGGCGTAATATTTGTTTCAACCTTGTCATCAATTGCCAAAAGATATGACTCTATCTTCCCCTTCCATAAGGAGTAATTGTCACTATGGAGCAATGGAGGTCTTATGCTAGAAGCTCCCTCTCTAGTCATCTCAAAACCACTCATGGTGTTTGGATAAATGTATGCAACAAAAGAGATGCACAAAATGTAAGACATACAAGTAAGAGCAAAGATCACCTAAGTAAGTCTAGGAACCCACTCTAATACCAATTAAAAATATATACACGTGTGTCTAAACAACCTAGAGGGGGGAGGGGGGGGGGGGGGGGGGGGGGGGGGGGGGGGGGGGGTGGTGAATGGATTGTTAATCCAATTAGTTACCAACTTTTCGGATTAGTCAATATTAACAAAATTAACCCAATAAAATGAAATACAAACAACGCAAATAAAGTGCGGAAAATAATAAATAACACGTTGATTGATTTACGTGAGAAACCCTTCAACTGGGTAAAACTCACGGGCTATAGCCACACATGGTCCTTAAATCCACTCTTTGCAAAAACGATTACAATCTAGGTTGACCACATCACACCTAATCGATCACTAATCCATCTTTGCTACCTGCATGCCTTTAATAGTGATTCTATACCAATTGCTTGTACACTAACACTCTTAGTCACAAGACTCGACTCAATAAAGAGTTTAAGCAACCTAAGTGAATATATGAAAATATTATAAATGCAATTAATACTAGGCTATGCAAAATGCTTA
Organism: Acer yangbiense; assembly: GCA_008009225.1. Taxonomy (NCBI): domain Eukaryota; kingdom Viridiplantae; phylum Streptophyta; class Magnoliopsida; order Sapindales; family Sapindaceae; genus Acer; species Acer yangbiense. Next base: position 7,717,066 of record CM017769.1, read on the forward strand.
TCTAGGAATATATGATGGCAATAAAAGCAATCCTAGATATCAAAGTCTATATGAATGCTCATAAAGACCTAACTAGATAAAGATATGAGAATCTAAAATTTAGTCATCAAACAAAAGCCAATCAACATAAGTTGTCATTAAACATGGCAAGGATAATAAATGAAATCAAGAAATGCAATCAAAGAGTCATAGTCAACAATGTCTAAATGCAAAGCATAGAGACTTAGCTAGGTGGCATAAATGTCCTAAATGCAAGCTATCACAATACAAACCCAATCATACAAGGAAACTCATAAAGATATGCAATAAAGAGAGTCCTAGCATTTAATCAACTAATAAATGCAATAAAAACACAATCTTATGAGGTATGAACAAATAACAAAGATGAGGTTTTTGTTATACTTACCAAGTCAACTTAATGATGAAGACCCATGCCTAAGAATGCTCAATGATGCATGAAGATGATGGGTTTTGGGTTTGGAGAGTTAAAGAACAACTCTTGAAGCTTCTCTCTCTTAGGGAAATCTTTCTCACTCTATAATTCAGTTTTTAAGCTCTTAAAAATGAAGAGAAGAGAAGACAACATATATATATATATATATATATATATATATGAGCCATAAATGAAACTATGACATTTTGGAAAAATTAGGCCAAAACATGACACTGTGCGGGTAAGGACCCACACATTACCCGCACACTAGGAGCTGAAAAATCACTGAAGTCACTGCTCTGGTGACTATGCGGGTAAAGACCCGCACATCACATGCACACTGAGAGTTGGAAAACAACTCCAGTGCATAACGTGGGTGTAGTACGGGTATTGACCCGCGCACTTGGACCATTTCCAGTGGACACTCATCGCACTAAAAACAAGCACACTTATGTGCTGCGCGGACATTTTCGATCAAGCATCGGGAAACGAATTACAGTAATCAATACCAGACTTAGATCTAACAATAAGGTGCACATGTGGGAAGTGAAGAACACACACACATATAAGATTTGAACACATGCAAGAGGACAAAAACATGCATGACAAGTGTGTGTGTGTGTGCAACTAATCTCTTCAAGAGGCAAGTCAAGTGATTTACCTTTCGCTTTTAAAGTCATGGAGATACTTAGAAACTTGCCATCGTGGACCTGAGCTACCCATTACAAAATCATCCTCAAATGTGGTTTGTCAACGAAATAAGCTAATCAAAATATAAGAAACTTACAAGTTCTTTGAAGTTCCTGATCGCGCTGCTCGCGAGGCCGTCGAACCATCTAGACCCTTGATCACCTAGAGTTTGTGGGAACATCATGCGCATGAGCGCATCATCATAGTCGTATTATGCCATTGCACTATAGTATCTCCTAACGTGCTCCTGGGTGTGAGTGTTGACTTTGAATTGCTCCAGATGTGGCATCCTAAACCTTTTCAAAAAACGAGCTCGTCGAATCATGTCGGAGAAAAGGCTGTTTGAATTTTCAACAAGCAAATTGCCTCGGCCTTGCCTACGTTCTAGGGCCTCTATCCTTAGTAACAAGATTTCTCGCTCACCTTCCAGTTCTCCCTGTTCGTCAAACTTTTGGCATATGGTGAGCCCATAAGGATCCCTTGGTATACGTTCTGTAATCTAGGCATTGTAGTGGTTGTATCTGACCATATGACTAGCCACTCGACGCCTTCTAGGTGGGACATCTTCATCAGTAGAAGCTGATTGAGATCTTCTTCTGTGATCGCCATGTAGGTCTTCCCGGGTGTAATCAGCCCAGATCACATCATATCTATCCGTGTCTTCTTGGAAACTAGATTTCCCATGACCCCTTGTTTTCTGATCGTTTCCCCTCTTATGGTTCCCGTTGTCCTGGTTGTCTTGGCGATCATCTCTTATCTAGGAATGCTCTCTTCTCTCATGGTGATCCACCATATCTTTACTAGTTTTGCGGTGAGCCCCTAGAGTTATACCACTACCTTAGAGTGCACCTTAGGGTCTTGAGCCACTATAGATGTGGATAACTGGTATAGGGAAGTTAGATTAGTGGTCGCAGTTATATTGATTCCTTGCCTAGCCACATCTTTGATGACCTTTCGCAGGGATTCTTATATTTGTTGGAACGCATCCAAGGCGACTCCGGTGAGGGTGTTCGTGGAGGTTTTCACGGCTTGGCCTGTTGAGGTTATGACCATAGGTGGGAAATTTCCACCAGTTACGTTGGAACTTACTATACCAAAATTGTTGGCCACACGTGGGCGTTAACATCTTGTGGAGATTTGCTTCTGTCTCCACTATTTGTCATGCTGGGTTTTCTTTTTTCACAAGTTCTCAAAGATTGATCTATGTAATACAGTTGGTGTTTGTACCCTCTCCTTCTAGTGCCAATTGTTGACGGTGATTTTTGGACTACGTAAAATTAACCACGCGTCCAACAAGCTTGCATGATTAATGAATGAATTACGAAGTAAAACTAGAAATCAATAACACAATGCAAAGATTTTACGTGGAAAACTCAAAGAGGGAAAAAACCAAGGGTGTCAGACTACGGCGAGTGATTGAACCACAGTGAGTGATCGAACCAAAATTGGTATTATTTTGGCCCTCACTTCCTTCTCTTTTCGCTTGATTCTCAGGCAATATCCCATGATTTAATAGTGTGAATTAAGTGTTTTCAGGTATTTATAAAGTTTAGGGGCATTGGAGTAATATTGGTCAATTAGGGGTGAAACTGTAATTATTGAAGGAGGATTGAATTTATTGTGATTTTAGAAAAGTTCAGGGACCGAAACGTAATTCGCCAAGCAGCCCACGCCACCTCATTAGTGAAACGGTGAGTTTCATGAAGCTTTCAAATTGGGCTTTATTATTGACATGCCCAAATATATGCAATTATATGGTAAAGTAAGCTTACCACACCTAAAGCCCAAATACACCCCAAGGACAGCTAAACGCACCCCACCTTCTTCAAATCTTCATCTTCTTCCTTCAGCTTCATGACCAGCCATGGCTTCCCACAAAACCCTAGTGATCGGCGCCGAGATGATCGGTTCTAATAAACTACGGTAAATGATATGGCGCGTGAGTTTTTACCATTTCGTAAGTATACGAATCGTTCGCCACGTATAGTGGTTACGAGTAAGGGTATCGTTCCCAACGAGGAGGAGTTTACCTTAAATCGGTTCTAGTCTTATATAATATATACAATACATACAATAATTAAAAAAAGTAAATGGAGGATGATTACAAGCAATAACTACAACTAAGATTACACTAAGATGGCTTTTATCTAAATTACACTAACTAACTAAACTAATTACCAACTAATGCAATGGGCATGCAAGAGTGGTAATGAGAGATGAGATGTTAGGATATTGGCATACAAGTGCAATCACCCAATTAATAAGTTGATTTCAATTAAGCACATAGAATGGTCTAAAACCTTGAATAATGACCCATACATCAATAGTTATTCATGTATGATCTAAATTGTATTACATGTTAATCAATTGGTTAATTCAATCAACACATATATGAATTGAAGCTCAACATAGATAATCAACAAATATAATAGATAATATTACAAGTACACCAAATCTCAACATCAATATTTAGCTACACAAACTAGCTAAGGTGAAGTGGGTGTTCTTGGTGAGAGTCTAAGTTATGCTAAGCTATTCTAAGCTATTGGGTGTAATTCTAAGCTATTTTGGATATTAGGGATTGTGTTTAAGATGACAAAAGAGGTATATTTATGGAGGAAATGATTTAGGCAAGGTTTGGACGAAAATATCTTCCAAGTCGGTCGAGCTCGCGAGTTTGGATCCCTTGGCTCGTGGGTTCTTTCTCTCCGACGGAACTCGCGGTGGAAAATGGAAGTTTGGCCACGAGTTGGCACCTTCTGGACCGAGGGAACTTTCCCTCGGCATGAAATCGTGAAGACTCAGCGAGTTTGGATGTCTTTGGGCGGGCAAGAGGCTGTTGGAAGTGACCTTGAAGCTTGGTTTGGCTATGGAGTTTGGAGACTTGGAGGATAAGGAAAGTGTTTGCATGGGAGGCTCAAAGTGGATCCATAGTGACAAGAGGAAGATGGGTTGCCGATCTGGGCAGCAAAATGCTGAAAAAACCACCGGAAAATGGTAGTAAACGGTCAGGTCAACTATCGGGTCGATTAGCTCCACCGGGTTGTTGGGTCGGGTTGTTGAAGGTTAGGGACGATGTGACGTCATCCTTGCATCAGCATCACACGTGTAGCCCAAAACGACGCCGTTTTGACGTGTGACGTGGCAGGCTGACCCTTCTTTTGCTGGCGAATTAGATATAGCTCCCTTGGACTCTCCCCAAATCACAGAATGCTTAATACTTCTCCGAATATTTCACTTTAACCCCTGAAATGTCCAAAATGACAATAATGCCCCTGAATTCCTCTATTTACCTGAAACACTTATTTAATCCATTAAATACCCGGTTTTACCCAAGAAATAAGCACAAAAGATAGGAAAAGGGAGCGCTAAATGTGAACATTTGGAGCGCGATCACCTAGTGCAGCCACCACCTGAAAGTGGCCGTTTCTGACCTATCTTCATCCGGTTTTTGGTCCAATTGAACAACGGTGATCGTGCGACCATGATGGACATCGATTCGGCTCACCAAACCTCACCAAATCCACCATAAAATCTGGTCCAACCATGGGTGTTACACCTCCATTGTCACCACTTTCCAAAATCGCAACACAACCGCAAAACAGGTCCAAACGAATGTCGCGGTTTGCGTTTCGATGTCGCCATAGCGACATGGAGTTGTTTTTGGCACCAGATTGTGTCGCCAATTTCGTCGCCAAATGTGTCGCCATTGAAGCAGCCGTGAAGCTCACTGTGTCCAAATATGATTGGCTAGAAATTTACGGAATGGCCCCTTCTTAAGCACTAAATGGTAATTTGCCATGCAAGAGGGATGTTTTGGTAATTGACCACCCGAGACCTAATTTGAAAACCCTATAAATACATCACTATTTTCCCCTTTTGAACAACTCTTTACAATCAAGAAACCTCCTTTCTTCCACCATTCCTAATCCCACCATTCTCCTCTCCAATAAACACTTAGATTACTGCACTTAAATCACTCCTCTCCATCCATTTTCTCCACACCTTTCCTTTGTCACTTTCCATATGATTCCACCTATCTAGACACATCCTCAACACCCAATCTTTGCACTAGCCACAACAAGGAAGCTCAAGGGAAGATCAAGCTTACAAGAGAGACCTAAAGGTGATTTCTCTACATTTTACTTCCTTTCATTGTTTGTGATTATGTGTAATTAAACCCCCATTTTAAGGGGATGATTTGAGAGATTATTTGGACATTGAGTATTTATTAAAGCTTTGGATATTATATTTGCATAAGTATAGTTCTATTTACTTTTTAATTAGATTTTGCACTTATGTGATTGATTGAGTATTGACACACTTGTTGATTACAATATGTGTAGGATTTATTTGTTATAAAATTGGTTATGTTATTGACACACTTGATTAATTATAGCACTTAGTGAATAGGTTAGGTTGTTGGTAAGGATATCACCCCAATTGCCTAGGCCCTTGATCGTCACTAATCGATCCCACCTTGACCCCCTTTCCTTAATCGGTTAAGCATATTTTGGTGGGAAGTTGTTTAGGGTTCCTAGTGACGACCTAAACAACAATTCCGAATGAGATCGGTCCTTGATTGCGTAGATTGCACGTTAATGAAGCCATGTATGAATTGCTCAATAGTCCATTAGTTACTCTATCATCTCTCTAGAATTCCTATTAATTGTTGAATCCATTTTCTTATCTAGGTTGTTTGTATTGGATTCCTATCTCTATTCATTTTCTCTTTACATTTTTGTACATTTACTTTCCATGTATGTTTGGTGGTTTCTCAAACCACACACTATCCAACTAATCATGATTTACTTTATTGCACAATAGTTAGACTAACTTAGATTAGATAGCAAATCGATTAATCTAACCTAATCACTGTGGAACAAATCTTAAGCTTACCGCTTTACTAGTTTTCAAAACTTAAAGCACATTGCGTAGGAATTTCATATTAAACATCTTTTGAATCGCGATTTCCTAACGACAGAAAAAGCGTGTTCAGCGAGGGAAAATCTTCACTATAAATATTTAGGGTTACACACTTTGTCTCACTTGTACTCTTTTTTGCATATATGTTTACAATGGTGTTTTAGGGTCTATTTATACGTACATAGAACCCTAATTTTGGATAAACAAATAAGGAAAGTTGACGAGTTTTAATGGGACTCTATCTTATTGGAGTTGTCATCATCTTCTTTCCCGTTTTGCTTCTTTTACGTATTGACGGAGTTTTATTTCTTGCCAGATTTGGATTCTGATATCTTTAGAGGAGTTTGTTTCCTTATCAGAGTATGCTTGAAGATGCCTTGTTTGAGTAAGACTTTTTCTCTACGCATTTGAGTCGTGGATGCTTTAAGTTCATTATTGTCCATGTGTCACTTAGCTGACCAGCTCTCAACCCGACCAGATCTCTTTTACCCCGATCGGCTGTTTTCCCGGATCAGGTTATCTGTACCTATCGGCTAGTTTCCCCGACCGTCTGGGCAAACTTGACCAAGTTTTGAGGCCGCCTATTGATCACCTTAGGTTGGTATTTCTTGGCTGACTTTTAATGACATGGCATATCTAGTCACC